>JAJJMC010033111.1:2968335-3084811 GCA_023531435.1 Papaver californicum | reverse complement strand
AAAACATGAAGATCAAACTCGTTTCTAGATATGTTATATAGTTGGAATTATCACTATTTGAAAATGAGGGAATCGCAATTATCCGCATATTCCATGTGATATAAATGGAATTATCACTGTGTTTGTTATACTGTTATTGCTGCCTCTTCAGCGTGGCAGTCCTTTAAGTGTACTGTGTATGATTCTAGACTTGTTGTCAATTTGCTTAGCTATGATCTTTTATCTTAATATGCTAAATATTAGAACTACAGAAAATGCATTTTGATACTTTGTTAAACTTTTTTTTTTACTTTGATAAACTGTTTTTCTGGAAAAAAAAAACAGTACTTTGTGAGCACAGAAGATGCTACAGGGATTCAAACTTATGTCCATGACTTTAACATGAGTATACCAGATGGAGTGCAAGAGTTGTTCATTCCGATATTTACATCATCATGCTCACATTGGACATTGCTGCATTTCAACTTTGTTGATCACCATTGGAAACATTATAATTCCTTTATGAATAAAAGCAAAAAGGATAAATGCAGAAGAAGTGCAGAACTGATGATGAGTAGCTGCAATATTCCAATCAAAGAAAGACGAGATAAATTGTGAGCTCTAATCCCAGTCATTAATCCAATTGAGGAAACACCCTTTGTTGAACCTGTTTGTGTCCAACAAAAGAAGGCAGATTGGTCTACTTTTCGTGGCATATTTCATGAAATTGATCATGCAAAGAAGAGTTATACCCCAGGTTCGATCCAATGTGACAGAGATAATGAAAAGGAAGCGGATAAAGATGGTAGTCAAGTTGGTGACAGAGAAGGAACATAGGAATGTTGGTGTGGTTTCGGGCTAAAATTTAGGTTATGCTTTAGTATTTAAGTTTTTTGAATGAACCTTATTATTTCCTTAGTTGCTTTCATACAAAGATACCGTAGTGGTTTCAGTAGTGTGTTGAAACTGTTTTAAATAAAGTATGATACATGCTTCTTTACAGTATTGTTGGAAAAGTCTGTTTTGCAAACAATTTTACAGTAGAAAACTTTATTCTTTGGAGAACAGGTAAGCTATTCCGCCAGAGAAGATTAAACAGGTAGATTACCACTTCATTATCACTGTAAATTTAAGTATACAGACCATCCTAACTTTTGTGGAGATGGTGTATGCTTCTATTAGGTAATACATCTCCATCTATTATCAAGCTATCCTAAAATGATGAAACATTTTGGGACTTTGTACATCAAGATTGGCAATATTTACTGGATTTGAGTTGTAAAATGCTGTCTACTAGATATGCTATATAAATGGAATTATCACTATTCGAAAATGAGACTCTAGATATGTTATATAAGTGGAATTATCACTATTTTTCACCCGTGAAAAATCCGATTTTCAACAGCGCTATTATAAATTCCAATTTTCAGAAAATTTTAATTTTCACCCACAATTAACAACGACAGACCAAAACGGGAACCATGTTTACAAAGTAAAACAACCTTTTTCTGTTGTTTACTGCTTTTTACCGTTATGTTGTCCTTTTTCTTTCAAGCCTACTGATGTATATAATTTTTTTTAATACGCTCCAATCTTTTACAAAGAATAACAAAACCTTTTAAGAGCTGGACATATGCAAGAAGTAAAAATAAGTCGATCTTCTAAGAAAAGTAGTCCTTTGATCTCTGATAGTGTGGTTCAGGATCATCTCAATTGCAGTGAGAACTCTTTTGGCGATATTTTTCCTTTCCTCGCACCTCTATTGTAGCACTTCCTATTGCATATTCTTTTCTCCGTATTTCTACTCCTTTTATGTACTTTATAATTAGCACATTCAATAAAATCTATTGACAAACTTCTGATAATGGAACATTATGAAATGTTAGTGCTTAAGTTAAGGGTCTCAGCCAAAGGGTGTGTAGAGAAGAAAAAACAACAATCTTTAATTTCCAACACTATCTAAACTGATGAATTATCACAAAGAATACTTTGCGTTTGGATTTTGAACCTAAGGAACACTCCCTTCAATGCCGTGCGAGATTTCATTCAGCACTTGTCTGCCATGAATCCCATTCTCTTTTCTAATTCTAGCCCATGTATATGTAGGTCCTGGGCAAGATATAAATCCAAACGAGATTTGATAAAAATAAAATTTAGATTTAGTGAAAATAAAATGTGCTTTAGTGGGTGCCCAAATATCTTACCAAAACAAACAGGCTATATATCAAATTATTCCATTAGTTGTAATCTGTAGTATACTGCATTTGTCTATTTTCTCGTTGCCTTTGCCTTCTCCAGTTTCCCTAACATTAATCTTTTGATAAAATCGTCTAAAAAAAGAAATATATATAATCTTTGATAAAGAATATTTCACCTTTCTAATTCCCCTATTGGTAAATCTTTAGACCATTTCCCATATGTTAACTAGTTCAAAAATGCATAAACTACTGGTATTATTTAGTTATAGAGTAGGATATTATGTGTCAATTTGGTATGTTGATTTTGTCCAATTGTTTGATGGTTATTTTTTTTTAAAAATCTATCATTTTGATTAAATAAATTGTTATTTAGTCCTGGGATGAATGTTATACCTACAGAATAACGCCATTATTTTTTAAAATAGTGTTAAAATTGTTTATTTCACTGTCTTATATTCTCTCTCTTTTTAAAAATAGAGAAAAAAACTTAAATATAACCCATATCTTAAACTACAGGTCGTAATTCGATGAATTTTATATATTCGGAAAGTTCTCGACGAGATTTATACAACGAGTATCCATTTCACTATTTTTTAGAGCTTTATTTTTGATGTTATCATTTAGCTACCATTACGAGTTCATTCTACAAAATGAATTGCTAGAATGAATCACCATTATGAATTCATTCTACAAAATGAACTATTAGAAATGAACTACCATTACGAATTCAATTTACAAAATGAAATGTTGTGATGAACTATCATTACGAGTTTATTCTACAAAATTATTTGCTAGAAGTGAATTACCATTACGAGTTCATTATACAAAATGAACTGCTAGAATAACTACCATTTATGAGTTCACTCTACAAAATGAACTGTTAGAATGAACTACCAGGACGAGTTTACTCTACTAAATGAACTACCATTACGAGTTCATTCTACAAAATGAACTACTATTTACGAGTTCATTCTACAAAATAAATTGTTAGCATGAACTACCATTACGAGTTCATTTTACAAAATAAAACTCTAGAAATGTGTTCGTTCTTGAGTATGAAAAAACTATTATTGATACCATAAAAAATAAAGCTTCGAAAAATAGTGAAAGTGGTACTCGTTATATAGATCTCGTCAAAAGCTTTCCGAGTATATAAAATTTGTTGAATTACGACTTATGGTTTGAAAGATATATACTTTTTAAGTTTTTCCTTTTTTTTTTTTTAATTTTAAGAAAAGAGAGAAAAATAATATTTTAATTATTTTAAGATTTTTAAATAAATAAGGACCATAAAAATTTTAATTATTTTGAAAGTTTGTTATGTTAAAAATGAAAGTAACTTTTTTGTTGGAACAAAAATTTAAAGAGAAAGTAACTCTTTTCCTGAAAGCGGAGGGAGTATTAAATTATTTATATGATGAAAAATTACTCCTGTTTTTATTTGGGACGGCTTCTTGACATTCGTAGATTTGGAGATATCTAAGGATTGTAAAATTGGATCTAACTTCTCTTAATTATTAAAGGAAAGCAAAATGTGAATTGAGAAAAAATAAAAGCTAATTTTATATCCTTTTTTGTCTCGGTCTAAAATACCTGATTAGTCGTACAAACTACTCACACAATTTTAAAAATAAAATAAAGTCTTTATTTTTTTTCTTTGTGAAAAATTATAAATCCAAGAAATTTAACTTTCAATTATTTAAAATCCAACAAAAAGAACAACATAACTAAGGATCATAGATTTTTTATAAAAATAATAATAATATTAACACCTTAAATTTGCACATTTAAAAGTTAAATTCAATATTTTACGACGAGAGATAACTAGAACTTTGTCTGAGTTCATTTTTATCCTAAGCTAGAGAATAAATAGTTTACGACGAGCTCACAGCCTTTGAATCACCCAAATCCAAAGTCGAGAGCAATGTAGTCCATAGCGGCTGGTACGGTCAGAATATCGTCGATTTTACCGATATCGGGCCTCACCCAATATGAAATATCCGATATTGCTAGAACGGTATTTGACCGAAAATATCGACCGATATTGACCGGTACGAGTTGACCGAAATGACCGATATGGACCGGTATGATCGGTTTTCAATTACAAAAAAATAAAAAATAAAAAAATAAAAATTCCTTATCATTGTTTTAGGGCTTTCAATTGTTACTCATGTTTTTTATGGTATTTTTGAAAAATGAGTACTAGTTTTATATCTTAATAGGTCAAATATAAAAAAAAACGTTCGATATAATAATTATGGGTATAAAATATATGGACCGATATTTCGCCGAAATTTAAAACCAAAATTTCCCAGGTACAAAGGCATATCAGTATATCTCTCTCGACCGGTACAAACTGAAATTCGGTATGGACTACATTGGTCGAGAGCTTAAGATATATCTTAAGTGGCGTAATTGGGCCCAAACTCTCTTAGCCCACGTGGGTTATCTTTGGTTTTACATAATTTTTCACTTTTAACAGTTAACAATCCATAATTTGTATCCCTCTCTCCTCAAACTAAAATCCGTAGGAAATAAAATTGTATCTTGGGAAAGTAGAATACGATCAATCTTGGTAGAAAAATCATTATAAAAAAATATGAATTGGTAAGATTTTTTCTTTTATTGGTATCATGGATCAACTTGATGGTTACGGGAAGATTGTTATAAATAACGGATATATTCTAGAGCTTAAGTGAAAAGTTCTTCATAGCTTGGCATGTTGCAAACTTTACGAGAGGGTAAAGGCAAGAAAATATCCCCTTCTTGAGAATGTGAAGGCCCTCAGCATATGTCTTCATCGCCATTAACATCTATCGGTTTAATTTTTGTAACCACGCTATAAACTACATAAGATGTTTTTTTGATCCTCACTTGCCTAACCCACTAAATCTCGACATTGCATTAATCAAATCTGACTTCAATTCAAAAGTTGACGCCATTAAAATAAGGGTGAAACTATATATTTTAGTGTTTGATCCACAACTTCTATTTTTTCTTCTTGAAATGAAGATGCTTATGGGGATGAATTTGAAATTAAGGCATAGTTTGGTACTAAGATGAATTTCATAAAAGTATTTTTCTACCGTATTTTGCTGTGTAAAAAAACAGTTGAACGTTTGGTAAACTATAAATTAAAAGTTAAAACTGATTAAAAAAATGATCAAATTATAATTTACTACTACTACTAATATATTATTATAAAATTATTATTTTTAATAACCATTTTTTATTATATAGATATAATTTTCAAACAAAAAATAAAATTAAAATTAAATAATTTTTCATTGAGATGGTATATGAAATATATTGTAGTTTGGAAATGAAAAATGATCGTCTTTAAAGAATAAAATATAGGGAATAAAAAATTGATGGTAAAAAAAAAGAAGATATTTTTTGTCATTTATATAAAAAAAATTAGGGATAAAAAAAAGTCAGATATGAAAATTATGGTGGGACCATAGTTTTTGCTTTTGGAGTTTTAAAAGTTCATTCTCCCTAGCTCTTAAAAGTTTGGGAATTTTAGAAGTGATTCGCAGAAAAAACACTTTACAAAACCTTTACCAAACACTGAGATAAAAAAATATTACTATATATATATGTTTTTATAGTGTTTTTTGAAAGAAAAAAAAAAAACAATACCAAACCCAGCCTAATTCCCTCGTTGGAGGATGAAGTTTGGTTGAAGAACTTGGACGACGATGAGAGTTTGTGAAATTTCTAATTTTCCTTAGACGTTCTTCATCCTTGTCAAAATCAGACATTCACTAGCTCAAGTACCTCTAAAAGTAAGCTAGGGAAGGAGTCAAAAACTTTAAAAGTTATAAATCTAAAATTAATAACAAATGCCTACCGTTCCCCGACAGTAGTGCAAAAATTTGATCGGCTGTCAACCAGTCAAAATTATAAAGTTCTTTCACTCACAAATACTTATATAATAGTATAGCTATAATAATTTTTTTTTTTTTTCAAAAAGAATGGGAAATCGTTGTTCGTTATAGATAACTTACGTAACTACAAGGGTTTTTTTTGCTGATTTTGCAAAGTAAATAAAACCAATTGAGAAAAGAATGATTAAAAGTGATCTCTATGATGAAAATACCGGTTAAGGATTTAATCTTCCATCACAAATAATGCACTTTATTAAATCTAAGAATAAATCCTACATACAATAGCCCTAGAGTATGACAACATGAATATATTTCGGGGATTTCCTCGTGTCATCTAATAACACAAGTGCGCATATAAGAATTCTTCTCATTGGATAACCTAATAACAGTCCAATTAAATTCAAATCAATGAGAGCAATGAGTTTTTTTACTTAGTCTACCGAATGAAATAGACATACCCCGGTGGTCCATTCAGTATAAGTCAAATTCTACACGCAATTGTTTAGGAATATTATTATCGTTAACAATCACAAAAAAACTACTTATTATTAAGTTTGTTTTCTGACAACTATGTATCTCAAACCCTTAAATATTTAGATATGTATTCATGCTCATTCACTTGGACACTTAGAAAAATAAGAAAACAATCATGTAAATGTTGTGTGGAGTTGAAAATGAAAGATATAAGAAATTATGGATAACAAAACTGATATTTTACTAACCAAGTAACATGTTTTAGATTTCAATATATATTCTTAAACAGTATATAAGAGTATAACCTACTCAAGGGTTTATCAAAATGATAGGGTTCAATCCAACAAATTATTTTCTAAACTTTCTACAAAACTATTGGTAAGCTCGGTTCATTCTGCAGAGGTTGTAATTAAGATGTTATTGTTGATTTATTAATAACTAGTTAATTAAGAAGAAATAATTAATGTAAAAAAACTTGGTGAAGGAATCATTATCCATTGATAGTCATGCAACCTAATTACTGAATCACAATATATCTTTCATCTATTTCTTTTCCAATAGTCCTAAAGTTCCCCAAATCGGCGACATGCTTCGTTACGTTTTTTTAAGTCATCAACTACTGCGGCCGCTAATTCAATAATTCTTTTTCTACAAAATAACATTATCAATAGTTAAAAGATTTAATATAAAGAAATCTTCAAGATCATAAAAACAAGTTATTTTTATTAGGGAATACAACGCACAACTGTGGCATATTTAAGCTAGGTAATGTTTTACTTGTGACTTCCTTGGAAACTCACATCACTAGTAATTATAAGGTACTACTTGTTGTTAGGGTCCTGACAGAACCAGTTAAGAACTCTAACTAGCAATAAATTTTTTGTTAAACATGTTTAATTTACTGCTTAAAAATTAAGTAAACCTAACCATTAATCATCATGTACTATGTTCATGAATCATCTAAAACATAATCGATATACCAAAGAGAATAAAAAGTTAGAGAATAAAAGGTAGAATTACTTTGCATCATCATATCTAAGACTTTAAAATCATCCCCAATTTTTTTTACTTATTCATGGGTTTACTAAAACACACGAGAAGTATACAAAGTAAGGAGAAGAAGAATAAGAATATGTCATAGTTTTCCCCTAAAAAGGGTGATCTCTAGTTTGGTAGCCCCATAACTATTTTTATCTAGTTGATGGTATTATTTAAGGTTTAGGTGTCTTATTATATAGCTCTCAAAATTTACCGTTACACCGTGTATAAATAGGAGAACTCTTGTGAATAAAGAAATCCTAAAAAAGTGATGTTTGAATTATATTTCTAAACCATAAAGTTTGGATTCAACACCCAAGTTTTAAAAATTACCTTAACATTCTGTCACGTAACAAGGTTGTTATCGAAATCAAAGGTATTTTGTTTTTAAAACCCTATTAGACTAAAAATACATAAAAATGAAATATGCTAATAACTTTGTATATACCTAAGCTACTGTCAGCAATAACAAAGCTACAATACCAGCACCTCCTTCTCTTTCTATGTCCAGATCTAGTGTTGACTATAACCTAGGTCAGTTCGTTGAGTGGGTGATTTGTATTGTGCTCATACAAATTATAACGGGAAATTCTATCCTGGACACATCTCTGTTGTGAGAAGACACAACACAACATAACATGTTAACTTAGTGTGTTGTATTGTGTTAGACTAATAGGTACATCAGCACTTCCCACGGCAAGAGCTGACCTGTTCTCAAAGCATGTCTCTGGAAGCGGGGAAGTCAAGTATCGAAGTGGAATCAAGTCAGTTTAAGAATGTAATTTCCCTTCCCCTTGGACTTGTTTGGATAGGTTGTCTAGCATAAATGATTTTTCATCTGGGGGCAGCATATTTTGCACCCTTTTCATTGTAACCAGAATGAGATATTTCTTTTAGTATTGAGCTCAACATGGATGATGTTTGTCGGAATGGTTATTTATTGAGCAATCAGTTAAACTTCTCTTCAATTTTGTGACTTCAATTTTTTTGCTTCCTTAATTGAAAAGTAATTTCTTTAATAATAGTAAAGCCACAACAATCAATAGCATTACGAAGGCAATGGGCCGGATTTGGATAAAACTTGCAAAGTGGAGGCGGGTTTAGCCCATTGTTTGAGAAAAGGAAACTCTATTTGGGTCTGCCACATTACCCAAACTAATTTAAGGAAACAAAATCGAAAATAGAAATTCAGTAATCATAATTCGACTCTAATTTGCATTCGTGATTTGCAAGCTTTCAGGTCATATAAATATTCAATCAGGAAACCACAAACTTTTCATATTAAAATTTTCAAACAATAATTCTCTTACTCTGTCTGTCTCTTGAAAAACCTTTCTTCCTGTTCTTATTTTCTACAACAACAATGGCTGCTAGGGTTATTTCTTCACATGTTCAACAAAAGAGGAAGATCGATTTTGGATTCGAAGAAGCAGAGGAAGTGAAGAAAATCAGAATCAGGTACACACCATCTCTATTACCAACCTTGAGCACTTTTGATCTTAAAGACGTGAGTTATAGCAACCAAGAATTGGAGAAACCAGTAATAAGGAGAATTAGGATTAAGTATACACCTGTTTCTAATGAGTTGAGTTATAACCAAAAAGAAAACAAGAGATTGATACAACTTAGTCGAATGTTAGGTAATCTTTTCAGGCGATCTTTCTTTACTAAACAAAAATTGTGTTTAGTTCTTGATTTGGATCACACGCTGTGGCATTCCGTAAGAGTTCAAGACGTATCAGCAGAAGAACAAGAATATCTAAACTTGAGGGTTTCATCCATGAAGGATATGGATGGAAATAACTTGTACAAACATATTCGTCGATACACAAAACTCCGGCCTTATACACGAAAGTTTCTGAAAGAAGTCAGTAAATCTTTCGAATTATTTATATATACCATGGGCACAAGGGATTACGCAAAAGAGATGGGAAGATTACTCGATCCTCAAGGGGTTCTCTTCAGGTCTAGAATCGTTTCCAGAGATGACTCAACCAAGGATAATAGAAAGAATCTGGATGTTTTAGCAGGACCTAACGAGAAAAACACAATCATAATTGATGATACGAAGCATGTGTGGGAAGAGAACGAAAATAATTTGATACAGATTGAGAAGTACAACTACTTCACTGAAAGAGGCCACAAGTTGAAGAAGGATGACGAAGAAGATAAAGATGAAGCCCTAAAATCGATCTCTGAAGTTCTTCGACGTGTTCACAAGAATTTTTTTGAGTTATTCCCAGTCCCGTCAAGTAATGCTGAAGTTCAAGAATATGTCAAGTCCGTAGATGTAAGGCCAGTATTGGAGGCGTCTCTCTCTCAAAGAAAGTAGTAATCTAGGAAAGGTGCAGCAAATTGTTAAAAGTAGAGTAGTCATGATGTACTGAATCCATTAAATTGATTATACTGTAACGTACTCTTGTTTACTGAACAATCCAATTTTATGTATATATAAAAAATCCGTTGTTTATTGAATTGCGTAATTTCCCTTCTTGTTTAACCTGTTCTTTCCCTTCTAGTTGAATGATTCGGGTATTTTTCGATTTAATTTTGTGCAACACATTGTTGGTTAGCTGCGGTATAATATTTACTCCTTTTGTGGATTAATGCGATTGTAATATACAGGTTCCGTTCTATACTGCTTGTTGTAAGAAGAGCTAGTGATTGTCCCCTGACTTGGTATTACGAGTTCGGCAAGTCGCTATCGCTGCTGCTGCAGTTTCTGGGTTCATTCTTGTGAGCACTCAAGTTGCTTATGCTAAGGCCCAACGCCAATCAAGTTATACCTTGTCCTACTGTGTTGGAATTTCACTTATCTGGCCTGATTGCTATAAACATTAGCTAGTTTTTTTTGTCAGTGCTGGTGATATACTGAGTTAACTGCATAATGTTCAGGAGCTAAGAGGTACTTCTGTACAGAGCAATCTACTTTTTTTTGCAGAATTCTAAATTTGTATGAAAAATTTAAATTTAAATTCGAAATAAAATAGACTGGTTTATGTTTATAGAGCTTCAATGATTTTACTTGTAAGATCACATAAGAAAACTTAAATTATCTTGGATCAAGAGCGTTTACAGGTCACAGTAACCAGCCAAATGGAATTATAAACATGATCTGAAACAAGGAATTAAAAAACTTGAAGATTGCAAAGACGGCACAAATTTATTGAACTAAAGTATTAGAGAGATCCACCTTTAGTCGACATCCTCGATACCGGGTTCAGAGCTCCTAGCTCTGTTTGAAGGACCTGCAACATCCTGCTGGTTTACCTTATTAATGATAGGATCGCATACACTCTCCAACTGCCTCATCTCGTTGTAAACATCTCTTATGGCAGCTAGTTGTTTGCTATCCAACCAATGGAGGGCTTTGATGACTGCATTATTCATCTTCTTGTTATCATCTGTTGATAGCTCACGTTCAATGATACTAAACTTGTCCCTCATCTCGTATGCGTAATTCTCAAAGGAGTTCCTTGACTCCAGTTTCTTCCTGTGTTGTTCATCTTCTGAATTGTATTTCACAGCCTCTCGACCCAACCTTTTAATATCAGCATCTGACAACCTCCCTTTGTTATTTGTAATTTTGATCATACTTTTGTTCCCTGTTGTCTTGTCCATGGCAGATACATTCAATATACCATTTGCATCCATATCAAAACAAACTGTTAACTGGGGAACTCCACGAGCTGCAGGAGGAATTCCTCCTAAACTGAACTGACCCAGCAAGTTATTGTCAGTAGTACGAGTTCTCTCACCCTCATATACCTTAATCAACACACTCTTTTGATTGTCCACAAGGGTACTGTAAACATGCTCCGTCTTGGTAGGAATGGTAGTGTTCCTTGAGATCAATATATCCATAACACCTCCATTTGTCTCGATACCAAGAGAAAGAGCGGTGACATCTGACAACACCAAGTCCCGTGCCATCTCATTACTCTCACCATTCAATTGAGCAGCTAGCAGTGCAGCACCATGAGCCACAGCCTCGTCAGGGTTGATGCTCTTGCACAGTTCCTTCCCGTTAAAGAAATCCTGCAATAGAGACCGAACCTTTGGAATTCCAGTGGACCCACCAACGAGGACAACTTCGTGAATACTCCTCTTCTCCATGTCAGCATCCCTCAAACACTTTTCAACAGGTTCCATACATTTCAAAAACAAATCCAAGTTCAAGTGTTCGAATTTAACACGAGTGATGGATGTATAAAAATCGACTCCTTCATACAGAGCATCAATTTTAATGGTTGCCCGAATATTTGATGAGAGATCCCTCTTTGCTCTCTCACAAGATGATTTCAACCTCCTAACAGCCTTTGGGTTTCCACTAACATCCTTGTTGTACTTCCTATTAAACTCCTGTAGAAAGTGATAAACCATCCTGTTATCAAAATCCTCTCCTCCAAGATGTGTATCTCCAGATGTAGCCTTGACTTTAAAGATTCCCCCATCAATGGTGAGTATTGAAACATCAAAAGTACCACCACCAAGATCGAAGATAAGAACATTCTCCGCACCAACACCGGTCGCTTTCTTATCAAGACCATAGGCAATTCCAGCTGCCGTTGGTTCATTGATGACTCGCAGTACATTGAGGCCAGCAATTTTACCAGCATCCTTAGTGTGAATGATAATAGTCCCACATTGCTAATATCCCTATAATAAACATAAAATATAATACGAAAGGACCACTCCACTCATTGCCAATTGGTTTTGAGTTAGATGCCCGCAAACTTTAACATGGTATCAGAGCCAGATCCGTACGAGAGTAAGCCCAACGGCTACCCGTACATATAATGTTCACGTGTTAGAAGCCCTGAAGGATAATAATCCCACATTGCTAATATCCCTAAAATAAACTTAAAATATAATATGAAAGGGCCACTCCACTCATTGCCAATTGGTTTTGAGTTGGATGCCCGCAAACTTTAACACTTAGTAGCTTGACGCTGAGAATCATTAAAGTACGCAGGGACAGTAAGAACAGCGTTCTTAACAATTGCACCAAGATAACCTTCAGCAATTTCTCGCATCTTAGTGAGTATCACGGCTGAGATTTCCTCAGCTGAAAACTGTATATCCTTACCCTTGTAACTGACTTGAATCATGGGTTTCTTGTCTAGTTCAGCAACGACTTTGAAGGGCCATAGTATAATATCACTCTGAATAAGGCTATCACCGATTTTCCTACCAATTAAGCGTTTCGCATCTATAAAACAGAAAACAAAATAAACGATCTTGAGAAGCCAACTCTAACAGCCATGAGCTCATGATATTAATATTCTCATGCAACAGCTAATATTATCTAGCATCTGAGAGAATAATTAAAAAGCATTAGATTCATGAGGCTTCTCTATATGATATCATGAAATACACAAAATACAGACCAATCTAGATTACTAGATCACATAAACTCAAAAAGATCTAAAAGAACGCATCAATGACCATAAAGGGGGTGGGCCTTATAGCTGAACATTCTCCTGACAAAATGGAGATTGAGGGTTTGAATCCCACGAAGGTGTATAACCAGACTTGGATGAGTAACACCACACAACCAGTCCATGAGGATTAGTCGAGGGTGCTACCCGACCTGGACTCCTCCATACTTGACGCCTTTCGAAACAAAAATCAGGAAGCATGAATTTTATTTTATTTTTGAAGGTTAAAATTTAGTTCCCAAGTTGCTTAGAAAGCAGAAAAAGAAAACAGAAATAAGAGAAGAAAGATTCAAAAAATAGTTCAACACAGGTGCAGGTAAAGTAACAAAGCATTTCCAACCACACTATACAAACTGGACTGGATTAATTAAGCAGTACCCTAGACAACTAATACATATCTAGACAGCACAGTATTACTAACTTTTCTTATCTGCTGTTCTTTTACCACACCCTAAATTCAAGTCACTAACTTCCCCCATTCCACATAATCCTAGAGTTTCTTTTCGGTTTTAGCTCTTTTTTCCCCCTCAACATTACTACCAAATATATTCTTCCATCCATTCTCTTTTCCATTGTTTATAACTCCCAATAAGGTGCTAATTTTCGTTAGGGCTTCAAAATTCTGTACACTTGACATAACATTTCTGCAAGCTATCTCAAGTCAAGTCATTTGTGTTCTATAACCATGGCGTGTGTATAAGATAATCCGAATAATCCACCCTACCAACCCCTGATGGTCAAAAGAATCAACTCTTTATGATCATGAAACTAACCCGAAAAGAATAATGGAAAACCAAAGAATAAGAGTACAAAAATGTAGTATAACCAACATGTTAATGAAATCGCGATATCAAAATTGGTGAAAAAATGCAAAAAGCTTACCGTAAACGGAGTTGGTAGGATTCGCAGCCGCTTGATTCTGAGCAGCCTCACCAATCATACGTTCAGTGTTTGTAAAAGCAACATAAGAAGGAGTAGTGCGATTTCCTTGATCATTAGGAATGATCTCAACGCGATTTTCTTGTGATAGCCATACTCCTACACATGAATATCTTGTTCCTAAATCTATTCCTATTGCTTTCCCAGCCATTGTTATAATCTTAGTTCAATCAAAAGACAAACTCATAAAAGAAGAAAACACAACAACAGATAGGGGAAGGGTTGATCTTATTGAGTTTTCCTTTAACAGACTTCTATGGATGGTGCAGCGTCTAATTAAGGCTGACCCATGAGTTTTACAAAAATGGATAATTGAACAAGCCAAGTTAACAAATCATTCATCACCTGCATGATTGTTTCACACAATTGTTTTCATTGCTTGGTCTTTAGATTTTAAATCAAATAGTAGAGTTCGACTGGTACCTTTTTTATTTATGTGAAAGCAACACCAGACCAATTCATAGTTTTCTTAATAACATGTAAATAAGTTATTATCCAAGTCTTACCTTTTTTTTGACTCGTCTCCTATATCTCTGAACCAGAGCAGAAACACCAGACTAACACCCTATCAGCACCTTAACTATTATCATTTTCCCTCTTAACTTACCCTTTCACAGCCCTGAAGCATAGCAACAGTCTGATTTGGTTAAATTAAGATTGTGTGAAGGTCATGCCTGGCCTATGAATATTTGAGGGTGCTCTAAGAGACCAAAACACCTTAGACCGTTCTCAATACCGTTATTTATGATGAAAATTAGCCAATTACTATTCATTTTCCACAAAAACTAGATTGTTGTTGACCTTTCAAAGATGCAAAATTGAACAGTTCAAGTAGTGAGTTATATTTGACTATACATTTTTTCAGTCAACCATCCTAATTGCAACAATTCAATGGTCAAAACCTGAAAGGTGCTGCGCATGATCTCTGTAATAAAGTTGACAATTTCTGTTGATGTTTCCGATAATATGGCACCTTCAACTTGTTTCTTATTAAATTATTATTTTGGTAATTTCTCAACTATATATTTTTAATGCCAGTTTTCCATCTCTTTGTGGATTGCAGATTCTGATCTTTGAATTAGTTTTGTATAGATCAGAGTTGGATTGAATTTACATAATGAAGGGGCACGCGAATAGGTTATAAATATTTGATAACACTTCTAAAACTTCAATTATCACGCCCTATTGCCTTGTTAGCGTTCTAAATTTTTTATCAAATTCCTTACATATAACAATATCAATATCCTAAGACTAAATAAATCTTGTCATATTATCTTCGTGTGCTGTGTTATGCCGTGTTGTGCCGTTATCAAGTTGGTAAAGTGAATGTCTGCCCAATTACCGTACCTAAGTCCTAACAGTAAAAGTCGGATGTTTTTACACCCCGACTTCTAACAAAAGAAAATAATTATCTTTCTAGATTTCGCCATCACTGCTAATGACCCATTACAAAAGCATACTACAAAAACATGCTGTATTTAATACGAATGCAAGCAAAGTCATAAAGAAGAGTTATTGAAATAAGCTACACAGCAAAAATTGGAAATTTCAGTGGTTTTCAGAACACACCAGACTAGGAATTGAGATTCACCTTTCTTTATTGAAGTACTTAATAGCATTAGTGTGTGTACGTGAGTGTGATGTGCACACGAGTGTGTGAGCTGTATGAGTGAAAGAGAGTTGAGTATATTCTCAGATTTGTATCAAATACTTCTACAACAATAATTAATGTTCTCCGATCCTAGGAATTCATCTACTTTCTTGAAGATTCTCTTCTATCCTACTTCAAGTTCTGTTTGTGATGCTTTCTCGTCGATGAATTTCGGTAACATTCTTACTGATTTTGTGTTTCAATTTTCAATTTCAATTTCGTTTTCGTTTTCGTTTGAGATTCTATCTCGTTTTCTCCAAATCTTTTCAGATCAAATTCATGTTAGACTGAATGATTTCAGCTTTGATTTTATTTTACATGTAAGACTGATGATGTGCCATCAACATTGTCCGTCAGATGTTTTACCATCGGCGTTGTTGAGATTGATGTTTTGCCATCACTTCGTGTTCTTTATCATGTAAGACTGGTGCTACTCACCAGCATTGTTCATCTAATTCATGTAAGACTAATGGTAGTAACCTCATCATTGTTCAATTTTCTTTTCAATCATGTAAGACTGTTGCAAAGATCATCATCATTGTTCAATCTTTTTTAATTGCAATTTCAACTTCAAATTCAAGTTCACTTTCAAATTTTATTTTCAATTTCATGATTCTCTGCGTACAACGCATTTTCTTCATATTTCTTTCTGAATCTAAATCTTCTTCTCTCCTTAAATCCTCTTCATTTTCTCTTCCAATTCAATTCCTACTTCATGTTTTGTTTGCTAATGAGATAGTTGTTTTGTGTTTTGAATGTTGATTGTTTGTTGCTCATCTTACTCTGCGTTCCTGTTGCTGGAGTGTTTGTGATTCTACTGATTGATTTTGGCTCAACTTCTTGCTGTTAAGAATGAGGCGTTGAGTGTGTTCATTTGCAGTGAGTGAATTATTTGCTCATCAAACTCTGCAATAGGTTCTTTGTGTATGCAGTAAGTGGACAATCCACTTATTAAACTCTGCGAAAAAGGATTCTACTGGACTATTAGTTGTATGACAGATCTCATCTTCTGTCAGTTTGGATTATCACTGGTTGTGCTTTCTTTCCCTGTTTTCGTTGTGTGGCTGTTTGCAACATGTTTGGCTTCTACTCTTCAGTTGCAGCTTGTTGTGTGCCGTGCAGTTAATTCCATTATGTCTATAAATAAAAGAGTGTGCAGTGAAGGCGTACGTTGTTATGGCTGCTAGTTTATTCTTTTCTGTTTTTGTTTGGGTGTGAGTGGTGTTTCCTCAAGCTGGATGGCTGTACATCCATGAATAAGCCAAAGTCAAGTGCAGTAAGTGATTTATTTCACTTGTCAAACTCTGTGCTGTGCTTCTAGTGTGTGTATATAAATAATGCAAGGTTAAACTTGCTGGTTTTCTTATTCTTCTAACTACAACATATATAATGTCTTTATGGTGTTCTTTGCTGCTACTACTTCTTATACCTCACAGTGCACAGGATAATAATCAGGGGTTGTCTGCACTATTGTTTGGATATGATCTATTATCTTAATGGTTTCTGCTGGACGCAATGCTACTCATGGTGTTTTCTTATGCTGATAATGATGTTGAGTTTGTGTTTTTCGTATGAGTGTTGGTGTTTGGTGAATGTGCATCCAGTTCTACTTCATCTTAGAGCTTGCAAGACTCACCTGGTGTTTGAGAAATGCCTGTCAACCTATGGTTCATGGCATGTATCATCTGTCTTTACCACACCAACTACTTATCAATGCTATCAGATTTCAGTTGTTATTGTGGTGTTTGGGCTTATTTCTTGTTCAGGGCCAAGGTCTATCAACTACAGAGACAACTTCAATTGATATCATCTCTTTTATCCCATTGCTGCTCACCTACTACTGCAACTGCTAAGAAAGAATGAGCAGGTTACCAATTATTTCTGTCCTACAACTTGTATTCAATATGTCTCCTCCTACAACACATACTGCATCAACTGTCAATGTTGTTGCTATCATACTTTCTGACTACTTCTTACACCTGGATCATCTTTTTCACCTACATTAGTACTGCTGGTCATCTCTGTCTTTGGTGTGTTCTCTTTCAGCTGCTTTGATCTCTGCTTCAATTGGTATTTTCATTCGGTCTCTTATGCACATTGGGACCTTACAACTGTTTTTACTAGCATTAGTGTGTGTGTATGTGAGTGTGCTGTGCAATCTCAAGTAGCCTCTTCAAGTCCCCTTGAGCTTGAGGGAGGGTAATAGCATTAGTGTGTGTGTATGTGAGTGTGCTGTGCACACGAGTGTGTGAGCTGTGTGAGTGAAAGAGAGTTGAGTATATATACACTCTGTAGAGTCCTGTAACTTCTGAATTCATTCATCCAATTCACAATGTAGATATTAAAATGTTATCAGTACTTGGTCATTTAATTCTTGTCTAATGTCCCCATCGGATTCGGATCAGTTACCATTCTTCAATGACAGCTTGAATAACCCTGATTAAGAACTTACGTTTTCAGTTTGCATCTACACATTTTGACCCCACTACTTCTGCTGTATGTATGAATCTATGATGACTCAATCAAGTTAGAGGTTTAGATGGAGTCTTACCTTTAATCTTGACGAACCTGGTGACATGTATATCATCAGGTGGACGATATACGAGTACTCTGAAACCCCATCAAAAATGTCTATGATTTATCAAATCCAACACCCTACAAGGTTCCTTTCTCCATTTTCTAACTCTGATCTGAAACAGAGCAAGAACGTTCTTTGGAAATTCTTCCGTTTTACAGGTACATCAGTTCTTTGGATGCGCGTGTCCATCAAGTTACTCCATAGGGAGTCCCCTAAAGGACATTGAGTTTATCATGTCCTTGCTTGGTATTTTGCAAAATCTGTAGGCCACCAAATTTTCTGCAAAGAAACATGCAAATGCAACTAAATTTTACTGTAAAATTTCCCTGATCTATAACCGATGTCAATTTCACAAAAATTTGCAGCTTCAAAATTTTCACCACTGCATACCAAGCAGAGCTCAAGTATCAAATTATGGGAAGTGCCGCTTGAGACACTTTCCGCTTGGAGAAGACAGGACCAGAAGCAATATCGTTGACTAGTAATATCCTAAGAAAACATCTAACCTGAAAGAAAAAATTAAGAGGGAATTAAAAAAGTACCCTACAATAGATAAACTTATGTCAGCACCTACAGTGGATTCCAAAGACATACTCAATTCTATAAGTTCCCGCAACAAATTACTAGTCAAATAAAATAAAATAAACATCTCTAGAATGGATTCCAAATACGCTTAAAACAATTTAATCCACCATTATAAACAAGTCCCTCAAGTAGGACTGCGTCACGGTTTTCTAAACCAAGGATCTAATTCATCCACCAATATGTTTCAAGATCAAGACCAGTAAACGTTGAGATTTATTTGTCGACTACAAATATACAAATTGCAAATAACTATACCAACTTCACCAATTCTACAATCCCACAGATAACAGTTCCACATGCAACTTCCTATCAGTTCTACTATACACAAACAATTTGACTTAATTAACAACAAAATTGATTAAAATGGTACAGGTAGCGATACTGGGTTTGATTCCTATCAGTTTCATCCTCTGATACAAAATGAAAACAGAGGAATAACATCTTATTTTGGAAATTGAAGTTAATAGCTAATTGAATGATTGAATAGAGAGATTAACCATGGAAGAGATCGTACCTGCAGTAGAAGAACCCTAGCTCTCAGATACCTTCGTTTCTTTTACCGTAGCCTAAGATATACCTTCATTTGAGAGTTGAATGCTACTGTTGCCTTTTTACCTGACTTCACTACCCTTCCATCTTAACCCAACCTATTTTGATGACAAACATTCATTGAAAACGCCAGCATATTTGAATCACAAAACCGGATTGAAAAAGGCCATCAAAAATGTGGTCATTGGGGGTTTTCCTCTTTCTTTCTTCTTCCAGGACCCTATATAAGTACAGCTCCATGAATATGAACAACAAAAAAAGAGAAGAAGGAGAAAAAAACATAATAATGACATACATATTTTCCTAAATGCTTATTTTCTTTCTTCTTCCAAGGCATACATATGTTCCTAAATCAATTAGTATCATATGAATATACCTAAAAACATGTCTTGGTGTCATAGAGCTATACATGACTAATATCAGAATTGAACCTGGCGTGAGTCTTTTGATGAGAAGTCAGACACGCTACCATGGCGTTACATATTCACACTAGATAACATGTTTCTTTGAAATTGAGATTCAGATTTATGTGACCACAATGCCCCAAGACTTGGTTTCAGGGTATTCTGAAAGAAGACACATCCCTACCAATACAAGTTTTAATATAGATGGAAGCTAATAGAGAACATACACAATTGTCTAATATACTGACTCTATGCCAAATGAGCAATATCAATCACTAGATGTCTCTTCTACTCTTTTGAAAGATCTTGTTTGTGCAATTCATACAGTCAAAGAATGTTTATACATCGTGTATACGAACAAAATACACACGAATTCATGACACCCGAAAACAAGACTCATACCTTCTCTTTGATGGCCAGTCGCCAAGTGCAAGGTACTGCATGGGCTAAACAATGTTTGCATACAATAGTACTGCTCGGTGCCATGTCATTCAAAGCAGGATTTTCCCAGGCTTGATTCATTAGCTAAGAGCTCATAACCAAAATTGAATTTCTTGATAGGCCTTATTGTATAAACATGTCCATTCCCATTGTTGGGGACAAAATGATGCTCGCCGAAGTGATGTCATCATTGGTCCGAAGCGACGTCATCATTTTCCAGAAGTGACGTCATCAAGTCCGAAGCCTAATTTGGCCCGAAGCGACATCATCATTTCCCGAAGCGACGTCATCATTCACGTCCCGATCCCGAAGTGACGTCATCACGTCCCGATCCCGAAACGACGTCATCACGTCCCGAAGCGACGTCATCTTCCCGACTGTTCCAGCTTGTCCCGATGCTATCCTGTCCCGAAGTAACGTCATCATTTTTCACAGTGACGTCAGCAATTTCCGTTCCAACTGGTGCCCGATCTGTCCTGTCCCGATCCATCTTGTCCCGAACATGCTGTCCCGATCCGATCAATCCCGATGGACTTGGGATGAACAGTGTCAACATTTGAGAGTGAAAGAAGAACATGTGGACACGGTTGAGGGCGCCACATCACTGGAAGTATTCTGACTTTGGCTTAAAAGAAAATAGGGGAGAACAGGAAAGAGGAGGGGCTTCTTCTCTTCGGAAACTGATCTCACTGTAAGAAAAACACCATAGCTCCAATGGAGCTTTCTGTACTTGTAACCCACAAACTCATGAATAAGAACCCTTCAATTTCAGTACCCGTGGACGTAGGCTATTCACAGTCGAACCACGTTAAATCACTGTGTAGAATTTCTTCTATTTCTTTTGATAATTTTGTTGATGATTTTGGTTGTTTTGGGTTGATGGGAATCTCTGCCCAAACAATTTGGCGCTAGAAGGAGGGGACGAGTTAAAGGATTCATCCTACCTGATCTATAAAATTGATTGAAGCTTCAGAGAATTGGGAAATGAGGAAGTCAGATGGAAACGTCACCAACAGTGAAAAGAAGAAACTCTCTTCTGAGTTCCTTGTTTTATTCTTAATCTTAGACTTGGAATTTTAAAACAAAGTTGTCGGAAATCTTCTTCTCAAACTTTCAGCTTGCAATTTTTTTTTTGAAACTTTAATTTTAAAACTTGTTAGGAAACTTATTTTGGAATTTTCATCTCAAAATACGCTTTGATTACAGATTGGAAACATGCAACTCATGTATTACAAACCCATCTAATTGGTTTTTTTTTGTTAAACTTTAAGCCTTAAAATTCCAAATTGATTTGAGAATTTCTCTAAAAACTTCCATTCAAACCCAATTTTAATTTCAGATTAACTATTACCTATCTTTGTTTTAGAAACCCATTTAACGAATTTTTGAAAACTTTAAATGTCAAAATTTTGGTTGTTTTGGGCTGATGAAAATTTCTGCCCAAACAATTTGTTCCTTGTAAACAAAATCGTATATCCATTGATCAATTTATGTGTGTTCACTAATTAGTTTCTTGTTAAAGTTTTTAGCAGCGGATTTGTTGCTGATTTATCCTTGTAATTGATCCTCAAATTCTCACTTCCATCATGAAGAAATAGAGCTGCACGAGAGCTTCAAAAATTCAAGGTCAAAGAGAAGCTGTGCAAGCGTGAACTTATGGCATCCAAAGCATATTTTTTATCAATACAAAGAGGCGAGCACAAAGTGTTTGAGAAAAGGAATTTCCAGCACAAAGGGGTGTCTAGTTGATTGTCCGAGAATATTAGAAGAGGAAAAATTTACTTTGGTTATTCATGGTTGTTTGAAGCTCCTAATTCTTCAAAATGCATCAACTCAGTTTAGGACGATGACTCAAGAACACCATCATTTGCAGTCTTATCAACGTCAACTTCACCAATAACAAAACCTTTCATATCAGCATTAGCAACATCACTATCACTTCTCATAATCTTTTCTTCTTTTTCTTCATTAACATAATTTGGATCACCTTTATCAATAGCTGCTGGTTCATTTTTGCCCGTTGACAATTCATCATTTACTGGATGCCTATCCATTCTTTGGCATATACTCAATAATTCACGATATGCATCTCATGAGCTCAATCCGTCCACATAGCTTACTATGTGAATCACCTACGTTACACCCCGGACAATGATCTCCTGATGAAGACTCGCTTTGGGTTTGCTATAATTTGTCAAATTTTTAAGTTATATTATCATCTTATACTGACTATTCTTTGTGTGAATAATATGAGTTGAGTATGCATCTGAAGAGATCAGGTCCTATTGCTGTGATACTTGAAACAATCTCAATCTTCCTTGTCCCATCTTTTGCTCGAGTATTTGTTGGACAAAGATTGTTGCTGGTGAAGAGAACTGCAGCATCAACTCATATCTTTAAGGAAGTGGTTTACGCTAAAGTTGTTGCTCTTGCAGAACACAAGAGAAGGTCATATGGATCGGACTTTTTATCAAGTGATTGGAATAAGCTCTGGAGTGATATGAACATTATTATGTACAGAAAGGCAGAAAGTCAAGTTAACAGGACCTCTACAGGAGGGTCATCTTCTTATGCAACAGTAAAAATGATCAAGACCGATTTCGATTTTAACTCCAGTTCAATGTCCTCATGGCAGAAAATCTCACTTCTCGACAACATCTTGCAAGGAGAGTTCCCTTGATGCCTTAGCACTATGCAGTGCTTTCGGATTATCTCGTGCTTATCATCGGCTCCAGCAGCAACAGGGTTCTGCATAGAAATGCAAAGAAAATGCAGGGTGGGAAGATAAGTAGTCCCTATACATTTATTTTCAAACTCAAAAGAGATAAGTATTCATTATCGTTCTTTAATTATTTGATTGCTATATTCATTTTGCATCATGAAAAATGATTTGAATTCATCCATACTCTTTAATTATCATCTATGTGTGATTTGAACATGAACTTTCAATATTGCTAAAAGCACAACCCTTTTCTTTCATATTCATAATGAAACCCTGTTTGAATGCTAGGGAAGTATTAGATTACATTTTAGTAAAATTTTATTATCCGCTTCAACTGAATTTTATTTGAGAAGGTTTAGCCTTAATAAAAAAAAAAAAAAAAAAGAAAAAAAAAAGAAAAGGATAATCCTTTGTGATTGTTGTCTGTTTGTTTCTTAAGAGTTTAACTGACATTGGTTCAAGCCTATTGAACCTATTTTGCAGCATAACCGGTTATTTTTATACAAGTTTAGATATGAGTAGAATTTAATCGTTTTACCTCAAGCTAATGAAGCTAAAGTACCTAATGTTGTTTGCTATCCTCAACTGGTTTAATAGATTTTTTAAGTATCTGGTGCATTTTATATCAAGTAGTGACCTAACCTCCATTATTTGAAGTTCTAACTGGATATGAACAACTATTGAGCATGCAGGAAGCACAAGAAGATAAGTGCATCCTGGTTCTCCCGTAAAATCGACCTTTAATGTTGAAACATAAGTGAAACCTGAAGAGTCTCAATTTCAGATAGCCTTAGAGCCATTCACCTGTGAATGAATGCGATCCAGTTACTATTGTATTTGAGATCTTTTAAAGTCTTTAATATTTAGCTATGAGCAATGAAAACAATTTGTGTTTACTTTCTGCCTGTATAACATACCTTGTATGGAAGTTTTAGATCATATTTGGTGCACAACCTCTACCTTTGAATAAGGTCTTATAAATTTATGAGCTATAGTCTCTCATGGTATTTGTGATTTAATAAATGTTCAACATATATGAATGTGCATTCAAGCCATGTATAGAGGAGTTAGCTTTTATGAATTAAATTCATTTGCTCACTGGTTTAACAACTGAAGCCCTAAAGGGAAGATTCTGTTGTATGAATAGAATGGGTTTGATATGTTCTGTTCCTGTTGAGATGAATGTGTAGGAATAATTGCAGGAAAGATTAATTGAAATAACCTGAATTAGGCTGGAATATCCAAAAAATAAATAAGAATCTGCTGGATTTTCTTTCCAGTGAGTCGACTCACTGAGTTTGATCCAAATCAGTTGAGTAAGATCAACTAGACCGAGTCAGATTAGCTGACTCGGTTAACCCATCTCTTCCTCTTGACTAGTAACCAATTTCCTTGACTGTCTCTTGACCCCTTGACCGTCAATTGACCATTAGCTTATCTTAAATCTCTTTGCCTATAATTTTGTATGCTGCATTCATTTTTAATAGATATAATTTTCTCTAAAAAAAAAAAAAGAAAAAGAAAATAATAATAATAATAATAATTTTTATTATAGCAATAATAAGTTAAATTAAATTATTATAGCTAGATAATTATTATCACGGCATGAACATGTGGGTAAGGATATCTACCGGTTTATAATTATTATTAAAAAAAATAATAATAATAAATGTACTCTATCGTTTTATATTAATTACGTATTTTAAGTAGCAATTTAATTTTAAAAATAATTCTTAATTAACATTTTTAGATGATTCAATAATATTAATTGCGTATTTCAAGTAGCAATTTTAAATTTAAAAATAATTCTTCATTGTCATCATTAAATTATTCAATCGTGACATACCTTAATTATTTAAGAAGCATGAGTTAATTTAATTCATCAATAGAATCACTATATAATGAGTTAGATGATGAAAATTTCTTAATTGGCATCCATCGATTATATTTTACTCGATTATTACAAACTGTCATACATTATGAATTGATCAAATGATTTCAATAGTATCTGAATCGCATGCGATATCATGCATCATGATAATTAATCACATAATCATAGAAACCTATTGATTTAATATAATAAATTTTTAGTCTGATCAAATTCTAATTTGTTTGATTAGATTTAATAGTGATATTTAATTAAAAGCATGAAAATCATTTTTAGCTTGTACCCATTTAATATTATGAAATGTTTAAGACATTTTTATAAAGTGTGAAGATACATATGAAGGACACTTCAGAAATGCGGCAGCTATGCAATAATGATGCACTGGGGGGCATGCTATAAAGAAATCAAATTTTTAGCTGTGAAATGAGTTAAATACTGCACGCCAACTAGGTATTTCATTTTGATAATTTATTAATGCTAAATAGTAATAATATATTTCGCTACTTTATGTTATATGCCTTGTACTTCTTAAAGACTAATGGGTACATCCCCAAAGAGGGAACCCATGTAAGAGTCTTAACAAAATGATGGACCACACATAATTTACTCCATGCCCGAGATAAATTAGGTGTGTGTTCCTGCTAAGCTCAGTGGCTAGAGCAAATTTATGAGACACATTAATTTACTCCATGCCCGAGATAAATTAAGCGTGTATTCCTACCGAGCTCCGTGGCTAGGAGACATGATAAGACTATTAGGTCACAGAACCCATGAAAGAGTCTTCATACTTGATAAGACTATTGGGTCGCAGAACCTAAGTAAGAGTCTTGATACAAAAAGAATACGTTCGGGACCAACCCTGTATCTTACCCCTAGCTCGGTTTTGTTTCGTATGTGTGGGATCTCGAATGTCATAACTCCATGAAAGGAGGTGCTTCGTTGCAAAAAATTCCAACCCAGGGTTCAAAGGAATCTTCTGGTGAAAAACTAACGATCAATATATATATATGCAAAATTTGGTTTTGCAGGGACAAAAATGCAACATAACATGGAAATGCATAAACAACATCAACAACCACATTATGATTCAGAAGAGACGACTGGTAATTTTCTTAAGAGTTTTTCTTCAAACAACTCTCAAGAAAAGGGGGCAAGTTGTTGGGGACAAAATGATGTTCGCCCGAAGTGATGCCATCATTGGCCCGAAGCGACGTCATCATTTTCCCGAAGTGATGTCATCAATTCCGAAGCCTAATTTGGCCCGAAGCGACGTCATCATTTCCCGAAGCGACGTCATCATTCACGTCCCGATCCCGAAGTGACGTCATCACGTCCCGATCCCGAAGCGACGTCATCACGTCCCGAAGCGACATCATCTTCCCGACCGTTCCAGCTTGTCCCGATGCTATCCTGTCCCGAAGTAACGTCATCATTTCTCACAGTGACGTCAGCAATTCCCGTTCCAACTGGTGCCCGATCTGTCCTGTCCCGATCCATCTTGTCCCGAACATGCTGTCTCGATCCGGTCAATCCCGATGGACTTGGGATGAACACGTGTCAACATTTGAGAGTGAAAGAAGAACAGGTGGACACGGTTGAGGGCACCACATCACTGGAAGTATTCTGACTTTGGCTTAAAAGAAAAGAGGGGAGAACAGGAAAGAGGGGGGCCTTCTTCTCTTCAGAACTGATCTCACTGTAAGAAAAACACCATCGCTCCAATGGAGCTTTCTGTACTTGTAACCCACAAACTCATGAATAAGAACCCTTCAATTTCAGTACCCGTGGACGTAGGCTATTCATAGCCGAACCACGTTAAATCACTGTGTAGAATTTCTTCTATTTCTTTTGATAATTTTGTTGATGATTTTGGTTGTTTTGGATTGATGAGAATTTCTGCCCAAACACTCATTACACTTATAACATTGAATATAACAATGATTCCCGCTTACAAGAACCAAGCAAGTATTCAACATGCAGACGGTAAACAACCATTTATTTTCCTAGCGAATTTGAGGGCGACCAAAAACTAATTAGGGGCGACTTTTTTAAATCAATAATATGGATGTGGCTAAGGGGTGACCTAGGGTATATAAAAATACTAAAATACCCTTTCACTAATCAAATAATTACGAAAAAACCTTTCACTAATAAAAACTAAAACCTAAACCTATTTCACTCCACTTCCTCTCAAACTACCGATTTTGAAATTTTGTTTTCTCTTCTTCTTCCATTTTTTCAAACTACCGATTGTGGCACAATCGAATTCATCTTCAACCGATTAATCGTAAATCAATTAATCGTCGTTACTACAATCTAAAGATGGTTCGACAAAAGCAAACAAATCGTCAACCTCCTAATACAAAGTGGCCGTATTTTTCCACAAGAATAAGAGATCGAGAGATTGTTGAAGAACAATACGAAGAACGTGAAGAACGCGAAGAGGTTGAGCTAGAAAGGGAGACCGATTGAGACAATCAGCCTCTCGAGCACTTAATGGCTCCAATAAGGTAAGGGGTTTGCCATATTTTGTGTTTATATTGATTGAATCACATGAATTAGTCACTAGAATATCAAGGGTTTTAGGTTAGATTGCACAATCGGTAGTTTCATGGTTGTATTAAACTACCGATTGTGCTAGTGTTCTTCACTGCTCATGAAAATCATGCACAATCGGTTGTTATGTTTAGGTTATAAACTAACGATTGTATTACTGGATGCAAATGTAGTGATAATCGGTAGTTTTGTATAGGGTTAAACTACCGATTGTGCAAGTTAGTGATCCTCAAAAACATTCTTCACAATCGGTAGTTATATTTAGACATAAACTACCGATTGTATTACTGGATGCAAATATAGTGATAATCGGTAGTTTCGTTTAGGGTTAAACTTCCGATTGTGCTAGTTAGTGATCCTCAAAAACATCGATCACAATCGGTAGTTAGATTTAGACATAAACTACCGATTGTTTTACTGGATCCGATTTTAGTGATAATCGGTAGTTAAATTTTTTATGTAACTACCGATTGTACGTTTGTCCACAGACTTTTTTGTTCCATTTTTTTTATTAACAATCGGTAGATAATGTAGAGCCAGAGCTACCAATTGTGCACAATCGGTAGTTAAGTATTTTTTTTTTACTACTGATTGTACACAATCGGTAGTTACGTTGTTTTTTTGACTACCGATTGTTAACAATATGTTGAGTTCAATGTACTTTGTCTACCGATTATGTACTGAAATAATTGTTCTTTATCTTGTATCAAAGAAGGGAAAGGCATTCTAAGCAAGGCCACAATACAATTCTATCGGGGCCTCGTCGTGAAGGTGGTAAGAAGGTTATCGCTAGTGCAAGACGACAAACGAGTACTAGGGGAATTGTTATAACCGAAGGAACTCAACAAAGCGTTCCAAGAAGTACAAACGAAGAAGAAGGAGGACCAAATGCTCCACAAGATAGATACTTCGAAGAAGGTGGACCAAGGGGTACACAAGAAGAAGAAAATGCTACAAAGAAGCAAGCTAGGAAGAAAGGAGGACACAAGGTCCCCGACTCTTTGAAGATGAAGGGTCTACAACAAGGTCAAATCTCTGGCCTCCCAAGAGATGGAGGAGATCTATTGTTTGGGTACAAGGATTCTTGGGCCAAAGAAATCTACTCTATTGAGGTAATAATTATAAAACACCATTCTTAACATATTGTATTTTTATTCTTTTTATTCGTAGAAGTGTCAACTTTTATTTTAATTGTTTTTTAATTCGTCGTGTATATTAGGACCATTCTAATGCGGTCCGTCTACTCAAACCTACGACTGTATCAACAAATATAAACGATTGGCCGTTGGAAGGTGAGTGTCAACGGTTCAAGGAAATTATACTACAATCGGGGCTATCTACGGCCGCCGAAAAATCCGTGTTACCTCACGACCGGGTGTCGATATCGGCATTCATGGAGAGGTATTATCCTGAGACCGATACTTTCCACATTCCATGGGGAGAGATGGCCATCACACCCGATGAGGTGTTGCAGATTCTAGCTCTCACCGACCATGGTACGGCGGTGAAGTTTGACTACGTGAAGCAGTTAAGCTGGGACCAGCTTTATGTTTACACTCAGAGGTGCTTTGGTTGGGACCGAACGACCTCCGATGAAGAGTTTATCCGGTGCGCTAAATACAAAATCAGGAAATTCAGCATGGTGGCACTGATGAATATGTTCAGAGGCACCAAGGATAAGGAAGCGCTGAACCCATAGTTTAGGGATGATGAGGTAAATGCTGCAGCCACAGCATATCTGCTCTGTGTTTTGGGATGTGTGATTTTCCCATATGCTAGTGGCAACCGGGTGGACGCTAACCTTTTACAACTTTTGCATCCCCTCCACAAAGTTCAAGACTATTCGTGGGGAACCGCATGTCTTACGTTCTTGATGGAAGAGATGAGAAAGGCATCTCGGGAGCAGACTAGCCAAATAGCAGGGAACGTGAGCTTACTCCAGGTATTTTGGTAACTCCATTGATGGTATGATTGTTATTTATTTTTTTCTCTTTTAAGAATCAATTTTCTCATACTTGGTTTGATATGTACACTAGACATGGATCTATGATCACTTCCCGTCCCTCGAGCTGGCCAGAGAGAACCCGCTATGGGAGAAAGGCACAACCCGAGGCACAAAATACATCTTTTCGGGCAACCATTCAAGGATCAAGGAGCATGAGTTGATTACTTTGAGGAGGAAACTAGACTCCATGGCATCCAAAGATGTATGCTTTGATCCTTACAGGGAAGACCTAGCTAATGACCATATAGCGCGAAGGTCTGAGTTGGCGTTCTACTATGGACCCTTGTGGCATCCAACTGGATATATAATGTACAATGGAACAAGGGTGATGCGTCAACTAGGTTTTGTCCAAGAACAACCTTGGAGTCGTTTCAGGGGCAGGTTCGAGCTGGACGTGGAGAATTGTGTTTGTGGTAAGGACTCAATCACAATTGTTTACTCTGGTAACCCATCGGTTGAACATTGGGACAACAGGTATGGTACCGGGAGCATTCTCATCTTCACGTGATCCGTGAAAATAAAGGAAAGAGCACCAGTGTGCCCGAATATAGGTGCATCATCAAAGACAAACCCTCGGGCTATGAAAGGCTGGTACGTAATGTTATTTCCTTTTGATTTTAGTATTACAGATCAATATTTTAGATAATAATCGTTTGATTTGTTATTGCCTAAAAACAGAAAAAAAGGGTTGCATTTTTTTCGAACAAGATAGTTGGGTGCATCAATGCGGGAGTGCCTCCAACGAGTGCGCATAAAGACCTCATTGACAACATCGATAATGAAAACTATACTATCAAGTTTGGAGAGAAATCTGCAAATCGGTCGAAGAGGGTAACACCAAAGCACAGTAAAAGATCTCGCGGATCAACTAGTGCTGCTCCTGAAGAAAATGTCCCTGAAGCCAATGCCGCTGATGCTCGTGCTCGTGCTCCTCGTACCAAAACCAAAAGAGTTAGAAATTAGATTGTGGTTGTTAACTTGAGTGGTTTTAATGTGGTTGTTAACCAAAAGAGTTAGAAATTAGATGGATATTACTATAGTGTTTAACATTACTGGTTTTAATGTATAGCATTTGAAAGGATTTTATGTTCTTTTTTTTGAGTTATCAATTGATTTGCAATCGATTTATTTTTAACAAGTTATTTTCTTTAAATTTTACAATATAATCGGTAGTTAACGGATTTGAACAAACTACCGATTGTGTATATTCAACAACAATCGATAGATAACAAACTACCGATTGTGTAAGCGTAATACAATCGGTAGTTAAATATCTACGGATTGCATTTACCCCAGAACTGTCTGTTCCTGGCCACTTTTTGTATGATAATCGGTAGTTTAAGAATTTCTTAAACTACCGATTGTGGTTGTACAAAATGTTCAAATTTTTTAAAAAATTTTGAATTCCAATTTGGGGCTATTATCATAATCGGTAGTTTAATAATTTCTTAAACTACCGATTGTGTTCGTAGAAAATGTTCAAATTTTTAAAAAAATTTCGATTTCCAATTTGGGGTTACTTATTATAATCGGTAGTTTAAGAATTTCTTAAATTACCGATTGTGTTTTTACAAAATGTTGAAATGTTTTAAATAAATTCGATTTCCAATTTGGGGCTACTTATTATAATCGGTATTTTAAGAATTTCTTAAACTACCGATTGTGGTTGTACAAAATGTTGAAATTTTTTAAAAAAATTCGAATTCCAATTTGGGGATACTTCTGATAATCGGTAGTTTAAGAAAAAATTAAACTACCGATTGTGCTTGTACAAATATTCAAATTTTTTAAAAAATTTCGATTTCCAATTTGGGGCTACCTATTATAATCGGTAGTTTAAGAATTTCTTAAACTACCGATATTTGTTGTAGAAAATGTTCAAATTTTTAAAAAAATTTCGAATTCCAATTTGGGGCTACTTATTATAATCGGTATTTTAAGAATTTCTTAAACTACTGATGTGCTTGTAGAAAATGTTGAAATTTTTTAAAAAAATTCGAATTCCAATTTGGGGCTACTTATTATAATCGGTAGTTTAGGAAATTCTTAAACTACCGATTGTGGTTGTACAAAATGTTCAAATTTTTTAAAAAAATTCGAATTCCATTTTTGTTACCGTTGATCAACGACTATAATTTGTATTTTGTTACACCTATAGATAAATGAATATATATCTCTCATTCCCATTTCAAATCCAGAACTTTTACATTTCATAAAAAAATTATAATCTCTGGTTTTCATAATTATGGCTTACGAAAATTTTAGGCTTAATGCAGAGAATTTTACTGTAGAGGAAGATTTAACCTTATGTCGAAACATAGTATTACATTATCCATCAAGGGGTCATGAACGTCGGATGAATGGTTCAATGAGCATGGAATGGTTAGAACATATTCATGCTAACTTTTGTAATGAAACTGGTAACTCCAATAACCGGAACAGAGCAGGCCTTTTTTGTCGACATATGGAAATAACAAGGGCAGTACTAGAATTTTCTACTTTAACCGCTAAGGTGAATGAAAGAAGAATTAGGAATGAAACTGAGGGTGATGGAAGAATACAAGCCTTTTGTGTTGATTATTCTCCGAAGATGTGAAGAACGTCGTCCCGGGTGTCATACGACCCGTTGAAGGTCTGATAATAGGTTTGCTTAAGGGTTTAAGTCTAATCTAATGATTTATTTAATTTCATTTCCTTTAATGTTACGAGATTTATGCCTTTTCGATTCAATAATTTATTATCTTTTTTTAAAAAAATCCGAATTCCAATTTTGGGCTACTTATTAGAATCAGTAGTTTAAGAATTTCTTAAACTACCGATTAACATAATCGGTAGATAATAGTGTACCCAAAACTTACGATTGTTAATATTAGTTCGAAGTTATTGTACATATTTTCTGTAAACTCTTGTTACACCAGGCCTCAACGGTTTTTTTTTTAAAATAAGAGTCGTTAAGACTCTAATCTATATAAGGAGGGTGGCATCTTCTCATTTATGCACCTCCAATACATTTTAACTATCCAACTTCGAAGAAATAACCGTATAGATTAATGGCTCAACCTATTCTCAACTAAAACAACCACATTTTCCATCTCTTTTCCTCTACCGATTCTTCTACTCCCTTTACTCTCATTCTCCATTGAAAATGTCTCCAAAATCTTTACCTAAACAATCAAAGAAGGGAAAGGAAAAGATGGTGATAGAGGAGTTCAAAACCATTGAAATCAATTCGTCAACCGATTCCGAGGCAAATATCTATGTTTTGGATCCTCGACTCATTTTAAGGGAGAAAGACTTGTCAGGCATAAACCCATACTACAATGAAGTTGGAGAGTACATAGGTCCACTTCAGGCTGAACCTAAGGGGAACGAGAAGAAGAAGAAGAAGCGGGTTGAAACTAGGACCAAGTCGAGAGTAACAAGGAGTGGAAGAATTTCATGAGATCAATGAGATTGATCACTTTGAATTTCTATAATGTGTTTTGTTTCGTTTATTCGGATGTTTTAGTTTTTTTGAACAAGTTTAATGAACAATATGTAGTAAGTTTATTTGAACAAGTTTTTCTTCGGATGTTAAAATAGTATTACGAAGTTAGATGTTAAGTAAAATCGGCATAATCGGTAGATAATAATGTTTCTAAACTACCGATTACATACAATCGGTAGTTATTAAATTCACGTGCTACCGATTATCCATAATCGGTAGTTATTTATGTTCACTAACTACCGATTGGCAAGAAAACTTCTGGACAACAAAACCATTTTAAACGGTAGATAAAATTGGTCTTTAAACTACCGATTACAAAGTTTAAAATTTTAAAGTTTAATTTATTATATGGTTACAATCGGTAGATATAAATTTTCAATGCCTACCGATTGAGAAAGATGAAGAGTTCGAAATTTTGGAAGTTTTGAGAAATCCAATTTGGGGCGACACCTATAATCGGTAGTTTAAGTACTACAGTAAACTACCGATTGTACAATCGGTAGGAACAAAACTCACGAGCGTACCGATTGTACAAGACTATAACTCGAAAAACAATCTAAAACACTCTCGAAAACTAACTCAAATAAGTACTCAAATAATTCTCTTCCAAAACTAACTCAAATAATTTTCTAACACTAACTATAACCAAATTAATTAACTAATTAATCAAAATTAACACTAATTAAGCAAGGATAGATTAGCCATTATAGAAATTATATAGATAAGGGATGTATTGAGATTACTTCAAAATAACTTTATTTTGTTTTATTAATCGCCCCTAATTAGTTTTGGGTCGCCCTCAAATTCACAAGGTTTATTTTGTTTTGAGGGAAAAAATATCTAACAACATATATGGTTTACAGGATAATCATACTTTCTGGGGCCACATTTGATAAATACTTGTACAGATGTTTCGTTATTCACAAATAACACATGTTTTTTCTCAGACGGATTTTTAAATTTCCAAGTTCTCATTCTTACTACATTGCATAATTCAATTGAACTTTCTCTTGCCCACGACCATTTATCCTATGGTCCAGCTGGAAAAAAGCTTTTAACCAGAGGTCCAAAAACCTTTTATAAATATAAAATTATCTTCCTTCTCATCACAATTCGTGTGTGAATAAATCACATTTTCCTCTTCTCTTTGTTCTTTCTTTTTCTTCTTCTAGAAACGAATTTTCTCTCTGTAGTAAACCTAAATCTCTCTCATCCACTTTTACCTTATTTCTCCTAACATTAAAGTGATCTTCCTAATCAACCGTCAACAATACCAAATATAATCAACGAAAAAAACCTAGATTTGCTAAAATCATTAAAAAAATTCATTGAAACCATCATAAAATATAATGAAAAACCCAAATCTAAACAAAAGAATTGGTGAGAACAAGAAGAAAAGAAGAAAAAATCGGACAAGAAGAATAATAGAAGAAGAGATCACTTTCAAATCAGTAGAAGAAAATTATTTTAAAGAATCACCAGCAACAAATATATTTTTTTCACGTATATTTTTCAGTTTTAATTTTCGATCGAGACAAACAACTTGTTATCCTTAATGGTAGGTGGTGTATATATTGATTTCATTGGTGGTTTTAGGTGGAGATTGTTGAAGACCTTAAAAGGAAAAAGAGAAAAGAAAATATAGCTAACTAATTCAATATGTTGATCTCACCTTGGCCACCAACTATATTATTTGTTAATCTCATTGTCTAGCTAACGGATCCAATCTTCATATTCCTCTGATCGACTTACGTACCATATTGAACTGAAAAAAAAAAACTCATATTACTTCTCTTATAATCATAATAATAAGTTAAGATGTTTTATAAAAAGGTTATATGTTTTTGGTCATATTAAGATCTCAGTCGTAGAACATACCGTTGATATATTTGCATTGTTAACTTACAATTAGCCGTGTAATTTCTTATAAAAACGTCCTTATCAAATAGTCAAAAGACATAATATCTTAACCTCACTTAAAAACGTGACCGGATTTAGCTTACCATCCCATTTTCTAACTAACCCATGTAATAATAGTTGGATTTTAGTATAACCTTTGATCAGATTTAAAATGTCAACTAATTAACATTTGACTTAACGGTCAATAGAAAGTTTATGATCCAAATACATCAACGGTATATTTTATGATCCATATCCTAATATAATCAAAAATATACAATCTTTTTATAAAATATTTCTAACAAATTTTTGAAGGGGATATGGGTATCAAAAATTTGAAACAATCTCATAATTTTTATGTTAACCAAATAATAACCACTGTAACTGACTAATAGGGTACCGCTAGTATTGCTACGGGTATATAAAATAACGCCCATTTGAAATATATTTGGCTCAATGTGGAAAGCCCTTATTTTGCTCATTCTTCCTGTTTTTCTCTCGGATGGAAATGTAATGGTATCTTCACTCAGCTGGTACAGTTTAATCCCACAGACAACGATGTACTTTGTTAATTAAGATCATGAAACTATGATGCATTTCATGGGTGGAATAACGATATGATTATTTGAGTACATATTTCAAACTGTAGGGAGATGAAACCTTTGGTTTATGATTTAAATTGTAAGTTGAACATTGAATATGTTAGTGGACTAGTGGAGTCAGTAAATAAGTAAGAACATTGGCGAAAACATAAGTGTGCATTATTCACCACCACTTGACAAGGCATTCAGAACATTAGTTACCTTGTTGTGTTCAAGGTATGACGTGGTCGCTGACTGGAACGGAGTTGAAATGGATTAGTTACTTATCCTAGTTGTTTTAGGTGATACAAACAATAACTACTTATGGACTACGGTATATGATTAAACGATGCGGATGTTTGAAGTTCTTTGGTTAAGAACGTCAAACCATATTAGTATAGTACATCCTTTCTTTCATCCTCACTTCTTTGGTTAATGATGATTGCCTAAGTTTACTGACATAGTCTTGGGCGGCAAGTATGTGACCTGCTGTCTATCAGTTTTTCAGTTGAACTTGTAAAAGTTTCAGTTGTCCTTGTGAATGGTTCGTGCTCCCATGTATAGAACTTTTCAACCATAAGTTAACTTTGTTTTAGATTATCCTTTTTTTTCTTTTTTTTCTTTTTTTTGGCACAGGTAGGTAAGAGAGCAGGTGTTTTTTTTTTTTTTGAGTTTGTGACACATGGAGTCTTGCAACTGCATTGAGCCTCAATGGCCTGCAGATGAACTGTTAATGAAACCAGTACATCTCTGACTTCTTCATTGCACTTGCATATTTCTCTATCCCTCTTGAGTTAATCTACTTTGTAAAAAAATCAGCAGTTTTCCCCTACAGATGGGTGCTTGTACAATTCGGAGCTTTCATTGTTCTTTGTGGAGCTACACACCTAATTAACTTGTGGACCTTCAGCATGCATTCACGAACTGTAGCAGTTGTAATGACCACAGCAAAGGTTTTGACTGCAGTTGTGTCCTGTGCTACAGCCCTAATGCTTGTGCACATTATACCTGACCTGCTGAGTGTGAAAACTAGGGAGTTATTTTTGAAAAATAAGGCTGCAGAGCTTGACCGTGAGATGGGTTTGATCCGTACCCAAGAAGAAACAGGCAGACATGTTAGAATGCTTACTGATGAGATCAGAAGCACCCTCGACAGACACACAATCCTGAAGACTACACTTGTTGAGCTGGGCAGAACTTTGGCATTGGAGGAGTGTGCACTGTGGATGCCAACACGCTCTCAAGTTTGGAGCTTCAACTTTCCTACACTCTGCGGCACCAGAATCCTGTTGGATTTTCTGTACCTATCCAGCTTTCTGTGATTAATCAAGTCTTCAGTAGTATAATCAATATTTGGTATTCACAACAACTTTGTATTTTCAGTGCCTTCAATACAAAACAAAGATTTGATTCATCAAATTAAACAAAGATTTATCATTAATTAGAAGATTTGATTGATTCATTCATCACTACCGAGACCGAAAAATACAAAAACGAAGCAGGAAACACCGTTGAAATACTTACAGAGACGAAATCTTGTATTCATGAACCAAATAACAAACACAAACACTGGATTCATCTGTGAATTGTTGTCTTCTTAAGCATTCAAGATTAAATATTGGATTTATCCGTGATTTATCTATGATTTACCCCAAATTTCCTTTAACCAAACTTTACCAAAAACTCTATCAATCAGAGATCTATCATGGTGATGATTCGTAGCTTTACAAATCCAGCAAACCCAAATGATTAATGAAATCTAATTTATAATGGTTGTCGTGGTAGATTGGTATTGAAGTATGGTGGTGAAGTAGGATCTGTAGTTGTGGTGGAGGTGGTTCTTGAAAAGGAGAATGAGAAGAAAAAAAAGTGATTTCTTATAAGGTATAAGTTTTATATATTTTTAGTGAAATCCCTAGTGTACGATTTTAGGTTATCTTAGTGTTTCTATGTAGGCTTGTTATCCAGATATGTTTCTATTTTTTATGAATCCCTAGATTTGAATATCAAGATCATAGCCCGGGTGTGTAATCATTGTATTTGAAGCTCCAAGGTAGTTTGTAATTTTTTCTTTGATGTTTCAAATTTCTAGAGTGTTGGCGTGATTTGGTTAGTGATTAGTGAAATTGGTATACTAGAGTGTTGCTTATAAACAAATTTGTGGTTTTTATGTTTCTGGACCAAGGTTTTAGTTATAGATGTTGAGTAGTTTGATTTCTTTTCTAGTCTGAATCTGGTTATGGCGTATGTTTTCAAGAACTTCTTCCCAGTGTTTCTAAATTAGTGATCGATGTTTGAAATAAACTTATTCAAAAGGTCCGACTTGCTAAATCTTGAGATTTTCCTTTACTTTTCGTTCTTTTCTTTTTAGTTTTCCTAAATATATGTTTTTCACTCTTTTGGTATCTCTGGTGCCTTTTTTGAATAGGTTGGGAAATGAGTTTTTCATTGGATTTTTACGTTCTTAGTAGGCGGATTTATTGATTATGGAGTTTGGAATTCACTTTGGCAGTTTTTTCATCATGGAAGTGCTGAGCAGAGAAAGGAAGGCTATGCTTGATCTTCTGAATACTTGAATACTATAAAAGGTTTTAACTGCGGTTGTAGTTAAGAATCTGTACAATAAGATAGATGAATGTCGAATAATACTTAAAGAGTGCATTTAAATGTTAGCTTGGTTGTGTGAGCCCCCTCGTCGGCCTTACTATTAGCAATCAGGAAAGAAAAAAAACTTAAGAGAGGCCTTTTAATGTCGTGAATATTGGTAACCATTTTCTGCGTTCTCAGGTACAAGAGTATGTCCACTCCTGCAGAGTCATCCATCGTCTTACTTGATTTGTGTCTTTACATTGGTTCTCTTTCGTTTGGTCATATTGCAGATGATGGGTGTTATAAAGGAAGTTAGCTTCTTCAGATGACCCTCGGGAAGAAAAAATTAGTCTGATCAAGGATTTAGAGCAAACAAAGACAAAGTTTATGCGTCTAAAGAGACATAAAATGTGTGTGGATGACTTTGAGCTTTTGACAATCATTGGGCGAGGTGCTTTTGGAGAGGTTAGAATTATTCTTAACTTAACTGTTACACGTTGAAAGTTCTGCTGTATTATGAATGTTTCATTATTTGTTTGAAACTTTAAATGGTTTTAAATAATTTCTCTGGTCTGGCATGTCTTACTTTTGAATATTGATCTGTCAGCTAAAAACTTTATATGCTTCAAAACTTCCACCTTTACTTTAAGTTTTATTTGCGTCATATTATTTGGGTGCTTATAGTATCTTATAATACAGGTTAGGTTATGCCGAGAGAAGTCATGTGGAAATATTTATGCTATGAAGAAACTAAAGAAGTCAGAAATGGTCCGAAGGGGTCAGGTGATAACCAATCCTTCAATTTGATACTATAATGTGGAAACTAAATTTTATCATATGTAGATGACTAATAATCTCTTGAGAAGCTGATAGGACGTGATTATCGTTGCGATCATCTTAATCTTTTCCTTTTGTTTTCTGATAGTTGTACTGTTTGTCTTATGCTCTCAAAAGACATCTTGTTTTATGGGCTTGATGGAAATGGTCTCAGATGTGTCTGTGATCAAGTGGGAATCATGTGATACAAAAATATATAAAGTGCATTCTAATAGAGAAAATTGGATTCATAATTTCTGCGTTTGTTAATCAAGTTGCAACACTATCTACATATCCTTATGGTTGCCAAATTATTTAGGTAAAAACGAAATACTTTTGTACATCCTTCCTATTTGCATTTCACTTCTGAACAATAACTGTATTTTTTCATTAGTTTTATTATCTTTTTTCTTATGTCCGCATGCTGCTTGGCATCTCTTGTTTCAGAGAACTGGACAGATGAGCAGTAAAGTCAGATGACTCAGATCATAGTGGATGAGATTATGGAATATGCTTGTGCTAATCGCACAAACCAGTATGGAAACCATGTCACCCAGGTTGGCATCGTTTTCCATTGTATCTTCTAGAATTTCTCTTAGATCCTTCTCATACAAATTTGGGTTTTGTTATTGCTGAAATGTGAAACAAGTTTTGGCTTGAAGCATGTTCAAGAGAGAGGAAATCCACTTGAAAGGAGTCAAATTACTAGCAAATAATTTGCTTCTAATGTTGTTAAGAAGTGCTTCGAGCATGGTGATGCTGCTGAACAGACAAAAGGAAATGACAGTTTATTGGTAGGCGTGGCATAAATTATCAAATCGAATTATTTTACTTTGCTAATATTAACACAATATATTAAAAACCTCATTACTCGGCTTGTATCCTGAGCATTAGTTCCTATTAATCTGACTGTGCGAAACAAGGAACTAGGACTTGTTCTTTGGGTTATTCTACCTATGTGTTGCTTCTCCCCTTTACGTTAGTTTTTGAGTCCTCCAAATTTCATGTTGATATTACTAATCGAAATTAGTTGCAACAATTGAATTAACAACACTTTTAAAGTTCTATAGGTAGATACTCTCAATTATTACTCTCTTTGGTCCAGGCTTCAGTTAATTCAATTTGTTTGTGGCTTCACTCTGACAAAAAAATGTCACGGAGAATGTTGTTTCCTTCTCAGGTATAACCAAACTCAATTTTTAAATTTGATTACTTGTTCTGTGTAGACTCGTTGGTTAGCTGCACGATGCTTGTACTAATAAATGATTTCGGAATCCATTTATGTTTACTGCTAGCTCAACTTAGGTTCTATATGCAAAATTTGATTTATAGGTTCATTAAGAGATTGGAACGTATTATTAAGATTATTACGCAACAGGTGATGATGAATTTGTTGATAAATTGAAAGACGTAATATTGAGTTATTTTCTTAGTTTAAGTTCCATTGAATTTGATGTTATACCTAAACATTCCCTTCAACGATAATCTATAGCTGAATATGATATGCCAACTTCAATCTAAATGCATATGAACTCCTCTGCAATCAAGCGTAAGACTTCTGACCAAGCTCCACACTCATCAGCATAATCGAACAACCAACTTCCACAGCAGCCTCAAACGTAATTTCAGGTTCGTGTCTTAATTATTTGTTTCCCGTATTTTACATTTCCCTTGACTACATACCACCAAAACTTTTTATCCCCATGATTTCAATTGCAGTGGACCTTGGTAGAATTACTATTGTCGTGAAGTAATTTTTGAAGTTAAAAACTAAAATGTGTGAAATTCGCAAACAAGGTACATAAATCAAAGATAGAATAACCTATATATTGAGTTTTTCTTCCATTACAAGAGTTTTGAGTACAAAATTTACAGCGATAATATTTGTTGTTATAGAAGTGGGATCTATCATTTATCAACTAAAATACATAAAAACCTGTAACTACTTTAGATTCTAACATTGTTTGGTAATCTATTATTATGTTCATTGTAATTATCATTGAAATGAATGATATTGAGTTTATATTTTTGTGACAATGTAGTGATGAATACTTTAGATGTAATGCCGGTTTGTACAACTCTACCACTGGTTTAGCTGATTGGACCCATCCCATTATCTCTAACATCAATCGATAGTCAATGATAAATTGAAAAGGGCATCCTTGAAGAGCATGGTAATGGCAAAGAAATTGGATAATGTTGAACCAATGAAAAGAAGAAATCTCCAGCTTAAGCAACAATAAAGCAGCTTAGAAAACACCCATTGTGCAACAAAAATCACAAGGTATATTTTTTTATCTTTTGACTATTGAGTACTGAGTTTTCACTTTAAATCACTAAGCAAGAGTGTTATTTCCAGTTTTGATGTGTGAGTTTCTCCTTTTGAAGGATCTTTTATCTTGTAGGGTTTTGAGATTACATTGTTTGATAGTTGAATCTAATTACTTTTATATTATTAGCATTTAGTAATAGCTTTATGAATAAGCAAGTCTCTGTAAAAACATTTTTGTTAAAATCAGTATATATATGCCTCTTTTTTGTCATGTATTTGTATTAGATGTGATGACACTGATCATCTCTTTGATTGGAATGGAAGTGGTTAAAAAGTGCACATTATAACAATTGTATGCAATATGTTCATACCAATTCTACGCCATTTGGGCTTGAAAATATGCCTCTGAGCGTATCAGTAGCAACTGTAACATGAACCCACTACAAAAGAGGATCTATGATGAAAATTTAACAAAGTGTCATATAATAGGATCTACACAACAGTTTGATTCAGAAAAAATTCCGTTGGTTATACTATGACAGGTTTTATAGAAAAACTGTTACCTTAGTATAAGAAACTGAATTTCTGATGAGGGTTCTATATAGAAAATGTTACTGTAACTTGTCAACAATGACAGATTTAAGGAGAAACTGTTACCTTAGTAAGAGAAACTGAGTTTCCAATGACAGTTTTATTTAGAAAATACTACCGAATATTGTCAACAATGTCAGGTTTACGAAAAACCTATTACATTATAGTCATGATTTTAAAAATTTCTTCAAGACTTTCCGTAGCAGAGGCTTTGGTGATAGTGCAAAGTTTTTACAAAACTGTCACAAAAATAATTAGGTGATAGTTTCTAACTGTCACCTAAGCCCATATTTGTACTAGTGTTCATCACCTCATCACTTGTCCTTTAGGTTGTTATATCTGGATACCGATTCTGATTAATTGGTTTCCCTCTGCAAAGGCTCTTATTATAGGAATTTCCCTATTGTATCCTAGATGTTATGCTTTTCTTATTTATGGGGGCTTTGAATTTTATCCAGGTCATATATTAAAGAAGTTGTAACAATTAGTGACCTTGCTTTGTCATCATTAAATATTTCTTTGTCTGCAAATCTCAAGGAAGTTGATGTTTCTTGTTTCAACCCGAGCTTTCTCAATTTAAGGTACTAGCCTTATTTGTTCGTATTATATCAGTTTTAGCTAATACATGGTCTTATCTTCCATCATTATCTCCTGGTTTTTTTCTGAGATGTATTTCACTTTGCTTTTTCCTTTTTATACACGACGAGATCTCAATATTTTTTTTTATTTCTTCATTCTAAGTTATACTTCATATTTGTTTCATCTTCATAATCATATGATTTGGAGTAATGCCGAGATTTCATTTGCTTTTATGGCCGCTTGATGCTCCATTCATGTAGGAGTTGATCTTATTCGTCAAAGGTGGAGGAGTTCAAATTTGCAACAAGAGGGATATGGTACTACATGTGTTCTTCCTGAGCAAGGACTAGCAGTGAAAATGTACTGTCCTGTGCTTCACGTATTTTTACTAGCCACACATTATTATTCATTGATCATACTTTAGTATTTCTATTGTTTCTATTGATTTGGTGAAGTTCAAAGTTTATAGATAAGGTTGCATCATTGCTGCCCCAAACACATGGTGTAAGTCCTGCTGTATTCAGATCATGAGTATATCCTGCATTCAGGTTAGTGTTTCTTTTTCTATGTGTCAAGGTGTTGATAGGAATGCTAGTCCTTGTTGAATGAGTTGAAGTATAATTAAAATTGTGTTAACTTAATATTTTTTAGTTGTTAACATCCTATGAGGACATCATTGCATACTAGTTCAAGTATTTTTGTGTTGGCTAGTGTCATACTCTTTTAGATGTCTACTTAATGATAACTTGGGTGCCTCTGGAATTTCCAATGGAAAGTCATATGCCTGCAGTTCACTTCAGCCTTAACCAATAGCAATACTGAATACTCTGTCACAACTATACCAAATTGCCCTTGCTTAAATTATTAATTATCTTTGTTACAAACTTTTTCCAAGTTTTTCCTTGACTGCATCACTTGGTTTTCCATCCTTTGCGTTTGAATCTGTTGATTAGGCTTATTCATTTTTTTAAATGTTGAACTCAGTGTTCCTCATACGAAGACTGTAACAGAGGTACTTTCGACTATGGAAAGCACCCAAGTTCAAATTCATTTCGTGTTCCTCATCTGAATGATGGTGTTAGCTCAATTAACTTTACTTGGGCCCTATTTCCTTAATTCATAAGTATTTTTCTTTTATGTTTAGATTATGTGTTATGAGAAATATTGATTGTACATCTGGGAATGCTGGTATACTAAGCATACAATGCCCATTTTCTATTCAGATGTTCGATCCACCTTTTCCATTTTAGTTATAATTGCTCAAAAAAAATACAATGGATTTCATAACTACTGAATGTTCCCTTTCCTCGATTAGATTTCTGCAATACACAAATAAAGATCGTAAACCTTGATTTATCGTACTTGAATCTGCATTTTTCAAATGTCTAGGAATTTACTTTTGTTCATAGGTTGTTTGTGATGAACAAGAGTTGTTCCAGCAGTATGTTTATATTTAATTTTGTACCCGAGATATTATTACGACGAGGGATGAACAAAAATCTCTCTTTAATTTCAGGTTGATGCTCACTCTTTTTAATTGGAAAAAATGATTCTCAATAGATGATGCAGTAAGTAAATTAACCTGGGTGCTATTTCATTTTAGTTTTTCCTTTCCTAAACCACTATTTGTGTGTGATCTTGGAGCTCTTAAAACTTTTTGTAACCAGGTTGGTCAAGATGTCGTGGCAAAATTGATAAAAGCCATAGAAAGGAAAGGGGTTGATATGCGTCTAACAGATCTTTTAAGCTTATATAGTGTCCTCTTCTTGGCTTCAATATTCAACTGCAAATTATATTTGACCAACATTCTATTCACTTGTTAAGAACTATTCAATATATGTAGTTTTTATAAGAATCTATTGAATATTGATATAATTACATGTTATTGATCGATTGATTGTGATGATCAATCATATGTATGTTATATGATTGTTGTAATTCATTCGATATGATAGATTGGGTCTTCTAGTTCTTCAAGAATGGTATGCAGGTGCATGATTGAGTCCTAGAACGGTATATGCAGGTGCAGAATCTATATATATATATATGCAGTGCAGAAATATGCAGGAACATTATTAGCGATTCTTTTTTTAAAAAAACTAATTTAAATTTGCAATGTAAATGTTGGTAAAAAACGTTGCTTTACATCTAAATAATTAACAACTGATATAAGTAATACAAAGAAAACAACAACCGACAACACTTGTTGTGTGACCCAATAAAACGTTTTCCTAACAAAAATAATGCTATTAAAAACGTTGCTTAAATTCATTTAACCGTTGCTTTAAATAAATTGAGCAACGATAAAATCTATTTGAGCAACATATATATCTGTTACATTATTTAAACTTAGCAATTCTTATAAATGTTGCAAAATAGGTAGCAAATATTTGCTACACCATTATTGCACCGAATATATATAAACGTTACTAATAATCAGGGGAGACTGTTACCGTTGCGAAATGGTCGAAATGGTGTAGTGTGAAACAGCAATAAAATCATCAACTTTCCAAATAGTTCTCATAACAAATTGAGTCTCCCTATACCTTGGTTTAGGAAGTGGAATAATTGAATCATCATATTTTACCTCCACTTTCATTACCACAGTTTGATTTGCCTGAATCCTCTTTCACTATTTCTCCCTAATTTCCTGAGGACTTTTAGGTCTCTCAAGGTAATCATCATCAAACTCAGCATCATAACAACAAAAATATCTCTCGTTATGATAATAATTTCCATATGTATCAAAATGAGATGGATCCCCATCTCCATCTGAATCTTCAAACATAACCCTCCCTCAATCTCAGCTTCACTCATCTCTATATTTCGATCACGTGGATTATGTGAAACAGGATTAAATCGGTCCAGATTTTGAGAGAATTGATACAATTCCTTTCCTGATCAGTTGTCCCATCCCAGGAATAATATTCATCAAAATCAAATACGACTGCTCTATCCATTTCAGCTGAAGTCCATCTAGCCTGGAATTTTGTACCACTGCGCATTCCTTCTGTCGGCTACTGACCATCAAAAGGAATAACCTCAAATATAACCTTTTTATCCTCTAGTGGTAAGTAATGGGAAAAAAATCTCAGGTACATACGATTAAAGGTTGAATATTGATTTGGCTACTCCCTCCTCCTCAAATTTGCCAACTTCCTCAACTATTACTAGTTCACCTTTCATTGATTTTTTTCCCCAATATGGTTCTTTTCTTGTTTTCAATTTTCTAGTGAGCTTGAGGAAAACTCCACCAAAAAGATAACATTCTTATATAAAAAGGACAACAAAAGTAATAAACAATACCTACGCTTCGAAGTGTGCAGGTGTACTAAAACAGACTAGTAAGATCAAAAGAAATCTCTGGATGACTATGTATTTCCTTTCAACTTTCTGTCATTCTCACAATAAATGGAGAAAATGGATGAAAAAAAGAAGATAATCTTAATGTCCAATGGTCTCAAACACTAAGCGTGCACCTATCACAAACGAATTATAACCCTACGACGCAAATGAGCGAAAAAAATGGAGTACCATCCTATCAAATTCAAATTCCTAAAATATATTCATAGTCTGGCATCTATTCAAGTATGATATAATTCCAACTCTATAATACCCTCCGACTAGTCTACATCACAAAACAAACCCTAAAATTTTAAGAAACAATTTTAGGATCAATAATTCAAGATCTACAAGCCCACAACGTACCAACATATTTCATTGAACAAAAATCTTTAGTTCCTTACCCCGTGGTTGGATCACATAACTCATCCTCTACTAGTAATATAAATATTGAAGAATCCATTAAAAACATCACTAATCAAAGGCAAAACAATCTTTACATCCCACCAAATCCTCTACCAAAAGTATATATCCAAATAACATCTGAAATGACAAAGGTACCAAGTACACTCTACAGAAGGTGTGTTTTGGATGAGTTTATAAGAATACAAGACTCACTATTTATAGCGTTATGACCAAGGCATTGATTGTAAATACTTATTTACCAATTTTGAAAATTCTCAAGATATGCAATAATAATATATTTTCGAAATTAGCAAATACCAAATAACATTCAACTCATAATCAATTTCGCTCATAGACTGAAAACTAAGAATAGCTATTACATAACATGTACTTTACTAATATAGCTTACTAGAAATATGCAAACCTCTGAGAATGGAAAACATATAATTCGATACCAAATATGGTATTGAAAATCGATATCTTGGGATCTTGCCTTGAGCATCAAAGGTATATACTTGAACATAAAAAAATTAGAGTTTAGCAAATGTTCAAATCATTATGTCGATATTCTAATGAACATTCCAATCTAACTCATATACTTCTCCATATCTGAAAAAATCCATGAAGATTAACAAACCAATCGAAAAAATAAAAACAAAAGTTAAACTCACTCATGATCAGTCCTACACCACAATCTTTTCGATATCAACCTATGCAGACTCATCTTGTATAATCTTATCGAAACAATAACGATCAAAATATTATTTTAACAAGGTTGTTTTTTGTAATAGTCAAAGTTCTATTCAAACTAAATGTGGGATCATTACCAATAAGGGATTGATGTAAAAGTATGATTACTTAATTATAATAAAAATTATTATGTGGAAAGTAAAGCAATCACGCAACATACAAGATTTTGTTTACGAGGAAGAAAAACCACGGGACCTAGTCCAGTTTTGAATACTTTCAGAATTAAGCCGCTATAAAAATATACTACCGCAACTTTGTATAGTTGAGACCAAGTAAACTACCCTAAGTTATCCAGTTCCCTCAGCATCCCTGCGTCTACAACCAATCTGGCCAACACACGTGAATACCAAGACAGAGTCCACTATCTCGAGTCGCTTCATTACTTTCAAGACTTCTGCACCTGACTCCTTTCGATCCTAACCCGAAACAGTAAATGACTAACCTGCTTCAATAAACAACTAACTTATTACACCCATAATTAATCTTTATATCAGTAATAAAGTAGAGTCAAAGGATCTTTCGTTTAATCAATAAACTCATTTGGTCAAAAGATTAAACTAAGACAATGATTATCGAAATAATCAACTTGATAACCAAGTTATATCCAAGCAACTCAATGCAACTAGACAGTTTGTTCGATCTTCTATAAGTATGATATTCATCAAGAAAACTGCTTATGTAATCCCAGAGAATCAAGTTCGCATAAAGTCACACACAATGATCAGAACCAAAAAGAAAAGTATTCAAGTAATCTTCAAAAGTAACCGTTGTAAAACAACTTGATTCCATTAATATTGATCAACCACACATAATGGAGTCTGTTAACATTGACTAATCAATAGTTATCCCTGCATCAATCTAGAATCACTTAGATATGTACTAGTTAAATCTTCAAACAAACTTGAGTGGCATGATAACAGAAGAGAATGACTTTAGAATTAAAAAGTTTGATCAATCGAAAATGAATACACCGTTAGCTCAAAACACAAGTAATCAACGAAAACTAAATGAATATCTAGCCTTTCCACCATCGGTAAACTAGAGGTTTCTTGATCCCAAAGAAGACTTTAACAAAAGGCAACGCAAGATGTTTCGCCTAGTTAGATTACTCTTATCTCTTTATCAAGTTGGCTTTTATACACTCTACAGAAGGTGTGTTTTGGATGAGTTTGTAAGAATACAAGACTCACTATTTATCGCGTTATGACCAAGGCATTGATTTTAAATACTTATTTACCAATTTTGAAAATTCTCAAGATATGCAATAATAATATAATTTCGAAATTAGCAAATACCAAATAACATTCAATTCATAATCAATTTCGCTCATAGACTGACAACTAATATTAACTATTACATAATATGTACTTTACTAATATAACTTACTAGAAATATGCAAACCTCTGAGAATGGAAAACATATAATTCGATACCAAATATGGTATTGAAAATCGATATCTTGGGAACTTGCCTTGAGCATCAAAGGTATATACTTGAACATAAAAAAATTAGAGTTTAGCACATGTTCAAATCATTATGTCGACATTCTAATGAACATTCCAATCTAACTCATATACTTCTCGATATCTGAAAAAATCCATGAAGATTAACAAACCAATCGAAAAAGTAAAAACAAAAGTTAAACTCACTCATGATCAGTCCTGCTCCAGAGATCGGTTCTGCTCAAGGGATCGATCTTAAGATCGGTCCTGAATCCCTATTTTGATTTTGAAACAAGTTTGACAAGTCTACTTCCTTAAACTATGTTTCTGTAATTGCTTTCAAATATATTTAGTAAGGTTTGGATTCATCCGAAAATTCAACACACTAAATAATAACACTAAAAATTCTTAAAGAAAGAATAAAAATATTGTTGATATTTTTCTGCTATTAAAATTGAACCATTTTAAACTCGTATTCTTATCTTTAGTTTTTGACTTGCTGAAAGCATTAGATTTAAGGTCTATTTTGGTTGGATTTTTGTGTCCATATTGTTGCATGGTCCCCACTTTCCACATAGGTTCACACCAAAAACATCACAATGTTTTAACATTATAATATGCACGATTTATAAAGGGTACCATTCCTAACAAGGTATCATTTCATTTAGTAAAAATAAATCCTAAATGATAGTGACTGTTGGATCACTCAAATAGTATCCCTATTAATTTTGATACCGCTTATAAGATCGTGATAATTTTGTTATTGATATTAAGTTATTATCAAATCTTGTATTAAGTTATTATCAAATCTTGATATTATTACTTTCTTTCTCTCTCTACTCTCCTCTTTAAGAGAAAAAAACGCTAGCCTCCATTAACCTTTTGCTCAGATTTGGTCTTTTTTTGAACAGATCTGAGCAAAATTTATTTTCTTTATAATTTTTAATTGATAGTTAATCAAATATAACTAATTTTTTAACATTTTTGATGTCTTTCAACATACTTCTTTGCTATTCGGAAAAAAAACTCTTCCCCATTTGGGGCAGTATTCTCTTCGCTTTAAGGACGATTTATTCAAACCTTGATTGTTGGTTCATGGCTTACTATTCTCGATTCAAGAACATCGACTGTTCAACACCGCATGACTTTAAATCCATATTCAACCCCAGAGGCGCATCCAGGTTCTTTTGGATATACAAGATTATGGGAAAATACCCTTTTATTTTAGGAGCATCTCTTATCAAAGAAGAAAAAAATCAGATTAAATGTTCGGAATTGATTCCGGATTATACCATCATTTTTCCCTACTACATACCCAAAAATTAGATATCTTTTCGGTTTATGACTCTTTCTGTTTGTGATCTATTTGTAATTGATATATTCATTTGTTTTAGGATTTTAATTATCATGTATTTGATGCTTTTGTTATTCTTATAAACAATCATGTAATTACAATTTTGATTTGAATTAATTATAAATACGATTGATAAACAAAACAAAAAAAAATCTTCATACCGGGCTAATTTGAGTGTATACGTGGGCTACAATTAAAAATATTGGGAGCAAAGCCCACGTTATGTACATAGCATAAGTGTTCTGCTAATAAGCTTTTGGGATTGCAATGTATTGACAATTTGACATGCTGATAACTTGCGAGTGCAAGGGTAACAGTTGAATAAATACTTTGTTTAGTCAGTTTCTTCACAAATTTGGTAGTTCCTTCAAGATAACATAAAACACAGAATGGAAATATTTTGTTCTACACAATGATCTATAGGACAGGTTCAAAATAAGGTAATTAAGAGACGATGAATGATAGGGAGGAAAAATGGAAAACGACCAGTCGATCAAAAACATCAAGCGACATTACATATTTGCAATCTGCAAATACTTTTTCTTTTGAAGGAAGGAATCTGCAAATACAGTATGTTGTAATCTGACTAAAATTTCGAACATGGTATGACGAACTTTACATTTTGATTGTACGTGCTCGTTGTTCTTTTCATTCGTACACTTTGAACAATTTTCATGTACATTATTCTCACATGTTTATAAAGTATATGGTTCTAAGCATCCAACGAAAACAGTACATTGCCATCTGTCGCGCAATGATATACGCCATACTTGCTATGTATGCATTTTCGTGGCATGTCGCTAGAGCATCATATCAAGCATATTCTTCGATTTCAAACTATCCATCAATTTCAATTTGTCGAGAAACATGAATTTACCATCCAAACCTGGCTCATGGATGAGTGCAGTCGAGAAAAAACCAACCACTAATCCGAAACATAAACGCACATTAGCATTCGAAAGCGTTATGCCGGACGGTATTCTGAAAATGAAAAAAAAAAAAAAACTAAGAGAAGAAGAGATTCATCGATTTCATTTTCTTTTTGCACTCTTCTTCTTTTTCATATTCCGATGCATTTCGAAACACCTAATTAAAATCTCTTGAAATTCTTCTTCTTCACAAGGTATTCTCAAGGGTGGTTTGCTGGTTGGTCCAGAATATCCGGACCTAGTTAACATATAGTCCATCTGGGAGAACTCATTTATCCATAAGTCCAAAATTAAATGAAAACATAGGAATTCCTTAGCTACCCACTTATCATACGTGTGAATAAAAACAAGGTTTCCCCTAAATCTCTTTGTTTTTTCTCCGTCGTCGTTCTCCTTCTGTCTTCCTAATTCTTCTTCTGTCAAAAGTCTACGAAAACCTAGATGTACAATCAAATCACGTGATAATCATCAAAGCATAGATCTATAATGAAGAAATGATATGAAATCATCAAAAGCCCTATTTTTTGAAGGATCACCAACAACGAAACCCTAGTTTAATAAGAAGAATTAGCATAGCCCCTATTTTTTGAAGAATCACCAACAACGAAACCCTAGTTTACTAAGAAGAATTAGCATAGCACGAGATTTTTCTCCCAAAAATCAATAGAAGATTGTGATTTAGAAGAATCACCATCAACAAATGTGTTTTTCCTTTCACTTATATTTTCCAGTTTTTTTTTTCACATGATTTTTTTTTGTAGCATTTTTTTCACATGATAATCCTATGGTATATATTTTCTATTGAGCAAGGCATATTCTACAATACATTCTCCTATCAATCAGTACATATCCTAGGTACATATTTTTTATTAACCAGTACATATTTTACAGTACATCTTGTATTCGACAGAGATTTGTGATGAATTCTTAAACGATATAGACACTTCAGAATATGAGGTAACCCACTACATATTAGGTTGTCTGATAAAACTGCAGTACATATTTGGTTGTACTGACAAAAACTAGGTGGTGTTTAACAGTGTCAACTATCAGTACATATTTGATTATACTGGTAAAAACTGAAGTACATATTTGGTTGTATTGACAGAAACTGGATGGTTTTTGACATGCACATAAAAAAGATGCTAAAAGACTGTAGAATTTGGGATTGCAGACATGATCACTTACTGTATTATATTGATTTGTAATGTATTGAAATCAATTACGACAATTGTGTAACTCAAATTTATTTCATCTAAAGATCTTATAATATGAAAGTGCAAATTTACAACATGTTCAATCTAAATTGTAACTTCCACAACATGTTGACAACCAACTGATTAGTATTGCATAGATAATCATTTGAAAAGAAAATTTGGTACAAAAGTTTCAAACACCAAAAAAATAGCTAGCAATGATGTCGATGTTGGCGCTCCTTTCTCGTGCCTACTCTGTTTAATTGTTGTTGTTAACGGTGACCCCTTCTATAGAAACTTTAGCATACTCTTCTTTCTCATGTCTTATCTCCTTAAGCATAACGACAACATTTTCTATTGCATGCATCTTTTCTGGTGTAAGGTTGACGCATAGTAATGCTATACTAAGTACCTACATCATCTCTTCTACCTTGGACTCTTGTCTTGCATGTAATTTATGATCAAGGAAACAAAGAGAAGTCCAACAGGCTCAGTCACATAATTTCACAGCTGACGCAAGCGAATCGCTCTAGTTTGCAGCAACTCATAGTAATCTTAACTGCTTCTCCCTGAAATCAGTTAGTGCTCATACAAGTGAGACACTCAGAATGTAGTCTAAAACTCAGAAAACCAAATATAAATGCTAAATTAGTTACTTGTTAGACATGTTAACATCGACGATGGTTCCAAAATTACAGCATGTAATAAGTCAGTAAGGCTAATGGCAAAGCTCATGCAAAGTTTATATAGGTAAAAAAAGCATACTTGCAAAGTTTATTTGTAATAACCTTGAACGAAACACCTAGTAGATATTGAAATGTACTGAGTGAAAACCTAGTAGATATTGATATATATATATAGAGTGAAAACCTAGTAGATATTGGTATGTACTAAGTGAAAACCTAGTAGATATTGATATGTACTGAGTGAAAACCTAGTAGATATTACAGTACATATACACATATACACATATAATTACCGAAGCAAACAATTAGAAGCTCGATGGTGTTAAACAAGCAGGTTCTTCACCCATCCACAATTTCTATATACACGCCACCGAAAATATAATCAAAATTCAAAATAGAAATGAAAATGGAAATGGAAAAATAAAAATTTCATACTAAAGTTCTGAAAAATTACTCAGCATTCAAATTTATTGAAAAAGGAAGAAAACAAAATAAAAATATATTTCAACTCACTTTGTTTAAGGCAAGAAGAGGAATTGGACATCTCGAGTCCTAGTATCAAGGTCTTGCATCACTATCTAATGCACTAAAGTCTAGGAGTTCTATACGAGCAAACACGATGCTTGTGCATCTCTGAAATTATTGAGTCAAAAACAGATCAATCTCACTTACGCTAACAAGTGATTATGCTGTCAGAATTATGGATGAGCATTTATCTTTCTCATATGGTATCATAGTCTTAAGCTAAACTCTAAAAGAAAATCTTACTTTTTATGTGAGAAGATCATGGAAGGAGAATCAATTTCAAGCAAAATTTCTATGGAGGATATCATGAAACATAACATGGGATTATCGTAAAGTAAATAACTCTCAGTACATCTTGGATACTAGTCTGCACCAACAAATGTGGTAAAATTTCTCAAGAAACTAAGACATATTAATTTCACAAAACAAAGAATCATATTCCTTGTGCAGTAGATGTAGGTCCATTGATGCCTATACTTCTGAAGCTTGTTAACGCAGAGAAACAATTGAGATTGGAGTTTTTACTTAACACTCACTTTTCCTAACAGTTCTTTCCTTTCCAAAACATTGCAAGTTCATAGGCAAGGAGACTGAGAAATGTTCGAAACTTTTTCAATTGAGAGATTATCACTTCTAAAATAATATACATTCTTTCGTGTGGGTATTGAAAATGTAACATTTCGTGGAATTGTATTTAAATATACGACTTAAAAAATGAAAATTCAATTGAAAAGCTGAAGAAACAACTCACTTCAGAATATCCGTAATTCAAGAAATAGATAACTTAACTTAAACCTGTTCCCCAGAAAGTAAAAAGAGAATGGCGAAAACTCTAAATTTAACAACTCGGTACAACCAAATGGATCAAATAATCATTATGAAGAGAAGTTCTCTGTAATCTACAAAAAGTTAAAAGAAATGGAAGAAGATCTGAAATTTGATATAACATACCTCGAACACCAATCAATTGAACCTTCAAAAATCAAATCCAGATTCCCCCCAAATTGAGTGACTCTATGGATCTCTCCTCCTCCTGTGCAACTCCGAGATCTAATTCCTAGATTAGGGTTTCAGATTTTGGAAAGAGGAAAGTGAGGTTTCGATTCGATCAGAAAGGAATGAAAGTAAAGATAGAAAAGAAGAAAGAAAATTAGGGTTTTCTCTGCAACAAAACGGGAACGGCAAATCCCAATATGAGGCTCACTAGGTTCGCGGTTGCTGTTGTTGGAGTGCCAGACCATAGCTCGAGCAGTTATGGAAAAGAAAACGAAGAAGTATTGTGATTTAGTCTGCTTGTTCAGCTATATCAAGGTTATTACGGGCATTTTGAAAAAATACTTTTTCTAAAACACGTGTGATGAAATATGGATTAACTTTTTGGGTCCAAAATTATAAAAACGGACTAACCGTCTAAACAAGTTTCATGGGAAGACCAACCATTAACCGGACCCTGAAAACATGATTATCTAGTAATTCCTAGTATTCTCAAACCCCCTTCTTGTTCATACCCGAATTCCTCTGTACACTCTCCATCAAAACACTAAAATCCGGAAACGACAAATAAATTGCCGGAATAACAAATCTTTGCATTTCATTTCCTACGTAAACCGCCAAATAACCTTTCGGAATTTCTCTTAAATTTCTAGTCTTACCCGCCACCATTGATTCTCTTGAAAGCAATTTTTCTTTTGAATAATCATTCTCATATTCTAATGAGTTCTTACACTTCCCTCCCAAATATTGATTCTTTGGATTCAGATGAAGAACTTTTAACAACTTGTATATTTGTTTCGTGGGCGGTCCTCGCCTTACGATCTTCCAAATTTCTGTAGTCATAACTTAAGAATTTTCCAATGAATGAAAAATCCTCTGGTTTTTGAATAGAAGAAGAAAAGAAGAAAGAATTTCTAAAAAAATTTGTCTAAGAACTTGGTTAGAGAATTTGTCTCCTTAGCTAGATGGTTTTATTTTTTATCATCTGGTGGAAAATTATGTCTCCAACAGAGTAATTATTACCTGGATATGTTAAAATCTGATTAATTCATTCTAATTTTGGCGGGAATTTCCTAATTTTGAGGAATATAAAAAAAAATGTTCAAGAATAGACTAGTGATTTTCACCTGACACTACTCTTATTCTGAAAATGTGAGGACTTTCTAAAAGTTGGAAATAATCACCTAAATTTGTTGATTATTTGATAGCAAATAGCCTTATTATCGGTCCATCGGTATAAAGTAGCCGCACGTTGCTTAAGAAAATGTGGATTATTACATGAATATGAAAGTGCAGCATATATGATTGTCATAAAACCAGTCCAATCAGTCACATGGACAACAAGGTATGTTCATCTGGATTACGATATTACATTCAAACTGTATTGTTCAGAATCAACAGCGATGGAACCGGTTGCTGGTACAGTGTAGAGGTCTTCCGGTTCAAATAGTGTGCTCGCTCTCGTTTGATGATCCGGCAGAGACCATTCTTGTTTGTGCATCTCTCTTATACTTTCCAAATCTGTTGTTACTTGTCGCATAGATGGCCTTTCTTCACCCTTCAACTTAAGACATCTCTTTGCAAGCGCAACTGCACGGACTTGTTTTGGTGTCCCCTGATTCAATACACAATCATCAAGAAGTTGGGATTGATTATTTTCTTCCATTGACGAAATAAAATAGTTAGCCAGATTTCTTTGTTCTCCAGATCCATCTGAAAAGATGGGTCTTTTTGCTGTCAGGAGTTCTACAAGAACTACTCCAAAGCTATAAACATCACTCTTCTCCGTCAGCTGGCTTGTGTTAAAGTATTCAGGATCCAGATATCCTAAAGTCCCTTGAACTAATGTGGATAATGCTGTTTTGTCTGAAGGAATCAACCTTGACGCTCCAAAGTCTGATACTTTTGCGGTGTTATTTTCGTCTAAAAGTATGTTGGCTGACTTAATATCTCTATGAATGATGGGTATAGAGGCTGCCGAGTGCAAATAAGCAAGTGCACCTGCAGTTTCGAATGCAATCCTCAAACGGCTTTCCCAAGAAAGCGAAGGCATCCGTTTGACAGTATGGATTTGCTGGAAGAGGGTGCCATTGGATATGTACTCGTAAACAAGCATGGGAACCTCGGCATCTAAACAACAACCCATGAGCTTGACAACGTTTCTATGGTTGATCTGAGTTAAAATAAAAAGCTCATTTATAAATTGCACAACTTGACTCTGATCAACTATTTTCGACTTCTTAATGGCAGACTATACGACCATCAGATAAGGTTCCCTTGTACACGGTTCCATATCCTCCTTGTCCGAGGATCAGACTCTCATCATAATTGTTGGTGGCTAGCTTTAGCTCTTCCTCTCTAAAGATCTTTGAAGTTTCTACCCCACCTTCATTTGACAATATTTTTTTATTTAATAGCAAACCACCATTTTGCTGAAAGAATTTCTCTTTCAGTTTGATTAACTTTCTTTTTCTTAAGGTCAAGTATAACCAACAACTTGCGGCGATTATAAAAAAAATCCCTAAGCCAATACCTACATCAACAATAAGAGTTCAATTAATAGCATTTGAGATGTGTAAGTAACATATAAAGTAAATAATGAAATGAAGCAAGAAGCTAGGGAAAGTATGATCAAGTGATATGGGTGTTAGTACCAAGAGTAACTTTTATTATAGAGAAAGATTGTTCTCCTTCGCTAGTGCAACCTGTCCCGTCTTTCCTCCCATCACCATAACTTCCCGCTGGACAAGTACAATTGAAGCTCCCGTTGGTATTGATGCAAATCCCCTCACATGGATTGTTGTTCTGATCCTCGCACTCATTCACGTCTGTTGAGTCACGCTCATATAAGTATCCAGACATGATGATATTTTTTAGCTCCTAGTACTCAAAACTGTAGACCTAAGTCGAAGAAGCGTACCTTGGCATCCAGAACTAAGATAAGGGTTCCCCTTGTAACCTTTAAAGCAAGTGCAACGATACCCAGGATTGTTTTCTAAGTTGTTACACTGACTGCTTTCATGGCACGCAAACGTTTTCGGATCCTTTTTAGCTTCTTCACAAGTTTTGTTCCCAATACCCCAATTGAGAACGATTGATACGTCCTGAAGATCGGTTGCTGAGAATGTAAACTGCTCATGATCAGCCACAAAAGCATAACTGCAAGGATCAAAATAAGACGCAAAGGAGGTATTTGTAATGCTGTCAGTCCTCACTTCTGTCTGAACATATATTAGCCCTGTAGGGATGGTACTCATGCAACACCCGTTGCCGTTGCAGGAACCCTCATGCACTTCTTCCCTACTATTACATTTTGTAGTACACTGGGTACCATACCACTTCAAAAGCTGATCATACCCGTTGTCACTTCCTATTGAGTTACACCCAATCAGAAAAAGCCTGTTCTTTGTGTTCGAGAATGTAAATGGGGTGCCAAATAAACTAATGAATCCTCCCGATCGATTTAGCACTAAATCCCCAAACATATTGTAACATATTTTAGCTACCACTGGCTCGCTCGAGATGCGAACTTCAGATTCTGATATACTATGAATTTCAAGGTTAGTTGTGCCAATAAAGGGCTTGGGTGGGCCAGAAGAAGTATTGCAGTTAACGTTATAGGCATATGGCCCAAACCAAACTCCCTGAATGGAACACCCTCCTGCTTCTCGAGTATCATCCATACCTCCTGGAGTTATACCAAAAGGGTATGGAATGCTAATATTACCGCATTTGGCTTGGCAACCTGGCTTTGTCTCGCCAAATGCAGCGACGGACAAAATTAAAGTTAGCCAGCAGGAAAGTTGGATTAGGAAGAGCCGCCACAGAGACATATTTTTGGTTTGAGCGAGCTAAAATACTAATTGCTTTTGCTATCTAGCTTTAGAGTAAGAGATGCATCAATAGACATATGTAACATCTTAAATAGCATATCGGAATGTATATAGTTAACATTTCGTATACTTTGATAGAAGCTGATTACATAAAATTATTATATCAATTATTTGTTGTAATCTATAACCAACTGGCACCAAAACTTAGCCATCAACCACATCCAGATTCTAAAACAATGTCTCTTTCTTCCTAGCCATGACTAATCTTAAAAATGTTTATAATTAGCGAAAAATGCGTTAATATTGTGAATCATGTCTGTTCTATTGTTGTTTAACATTTCAACTTTAACTACTTTCTATTGAAGTTTCCTAAACAAAAACAGAAAAAGGTCTCTTTCCAAAATTTCAACCTCATCTTCCTTGTCACCTGATAAACAACGAAATTTGACTTTAAAACTTGATGTCATATGCATGTATACTTATCCATTCATCATCAGCTAAATTGCTAATGAAGGGCTGGATCTTATTCTGAAACTTATAATACAGAATATGTTGTATCGAGAGATCGAACGAGAACAATAATAGAGATCGAGACACAGAGATTTACGTGGTTCGCTAACTGTTACGTTAGCTACATCCACAACAGAGAAAGCAGAGTTTTATTATAGAGCAGAATACTGAGATACACATATTCTAGGTACAACGTATGTATATATATAGGGCAAAGAAATAAACCCTAATTCGACTAGAAAACGGAAAACGAATCCAGCGATAATACATGACAGAACCTTTCTCTGCCTTGCCTTGAATCCGACGACTGATTCAAGGCATATCAATAAATCTCCACCTTGACTTGAATCCTCCCAGCAACAGAAACAGATGCACCATGACAGTGCCAGAACCTTTCTCTGCCTCAGATGCCCCTAGATAAGGGCTCAGACTACTGACTTGTGATATTGAGCAAGTCCAAGCATTGTTGGAACTTGCTCCCAGGAACTGGCTTGGTGAACATGTCAGCAGGGTTATCATCTGTCCCTACCTTCTTCACTTCAATTCTCTTCTCATTTCTCAGAAAGTGATACCTGACATCAATGTGCTTCGTCTTATCATGATGGACCTGATCCTTGGTTAAGCATATTGCACTCAAGCTGTCACAATACACTATAGCCTGATCCTGATGTAGGCCTAGATCATTAACCAGCCCCTTTAACCAAATTCCCTCCTTAGCAGCTTCTGTCAAGGCCATATACTCTGCCTCTGTAGTAGACAAAGTATCTGTAGGTTGTAGAGTTGCCTTCCAGCTTACAGCAGAACCTCCAAGAGTAAACACATAACCAGTCATAGATCTCCTACTGTCCACATCTCCAGCATTATCAGAATCTGAGAAACCAGCTACTAAACATCGGGTATCGTTCCCACAACAGAGACCGACATCTGAAGTACCTCTAAGATACCTGAAAATCCTCTTAACAGCTTGTCAATGTTCCTTCCCAGGCTGAACCATAAACCGACTGACCACACTAACAGTAAATGCTAAGTTTGGTCGAGTGCAGACCATAGCATACATCAGACTTCCAACTGCGCTAGCATATGGAACTCGAGATATGTACTCTTTCTCCTCATAAGTCTGAACCGTGTACATTCCCAACTTGCTGTTAGATGCAATTGGAGTATCTATAGGCTTGGATGAAGACATTCCAAACCTGCTCAAAATCTTCTTGATGTACCCTTCCTGTGATAGGAAAAGCTTTCTCTTCTTCCTATCCCTATAGATTTCTACTCCCAGAATTTTTCGAGAAGCACCCAGATTTCATCTCAAACTCCGCACTGAGAGACCCCTTCAGCTTCTGAATATCTGACTTATTCTGAGCAGCAATCAGCATATCATCAACACACAGCCACTATGCTGACTCGTTTCCAGATACTGCAGCCTTGTAGGTGGACGGCTCGTGATCCTCCACCTCCTCGACCACCTGCATTGCATAACCCACCAAATCGTCAAACCTGTACCTCGCTGGAGGTTTTATTCCAACACTTCTAGGTCGGTCTGTAGCAATGCTCCGATGTTCAACTTCCTCTGTTGGTGCATTCTCAGACTCATCTGCATCTTGCTCTTCGGTAATTGATGGTGGTAGTTGGTCGTCAACCAACTTAGGTGCCTGATTCTCCTCTGGACTGAATTGCACCTTCACCTCCTCAACAACAACCTCATTTTCTGTGACTGTTGAACCCTGTAATACATACAAAGTTCCATCCTTGACACCTTTCAGAATCACATCAGAACCTTTGCAAACATGCAAACCTCCACCTTCACCTTTGAAACTGAAATCCTTGCTGTCTAGAAGACTCAAGGATATCACATTCTTTGTCAAGAGTGGCACATCCCTGACTTCCTTCAATGTGCAGATCCTCACATCATGTGTCCTAAACCTGATTGAGCCGATTCCAACCACCTTACAGACAGACCCGTTTGCCATAGAGACACTGCCCCCATCTGCACGGCTGTACGTAGTAAATAACTCTCTTTTGTGACATATATGGTAGGACGCCCAAGAGTCAATGAACCACTCATCAGACTGATGTGTGTAATCATCTGTTAGCAGAACAAAATCTCCCTCTGAAGTGTTTCCACATTCAGCTAATGCTACAGATCCAGAGTTATGTTCTTGTTGCTTATTCTTCTTAGGACATTCCGACTTCCAATGACCTTTATCCTTACAGTAGGCACATACGTCTTTTGGTAATTTATATCCGGAATTTTTCTTGCCATTCTTACCGTCCTTGCTTCCTTTTGCCATCAACCCGGAAGCCTGATTTTCTGTACCTGTTCCAGCAGCCTTATGCCGCATCTCCCTGGTATGAAGAGACGACCTAACCTCTTCCAGCGTTATAGTAACTTTTCCGGCAATAAAAGACTCTCTAAAATTCTCATAAGAAGGAGGCAGAGACACCAGCAACATTAAGGCAGCATCCTCATCTTCCACCACCTCATCAATATTACGCAATTCAGGCAGAATAGTATTAACTTGATCTAGGTGATCTCTAAGAGGCATACCTTCAGACATGCGTAGACTGAAAAGACGTTGCTTCAGCATCAACTTGTTGGTCAGCGATTTCGTCATGTAGAGGCTTTCCAACTTTAACCACAAAGCAGCGGCCTTTTCCTGATCTGCGACTTCAGTGATTACGTCGTCCGCGAGACACAGCATAATCGTTGAGTGAGCCTTCTCCTCCATAGTCGCATACTCAGCGGTGGATGTATCGGCGCCCTTCTTATCCGAAGCTAACGGCAACCAAAGACCTTGTTGCTTCAACAAAGCCCGCATCTTTACTTGCCACAGACTAAAACTATTTCTCCCGGTAAACCTGTCGATCTTCATCATGGATCCGGACATCGTTCTCGGCGGAAATCGAACCTCGCTCTGATACCAACTTTTTGTAACAAGAGATCGAACGAGAACAATAATAGAGATCGAGACACAGAGATTTACGTGGTTCACTAACTGTTACGTTAGCTACATCCACAACAGAGAAAGCAGAGTTTTATTATAGAGCAGAATACTGAGATACACATATTCTAGGTACAACGTATTTATATATATAGGGAAAAGAAATAAACCCTAATTCGACTAGAAAACAGAAAACGAATCCAGCGATAATACATTACGGCCAACGACTGATTCAAGGCATATCAACAAAATAATTAAGAAATGTATAAATCCTTGATGAGCTGCGCATATAATACAGAATATATTAAGAAGTGACAGAAAATCCTTGCATTAACGAGATAAACTGAAAATGATACTTGAACTGAAGAAACTGGTATAGACTTGTATCAGGACTATTTGATTAGTATAGTAGCACAATGATCATATATGTTGCACTGAACCACTGATGCCCCCTAGTGGAGTCCTCGAGGCCCAACAAGGCGGACATATATTATCTTCAAGTGGCTGATAACAAGTACCACGTTTATTTGTTTGTCTGGTTCTGGCTCAAATCACATCTCACTAAGGTCTGAGTTAAAAAATATGTTTGTTTTTTGAATCATATTTGATTCAACTTATTGATTTTATTTAAAAAGTCAATACTTTTATGTTCAAGCGTTATCATTTATCATTTTCTCAACCTTCACTGCATTGATAACCTTTAACTAAAAAGCATCACACATTTGTTAAACAAATTGGAATGCTCATCATAATTTAATCTGAAGTTATGACTCTGAAGATCCGTTTGGCACTGGGATCATCGCACGTTTACATATAAATATATATTTCAAACCTAAAAAAGAACCCATGGATACTGAGTAAAACAAAATAGACATACTAAAATAATATTAAAAATCCTTTATCCATATATTTTTTATAATGGCTAAATTACTTTTATTTAATTAGGTGTTAATTAGTTGTTAGTTAATAGATTAGTTTGTTAAGGTAAAACACATGAATTAAAGAGAGGAGGAGAAGTTGATGGTGTAAATCAAACTTTCAACTATAAAAAAACCTTACAAAACATTTATGAGCAAGAAGGTTCAAGTGAAGAACCAACCCAGAAAAACGAAGAAGATATAGATACAAGTACTCGAAATACTCAGGTATAGGTCTAAACGAGATGGTTTGCATATTTTTTTGGTTTAATTTAGTATGGTAAAAACTAAAACATACTCAGAGTCCGCATAGTAAAATGATGAATGCCATGTCGATTTCCTATAATCGGTATGTCATTCAAACTTATTTCATGCGGACATTAAGTAGTCCCCAATTTCCCCAAATTTATCAGGCAACAATCGACATGGTCTTACTATGCCGACGGTGTCGAATAATTTTCACAAACTAAGGGATATTCCTTGGTTCTACCGTCGGTATAATTTGATGTTAAACTAACCATGTTGATTTTTTCGTAAAATTGGGCAGAAATTTTAAGTTTCAGTCAGTGAATTTGCACAACCGTCGGCATATGTTTTCTGTGTCGACTATGGAACTTTGACATATTTAGATACTTTGAAGTTCTACAGTCCACATAGTGAACTCTCTCGAGCATATCGACTGTTGAATTTTGACATGTTTAGATACTTCGAAGTTATATAGTCGGCATAGACGAACTCTTTCGAGCATGCCAATTATTCATTTTATTTCGAATAATTTACTTAGGGTTGCACATCGTTGACGACGTTGATACTTGGAGATAAAAGTTAGTAACGTAGGTGAAATAATATTAATCTTTCATGTACTGACTTCAATATACTATGTTGAGAACATATAATTAAAATTTGTTAGTGTAAATTGTGTATTGTTCAATGAGTGAAATCTACTTATTATCGAGTTATTAGAGACCCTATGGATGAACCTGCTTCGGAGTATTACAACTTTTGTTTTTCTTTGTGAGGAGATTAAATATGTTTTTTCTTTCAATCATGGTACCATGTGGTCTTTTTTTACTACTTTTTTTCTTTCTTTTTCCTAAATTGTTTTTTTTTGTAAGGGGAGTTATGTATCCGTTTCGAGGAGACAAATATTAGGAACCCATGAAAAAGACTAGCTTCATGTATGACAGGGAACCCATTGATGATTGTTGGAGGTGTGACCCTAATTGACAAGCTAATCGCAAGGGAAAGGTCACAATACTTGGTCTGGCACAGGTTCGTATTTCATACTAATTATTTTACAAAATATTACAAAGCAATGTTTTCTGGCATCTATGGAAAAACAATGTATTAGAAGCTAATAATAAATTTTCTGAGCAACTAACTATAGAAGAACTCGATGAATTCATCAAGTTCGCAGGTTGAAAACTAGAAGATCTTTGTATCTGGGATGAGCATGGGAAAGAATTTGGTCTTTTAAATGATGAGGAGACAATTTTGAAAGAAAAAAAGTCTCTACAATGGTTGGAAAGTTGTTGACAGTGGTACTGAAAAGAGAGATACTAGAGAAGAGATGCAACAATAATAGTATTATAGATTTGTGGATAGCAAGCCTGTAATCTATTGTGCTATATCTCTTTCGATGGGTCTCAAATATTTACTGTCTTTTGTTCGATGCAGTTTTTTTCCATTGTATTACGATTTAATCAAATATGATATTTTGATCTCCCTGGTAATGTTGCATATCAGTGTTCCTTACCATGTAAATTGTTAAATTGTTCAAGTTGATATAAGATAGACGTAAAGGATGATATATAACTTTTAAGGGAAAATTAAAAATATGACCCGGTATTTATCCATATATTTGAGGATCTGTCCATTGACGGCTCCAATTAAGGAATATATCTCATCCATCCATTTCAACCGTTAAATGATTAATATCCGTATGTGTAGGTTTATACGTGTGCCAATTTTACACTTCTACGTACCCTTAGCTAAATCCTACGGTCCGATTAGAAGAGTAGAGACACTTGTTAGATCCTACGGTCTTATAACAAAAGTGTGGACACGTGTTAAGATGTAACAGGTTCTTATGGCACGTTTCTATAGCACGTGCATGTAGTGTAGTTATCTTCTTTGAGAAGAGAACTCGAGAGAAAGGAAAAGAAAGCTCAGAGAGAAATCGAGAGGGAGACAGAGAGAAATCAAGAGATCGAGAGACAGAGAGAAATCGAGAGATCGAGAGACAAAGATGATTAAGTAAAGGTCGTGAAATCAAGCTTCTCAAATCAAAGTGTGTGTTATTGTTAGCAAGAAGAAATCGCAACTTTTAGTTCTTGTCATCATCAAACTTTCTCAAATCAACATCATGGTGACTGAAAACAGGTTAATTCATCAACCCCATTTCTTTTCTTTTTTTGTATCTCACATCTATTGTGTTCAATTTTCGTTTAATAACAACTATAAATTTAGGGTTTATGTGAAATTGATTTTAGGGTTTTTTGATTTGGGGATTTTTTTTGAAACATGAAATTTGTTCATGAAGTGACATGTATTATTTTTATTCAATGTTTATTCACTGGTTATATCACATATATGGTGTTTAATTTTTGTTAAATCACAATTTAGGGTTTATGTCAAATTGAATTTAGGGTTTGCTGATTTGGGGATTTTCTGTTTCTCAATGATCTTTACAGTACTACCTAAAACCATGTGGGTGTAAGTATGGAACAACGTGTAGATTTCAGCACATTCAAGAAAATCCAGCCGCTGCATCAACTTTGGACCTCAACTTCCTGACCCTTCCTTTTCGGCCGGTAATTATACTTTTTATAGCTGTCACAGTTCATGTGATTTTTTTGTTTGAAATCCTGTAGCTGTATGTAATCTTGAAAAATAGTCGAATGAAGTGTTTTAATCATTTTACTCTCTCCGCTTTTATCACAGGGAGAAACAGAATGCCCTTACTATATGTGTAATGGCTCTTGCAAGTTTGCACTTAACTGCAGATTTCATCATCCTAATCCTACTGATGTCGGAGGACGAGATCCTCATTTGAGATACCAGAATTCTAGATCTTCTCCATTACCTTCATCTGTTTTGTCACAACCAGGGGTGCCATCCTGGTCTATGGCAAGAACTTCGAATGAGACGATGGTACCTTACATGGATATCTGGTGAGTATGCTAACATTTATGTAGGACCTTAATTACTTAGAGCAAGAACACAAACTACAAACTAGTAACTGGCTCTCCTTTTCTTTTGCATGGTGCAAGTCGGCGTCGACACAGTTAGGATAATCAAATTACCATTAAGAACAACATTTGAGAACAAAGTATACTGGTTATATTAAACTAAATATTTCTTATGCAGCCTCCACAGCAGAGCCCAATGTATCCACTTGCAGTAAAAATGGGTCCACATGTGCCATTAGTTCTGAATGGTCCATCAAAGAAGACAGATGGTTTTGCACATTATCAACAGCAAAATGCACATTATACTATACTGGTTTTTGCTCTCTTTTTATCTTTCTTTTGTACAGGGTCGCAGAGGGAAGAAAATCAGGTTGTTACTTTTGTCCATTAACATATTTTTTGTTGTGCCTTCCTCCTCCCCCCTCAGATAATATCATCAGTGTTTTTTAGTCTTTTTAAGTTATTCTTAAAATGAATAGATTGAGATACATAAACTGGGATTTATTTGGATTTACCTTTAAACATTAAAGTTATTGTAGTTTATATTTGGTATATCTTGAATCCTTGATTACTTGTAGCATTCCTGCACCAATGAACTCCTACTGAGCCAAAAGGGAAGGACGAAAGATCATCAAGGCGATATGTGCTAACCAAGTGGTGCAGAGTTGTCCCCTTTTCATGCTTGTTTGTTTCTGTTGCTTTGCTTTTATTCCCAGCAAAGTTTTGTTATTTGTTTTACAATTAGAAAGGGTTTACCCTCTCGCTCCACAGCCTGTCTTGGTTGTAATCAAGTTGAGCGCTAGAAGATCCAATTAAGTGTTATAAGATTGGCAAACCTATGTTACTAGGAAAAAAATCAAAGTAAATTGCGAAAACAACAAAATCACTATTAATCAATCAGATCCAAGAAGGAAAGAACCATTATCATAACAGTCACAAGTTTTTTTTGTAATTTTTTCAAAATTTTTTGTGTAATTTTTTCAAAACTAAGGGATAATAAGGTCATTTCAAGAATATTAAGGTTTCATACACTTGCAAAATTTGTCCGTCGGATCGTAGATGACACGTGTCGATAATCTACGCATGGGGACCTATGGAAGACAAAAATTTGATTATCAGGGGTAATATTGTCCTTATTTGGCACGTGCAGCCTCACACATGTGCTTTTTGATCATTTAACGGTTGAAATGGATGGCTGAGACATATTCTTTAAATTCGACCGTTATATGACATATCCTCAACTGATAATTCAAATCCGGGACGTATTTCCAATAATCCCAACTTTTAATTACTAATATCAGTGTAGCATATAGGTTCCTATGACATTCTTGAGCAATCATCATTCACTTCTTCTTAGATTTATATTTTTGCATAATTTTTTAATGTTTCAATTGTTAGCATAATTAAACTTAATTTATTGTTAGAAGACATTACTATAACAGTAAATCCTCTAAGTCCGTCCCAACAAAATTAAGAATTTTTGTTCTCTGATTATACTTTACGACCAAACTTAAGCAAAAAAATATAAGCCCACGAAATATAAATTTGAGCCCGTACAGTACACGGGCTAGATATTAGTAAGCACTAAAGGGTGACAACATAATGTAGTGTCCTGATCTATGTTATTAAAGGCGCCCAAAACGCTCGCTTAGGCTTTGGCGCACGAAACATGAAAGGGCATGTCGTCAATAAGGAGTATGAGGCACAAAGGGTGGTAGCTACTGTCTTTAATTTATTTATTTTCTGGTCGCCTCAGGTGTTTTGGGCGCGCCTAGGCCTAAAGGCACGAGGCGAAGGACTTGGCGCCTTGTTTCGCGCCTCACACAACATAGGTCCTGATCACGAAAATCTTAACCATCATTATAGGAAGCCATTAAACTTTCCCTATTAAAACTCTGTTGTTATGGATTTCGTCTTCGTTGTAAGAGACGATGATGTGACAGTTAGACTAGGTCACTGGTTTGTTGGGCGACTAAATGTGAACGGAAAGATTACTAACTGGTTTGTGTTAACTTTATAGTAATCTGGTTGACTGGGATGACCGCCCTTAATTTTGAATGGTTTTATTGGACGATGGCTCTTGATAAGAACCTGTAGTAGTACTATAGGCCTATGTTGTGTGAGGCGTGAGGCGTTAAGCATATCACCTTATGCCTTTTGCGTTTAGGCGTGCCTAAATTGTCCGAAGCGATCATATTTTTTTCTTTTTAAAAGGTAATGGCTCTCGCGTTTCTCACCTTGATTGTTTAATTGGCGAAACGCTCTTTTCCAAATCGTGCACCTTTAGCGTCTAGACGAACGCCTCAGACGCCTTTAATAACATAGTTATAGGCTGCTAAGGTTTGGTATGGTTTTATTAGGACGGCGTGCATTATCAGGAGAATATTTTTAATGTCACCCCAGTTGATCATCTATGCTTTGATTAATATATCATTATAATGACAAATATGTTAGATGATGTACACATAATAAAACTTGGTCGTCAATGTTTTAATTTCAATTATGTGTGACTGTAATGTGGTTGACCTTGTACTGTGTTTGCTTTATCATACGAAATGTACGATTCTATGACCCTATAAGTACAATATGAATGGAGTTTAGTTATTAGATTGGATTACCAAAGTAACCAATCAAAAAAGGGTTAGACTCTTGAATGACAAAATAAATAGTCGTTTGCTTTCCGAGCTAATTTGGTGTTAATGAATTAAAAAAAAAAAAAAAAAAAAGACACCATTAGGTGAAATAACTAGCTCGTGTATCCTTATATGAAGGTGATTTTGGTGCCCAAAGGTATCATGCCGTATGGATATTTAAGAATACTGGATATAGCAAATCGGCAATTAGGGTCATATATTTGGATAAGATTTATGTATGTCTTAATTCCTTCCAAAGAAAGAATTTTGATGTTTCAGTTTATCCATTTACGGTACATATTTCTAATGTGACTAAAATGATGTAGAACTTTACCAGTAAGATTGTACTTCCAAAATAGCCAATGTAAGGGATAAACTCTCTTAAGAATTATGGTGACAAAGTTGCTTGTATATCCTAATTACAATTTTATGACTTGTCCAAAGACGTCGTCAGTTGATCAGGTAATTAGGTGAAATATTTTCTCTTAAAGGGTGATTTTGATACCCAAAGGTGTCAAGCTTATGGTATGGAGAATATATGATAAGTTAACATTTGTGTTGCTACCATATTAGTTGCATTTGGTTGTTCCATATTTAAGGTTGGCTTATTGGTCGTATGTTGATGTCGCCTGAACTAATATAATAAATTACGGTAGAATTGTTTATGAGTTACATAATGCTTGTAACTTCTTTGTTATTTCATTCTTGGGAAGTAAGTACTTAAAATTTAATCGTAGTCTGAGCCACAAAACATTGTAATATTATAGAAATCCATTAGACATGCATAATTAAAGTAACTCTAGTTTGGTGTATTTCATGTTCATGTGATTTTTAAAAATTGATTATTCATTTGTTGTAATGATTATGTAAATTCTATTTTTCCCCAGAAGAGGTAAACTGCATTGAGTTTAACTAGTAAATTGGGTTACTAATATAACCCCTGAAGAATGGTGAACTCAGTAAGTGATGTGGTTAACAACGTTGTCAATTGCATATTCTAATTAATTGTGGTATTAGTGATTTATCAGAAAAATCACTATGTGAAGTAATTAGTATATGTTATCCTCATGAATGGCCTTAATAACCGAAGAAGTTAAGACCTTTTAGTTTTGAGGATGTACGAAACAATTGACAATTAAAGTTAATTAGGTGGCAATAGAAATGAATGTGTTGTATGTTGAAATTTCATTCCAAAGGAGAAGTTTTGGCAGTATGATTTAGTTCACGTTTTATGTTGTGGCATGTTTTGATGCTTATACACTTGATCTTTTGGATGATAACATGATATCTTTAAGTTTATGCTCTTGATAATGATGATGAGTTGCATAATATTTCCAAAAAGAATTTCGTAAAACTGATTAGCATTAGTTAGCACACTAAAAGTCACTTCACTATCATGAAATTTGATAGAGTGAAATGTGTGCATAAGCATATAATTGAATCAAGTAATATTAAAACAGCTTAGCCATATTATTTTGATGCAGTGGCAGATTGAGGTTTCCTTGTTAATGATTCTCTGTTACGCACTAGATAATGTTTTGGTCCGAAAGAACGTGAGATTTGAGCAACAAGGAAATGTATTTATTGCAATTTTATGATTTCTTGAGATTTGTTTTATGTTGAATGTTAGGGAGTTTTGGGAAATGTGTTTCACCATATTCATCAATGGATTTCACATTATAGTTACATCTATTTAATAGTTAACTACACGTAATAAACATGGATTCTAGTGTTTGTTACTGGGTCTTGAAATATTTCTAGATGGAATTATGAAAGAAGTAATAAGTTCAGATGAAATGATGAATATATGTTTAAGAAAGTATGACGAGTGAATGATATCGTCCTCGTCATGTAGCCGAATTCCGAAAATGTTTGTGTTGTGTGTAATGCACAATGCTTAAGGTACATAATTGAGTTCCCATGAAATATAATTGTTCTACTGTCTTGGACATGTTGAAACTTGTTAGTGATATGGTGAATAAAAACTCATAAAACCATTGCAGACATTATAAACTTAGTTTCTAGTAAGTTCTTTCAAAAGCCTCATCGGTCTTTGGGTGAATGGAAACAGTTTAGGATGATTAGATTGAGCAACATAAGCTGGAGTTGTCCACCTTCATGAAAGAATTGGATTAATAAAGACTACTGATCCAATGGGTGTGTATAGTTATTGTCCTGATTGTAGTACAAGAATTGCTGAAGCTGGAGACACTTAATTATTGGTTAATCTAGTGGGAGTTGTAAACTATCAAATATAGTTTCAAAATTGAATTATTATTCTCATGATGATTCAATATGATCCAATGTATGAAGAACCAGAATCAGTTGATCTAGTCAAATTTCAGAAAGTAAGGAAATTTGATGTTTCTTCTGATAATGTGGTATATCTTCAGAAACTGAATTTTGATATTGGATCAAACAAGTGTCCTCTTTTGTATTACTGAGTTTGATGACTCATAACCGTTTCGAGCTTTATCAAATGAAAGTGGGAACAATTATGTCTAGTATAAACTTGGAGGACAAAGGAACAGAAAAGGTTTCTCTGAAAGGAAAATTAGATTTTTAGTATGTCATCCTGAGGGATCAATATATGGATTTCTAAAAACCCATCTTAGTAGTAGCCTTCAGATTTGAGAAATTCTTTCTCAGTCAAGTTATATATATGAAGATCAGTGGGAGTAAGTACATATACTGATTTGTATGTTGATGACATAATAGTCACTATTTCCTTGGAAATCTTGGTGTTTTGTTTAAACCAAGAAAATCCTCTTTAAAGAACTTTTGAATGAGTGAGATGAAATTTTTAATCAGTGCATGGAAGAACATCTCAGTAAAGTAAAGTCCTAAGATTTATGGCATGGACAGTTGCTCTGCTAGTGTTGAAATTACACAGAAAAGCAACAAATGTTAGTCCTACATAATGAATATCTGGAAATATCAAGAAAATGCAAGGAATAACTTATGCTTCCGCATTCTGAGAATTTTCATGTATAATGTTGGTCATGTCGTAATCAACCAAAATAATCGAGTTCTTACTCTTCCAAAATAGATTTAAGTATAGCAAATAAGAACAAGTTCGTTCCCACAGAGAGGCAGTGATTGTGATTTATTTTCAGTTACATGAGTAAACAGGGGGGGTTGTGTTGTGATTTAAACTAAATTAAACTAAAGCAAACTAAGGCAATACGCAAGTAAAATTGGATGTGAAATAAGGAGAAAAAGCATTGGTTAGAGATTTCGTCTTCCGTTATCCAACATGTTATCAATCAAAGCATATTCAACATTCATGCATTAATGATACCAATAACCCTAAAGCATCCTATCGCAGGGCTACTTCGGCAAAACTCCTAATATCATCGGAAAGGGTATCGCGCCACTCTCCGAATTCTTAACACCGGATAACTCGATGTAAACACCAAGTTTAACCCAATGAAAGCAATGGTCTTTGTGAGTTGAGGTTATTCTAAATAATCCGATGCATCACGCAACTCAGATTTAATCTAGGTCAAGCTTCTACACATACTTGCATGGCAATTTTAAGTATTGTTAACAAATATGCTATACTACTTGTAACTAGAATCCTTCGACAATTCCGGATCGAAAACTCTAGTTTAGTTGTAGATATCAGTGCATGCTCATTCAATTTGTAACTTAAACAAACACACAATCAATCATACATGGCATTATAATCAGTAGAACATGAACGATATTAGTAATAGCATGAAATCATGAGATATGCGCCATTCAATTAATAAACATGTCTTTTAACTTCAGATTACATCCATAACCAATATAGAAGGTTTAGCTCATAATGGGTTTCTCAAAACCCATGGAAATTAATTAAAATACACTTTACTCAAACCCGGAAAGAGTACGAAGAATGGATGTGGCTTCGGAACGCAGCAATGGTGGTAGCCAGCAGCACACTTACGCCTCCAGCCCTCTTTTGTGTCTGTTTTACGCCTCTTCCTTTAGTTCTTTGCTTAATTCCTGGACACCCAATGTGCAGCAGCCTCTTTTCCCTTTTATATGTGTGTGTTAAGTCCTGGAAACTCCCTTTTTTACGTGAGAATATCCAGTAATCCTAACAACGTGAAAACTGTCCAGCAATCCTGTTTACGTGCTATTTTCTAGCTCTTTTTTACGTGAGTAGCCAAGTCCTTGTGCACATGAAATTGCTCTTCTTCCTTGAGAGAATATCTCCTCCATGTGGCCTCCAATATAGTGTCCCAACTTCACCCAAAGACTTGCCATGAGAAGAGTTTAGTTCTCCTTATAGAACTAGAGTTAGCCACTTTAGAATCCTAGTTGAATTAGGAAATGTGCTAAGTTTCCTTATTCCACTCAAACAAGATATATCAACTCCAAATTCTTTCCTAATCCCATATGACTTCCCCAAGATAGCTACTACCCCACCAAGGCTATCCACTAGCCCATCAAACCACTCTAGCACCTCCAACTCGTCACTTAGCACATTAGCACATACGGTTCAGCCAACTTAGCGCCTGGGCGCTAGCAGCATAAGCTAATTTGCCACCATGTGGCTTTGCCCATAACTTCCTCATACGAGATCAGAATGACCTCGTTCTTTCGCCGTTGGCTTCGTAATTCAATTTCCTATACTGCGGAGGGTGAAAGGCCTAAATTCAGCAGAGTTTCACTGGCTGCTCGGTAATTCTTCTCATACAGCTCCATTCTGCGGGTTTCTGAACTGTAACCTGAAAAGACGACTAAACTTCGAAAGTAATCAAAATACCTAATAATTAACTCAAATATAGCATATAAGGGTCAGCAAAAACTACTTTAAATGTATAATTTATGCACCTATCAAATGTGTTTTACATGAAATTTATATAAGGAGTTCTATATTAGGCATTCTTGGTTGTTGCCAAAGTAACCCAAGAACATAACTTATTATAGAACATAAAGGTATACATCTTCATATAATTGATTCGTTGAAGATGGTAAATTATTCAGACTCATTGGAAGCTCATGATTTATGAAGTCATTTTGGGTTGTGTCTTCATTCTAATGTTGAGATGTATCGTTTATAAGTGCTTCATTAATTTTAGAGTATGAATATGTGGTATTTGAATAACACCATAATTTTGAGGTTGTGCAGCTTTCAAAACTTCGAGAATGTCTACGTTATAGCCAAGTTGTTGAGTAATTGTTGTGCACATCAATTTCTTTCTTTTGAAGCAATATAGTGAAACCTAATATGCTAATAGGCATATAAAAATTAAAGTTTGCTATCATACAGAAAGAGGATTGGAACAACAAGTAGATGTGGAAAATACAAGTATAAAACTTGTAAGTCTATATCCATCGATAAAAGAAAAGGTTTCCTTCTGAGCCTCAAAGGGACAAATAGCATCATAATGGATTGACCCATATAATGGTTAAGGTATTGATGAATTGTTGGTATCCACATCATTCTTTGAGATCTCATGAAAAGTGTTGTTTCTACATTCCTGTTATTCCATATGTGCACACAAAATTGTTGATGGAATGAATAGTACATGAATCTTTTGGTAATTCAAATTGATGTATTAAGGATATTATGAGGTTTACCCTTATGAACGGAAAAAAAAAATTATATTTTATTATTTTACAATGTATTGATGTCGTAATACATGGAAGGGATACGTCGTTAAATGGTGTATAACTGCCATGAACCGCATTAATGTATTACCAAATGATGGTATTATGGCTTATTGTAATAAATTAAGCTCTCATTTAAGGCTGTGTGCATAATTATTTCGTATCAAACCCTTGATGAAATATCTGTTTTATATGGATTATATGAGTAAAGTGGGAGAATGTTGGATTTGTGGCCCACATTCCTATACCCGTTTGATACAAAGAGAACAACTCCCAATAACTTTCTCTTAAATCTCTTTGGAGGCAAAACAAGTGTAAATGGAGACGAGAGAATTTTAGAAAGTCAGACTATGAAAAGTGATAACCTAATTATTATAATTTATTTGATGGAAAGAAATGTTATCACTATAAATAAGATAACGGAGGTGTAAAACCTATTCCTTATCATATAAAAAAAGTTGCTATAACACTGTCAGTAAGATTAGCAGCTAGAAAGGAGTGGTGAGAGGAATAAAGTTTCATCTCCATATTCACCTCATTAATCTGTTGGTCATGTTTGTTTAGAGACATCAGAGTCGAATGAAGTGATAATATCTCCACCAGGTACGTTTTTAAAAACTTGTTTCCAATATATTCATATTGCAGTAAATTTAATTATCCTAGATCTTAATCATGTTTGGAATAGCTAAAGAACATGATGTAATTTGTCTAATATCTTAATCCTCTAAGCTTTGGTATGATGTGATCAGCTTTTCTATATGAGTGCTTTGTTACAAAAAGAACAAATAAAATAAATCAGATTCACTACTTTGTTTTTAAGATATGGATGAGTAAGTAGTAATTGAGATGGAAAAACGTGTGACGAATTTCGAATGCAATGCCATTGAATACGTTGAGTTTAGTTGAGTTCTTTTTAATGAGAGTGATGAGAGAGTAACCGAGAGGAGGATAGCTCCAACCTCCAAGCCTCCCAGTCCATTCTTGATCTACGGCATAGAAAGTTGAGTCTAGGTCAATGTAGTCCATATCGGATTTCGGTTTGTACCTGTCAAGAGAAATACACTGGTACGCCTTTGTATCGGGAAATTTTGGTTTTAAATATCGTTCCACATATTTTATACCTATAATTATTATATCAAACGTTTTTTTTCATATTAGATCTATTAAGATATAAAACTAGTACTCATTTTTCTAAAATACCATAAAAAACATGAGTAACAATTGAAAACCCAAGAACAATAATAAGGAATTTTTTATTATTACTATTTTGGAAAAAAAAAAATTGATATTTTTTTAATTAAAAACCGGTCGTACCGGTCCATATCGGCCATTTCGGTCAACTCGTACCGGTCAATATCGGCCGATATTTTCGGTCAAATACCGTTCTAACAATATCGGATATTTCGTATCGGGTGAGGCCCGATACCGATAAAACCGGCGATATTTCGGTTGTACCGTCCGGTATGGACTACATAGGTCTATACCTAGTTTAGTAGCTTTTTTAAAGGCCTAACATTCCTTTTCCTTTTTTTTTCTTTTTTTTTTCTAGCTTAAGGTTTTTTTGTATCTAAAATTTAAAGATCAAGATAAATAAATCTCTCACATTTAATGGTGAGGAAACGCCCGTTTTCTGTTGGCTGAAATAAAGTTTTTTAGTTTTTGTGGAACGTGCGTTTTGGTGAGGACATTTGGCATAATTTGATTGGTGCAAATATTTAGGGGTTAAAGAAACCCACTCTCCTATTGGCTTTTTCGTTTTCAAGTTATTACACTTCGTTTACACCCAATACTTAATTATACCGGATCAACGTCACCTACAGTGGATGGAAAACTCCGTAAATCGACGATCTACGTTTAATATTCTTTAATAAACGACTATCGTTAAATTTAAAAAGATAAACCAAAATCAATTTGGAAGTCGTGTTTTTTATTAAAAAAAAAAAAAACAAAATTCAATTTGGAATTCCTTATAAACCGGGACTAGGAAACCAAAAAACCAAAAGTTATATATAATCAAAACGGAATTTTGATTGGTGCAAATATTTAGAGGTTAAAGAAACCCACTTTCCTATTGGCTATTTGTTTTAAAATTATTACACTTCGTTACACCCAATACTTAATTGTACTGGGTCAACGTCACCTACAATGGATGGATAACACCGTAAAACAAAATACACTGCTGCCACTTTAAGAGATTGCCAAAAATACTTAATTGGTAAATAATCGGTTGCATAGTATCATCCATGTTTCTATAAACTTTTTCAGTCAACTGCAATGTATAAAATCAAATACTTAAATAATACAATTCAAAACTAATAATCAAATTTGAAACAAATAGGTCATGCAAAGAGAGAGTTGCAGAACAAATCGGGTGTCATAATTCATCATTCTCAACGTGTCCATGATTCTGGTGATGAGTTATATAACTAATTCTCCTGTAATATTAACATTTATAGTAAAATTAAATAACCAAACCGTCGTTAACGGTTGATGAACTTTTCAACCAACCATCATGACGGGACGGGATGAAACTTTGTCATATCAAATTAAAAACTTTAATTGAACTTAATCAAGGCTGTTACATATCGGATTTCGGTTCGTACCGGTCAAGGGCGATACACTGGTACGCCGGTATATCGGGGAAATTTCGGTTCAAATATCGGTGAAATATCGGTTCATATATTTTATACCTATAATTTTATGAAAAAATACTAGTTCATATTTTATAATTATAAATATATTTTAACACGTTATAAGAAACGTTTTTTCACAAAGTTTAGAAAGAAAAACTAGTAATCATCTAAAATATATAGATCCATAGATTTCATAAATTTCAAACTGGAAACATAAGAAAAACAAGAACAACTTCAAAGTTTATCGTCTAAAATGCTAATTAAACAAGGATATTACAATTCTAATCGAAATCGTTAGATTAATTATAGATATTATCATATCCATATATAATTCTAAAATATGAGTAAAAATTGAAACCCTAAAACAAGGATTTTTTTTTTAAAAAAAAATTAATTTTTTTTTTAATTTTTTTTTTTTTTTTTTTTTAAATTTGATTTTTCAAAAATAAAAATAAAAATCGTCCATATCGGCCGTATCGGTTCATATCGGCCGATATTTCGGTCCATATCGGCCGATATTTCGGTCCATATCGGTTGATATTTCGGCCAAATATCGTTGGCCGAAATTTCGGATTTCGTCTTCGTTTCACCCGGAAATCCGAAATTTCGGCGAAATTTCGGCCATTTCGGCCGAAATTAACTACATAGAACTTAATCGGAAGATAACTATTATCAAAAGTTAAATATCCAATGCATAGCATGGACCCAAATTTATTTTTTCTTAACAGTATAAATTAGTGATGTTAGGAGATTTTTTGGCTGGCCAATTGATTAATCTATCTTATCATGAGAGATGCATGCAATGATGCAAACTAAATGATGAAAAGTTCAATGAACTCACCTCCTAAAATAAAAATATTGTTTGTTCTTTGTTTCTTTCTTCATAAAAACAAGTTAGCCCAACAACACAACAAAGAAGAATGAATCAAACAGTATCGATCATACATTAAGGCATACTACATCCGTCCCACAAAAAACGATATTTTTATTTATTTTATTTTTTAACTAAAAATAAATTAAATTAAAAAATAAAAATATCATTTTTTCTGGAACAGTGAGAGTATATTTCACAAAGGGCATTATATCCTACAAGTGATCATACATGCATGCATATTTGAAGCTCTAGCTAGTTTGAACTTCTCCCCAACAAGATATGTATATATCCTCTGTCATAACTAACTCTATAATACGCACAATTATCTTCAAAGAATCTTTGTTCCTTTAGTTGGAATAGTTTACTAATAGTTCTTAATCTCCATTATTAATACAGCCCATAGGGCTAGAAAATATCAATTTGTTTCATCAGAAATCAATACGGCTTTTCCTCCTTGGCAGGGCTCATATGAGCATATTTTAGAGACATTATGTAAACACCTTTATGTTGATTCCTCCTACCTTAATTTTATCCATCAATTTGGATGTTCATAATCATGGACATTACTTAAATACTTCTTTTCACCCACTTCGACCAATCGCCAATATTATTGGCTAACACTGATCGGAACAGTTGATCAACCGACGTGATATCGATGTTTCGAAATGCATTGTTTAAGAAAGAGTGACATTATATGTATAATCAAGTGTTTAGTTAAGTAATTGTTTGAGCTGAAAATTGGGATTACCACTAAATCCAAATACAGCCTTCACCACATGGCTTTGGCTGTCTTAAACTAATGTTACTACTACTAAGAGCAGTATTGAATTAGACATTTACAGTTCATTTTTGCTGCCTATCTATCTTGAATGTTTTTATCTAACTTTTTATTCAAATCTAGTTTTTATTTTATTTTTTCTTCAGATGACATTTATTATCTTAATGTTGGCAGTGAATATTTGCAGTAGTGTGTACAATTACATCATCCCATCAATATTTCCCAAACACAAATGCAAGCATTAAAATGTACTGTCAAAAGAAGTCCTAAACACACAACCAAAAAATCATCAAAAAACTCTGATCTTAAATTTGTTTGAATCATTACAATTCTGATCAGTCAATGATATCTTCTTTCTTTCATACCCATACACCCCTTTCATTACTACTTTTCAAATCTCTTGATTTTAGTTACAGTCAGTATATCATCAGAATTCAGTCAGAAGTACATGACTTTACCTTGTGTCTTGTTTTCATCACTACTACTAAAGACACTACTATTGTTATTATTACTGACAATAAGTTGCTTCATTTGTTCAGACCCAAACCCTAATTCATGATTATCTTCCCATATTAAACCATTTTGCTTCTGATGATGAGTAGTAGTAGTAGTACTATTACTCCATCCGTTGAACCCATGATGATGATCATTACCAAAAATGAACTTTTGGTTTTCTTCTTCAAGTACTGTAGCTCTTCCTCCTCCATTGTAGTAATAATTTTCCATCATTATTTCACCATTTTTAGTACTACCAATACTTCTACTAGTGGTAGTAATAACATGATTATGATTATTATTATTACCATTTTCATACTCTTTATTTCCATAACTGATTTGATTGCTACAACTTCCATCAGAAGAACTACAACTTAGTTGTTGATCATTAGTACCACTAATCCCAAACATAAGAAGATTACTATGAATGGAACCCATTAAACTCTGATCTGGACATTGATAATTTGATTGAACAAGAGAGGATGAAGTGTTGATATTATTGTTCATAAGATTTGATCTTTGATTAATTGACTCATTTAGAAGATCCATAAATGATCTAGTTTGAGTAGTGGAGTCATAAAAACAATTATTACCTCCATGAAATATTGATGATGACATAGGTGTAGTAGGTGTTTGAGGAAGAGAAGATAGAAAATTATTAGGGTTAGGTGGTTTTGATCTATGAGTTAATAGTGATGGGTTAGAGTTATTATTATTATTAGTAGTAGTAGTAGTAGTAGTGTTAATAACTGCTCCCATGATTTTCTTCTTGAGTTTGGTATTCCAGTAATTCTTGATATCATTATCAGTTCTTCCAGGTAACTGTGCAGCAATTATTGACCACCTACACTTGAATGAAAAAGTTTTCCACCAGAAGAAAAAAAAATGCAGTAAATAGGGTAGCAAAGAAAGTACTAAACATGGGTATGACTATTTGAAGAAGAAGAATCATCTATATTTAGTATATTTGTTTGTTCATGGAACTTCCCTAAAAGAACACAAAATAGACTCTGTACTCTCCATCTCTGCTCTCTAGGTTTTTTTGATTCATGGACTTGTCACTGTTGGAGGAATTGATCAGAGATGAGGAAATTCAAGTAGTGATGATTCTAACAGAAACATACCTGCTTCCAATGTTAGCAAAGAGGTTGCAAATGATTCTATCTTCAGCATCAGAGAATTCTCCATGTTTTAAATTAGGTCTAAGATAGTTAAGCCATCTTAATCTACAACTCTTTCCACATCTTTTCAAGCCTGGCCATATGACAAGAAAGATACAAGCAAAACTCATTATCGATACATGAAAATGCTAACATAGAAGAAAAACAAAGACAATAATAACTTAAACCAAGGAATTGAATCTTTTGGATAATTCAAGAAAATTGAAGTGTTAAGAATTTACCAGCTTTTTGTGGTAAAGCAATCCAATTCCAACCAGTACCATACTTCTCAATATACTCTTTCAACTTAGTATCTTCTTCTGGTGACCATGGACCTTTCTTCACATTTGCTTTGTCACAACAAGGTGCTCTTCCCATATCTTATTTCTCTCTTAAACTTATGTGAGTGATGTCTTTGTTAGTTTCAGTTTAGATGATGATGATGAAGAAGAACTGAGAGTTGTTAGTTTCTTTCTTGTCTATATGAATGGATGAGGCTGGTTTTGTTTCTTCTATATAACTTGAGAATAAGACTTGTGCTTTTCAACAGTGAGAATATATACAAATTAACAATGATATTCTTCAAGTCAAAGAGCAGAGAAAAGAGAGATAGACTACTCTGCCTGTGTGTTTGTGGATTGATATAATAGTATTTATTATTTATCAGTCAGATTCCTAACCTCCTTACTTACTGATAGAAGTTTCCATCAACAAAGTAAAACCCCCATTACTCTGTTACTCAGTTACTCCTCCACCTACATTTGAGGTCCCAAACCTATGGACTATCCCTCACCTACCTTGTTCATCTCTATTTACTTTCTAACTAGCTACTTTTTTTCTTCTATGAACCTTGTCTTATGATGTATATAAGTTGGCTAATTTGGACAATTTCAAAAAAAACAATTGATATTGCACAACACATACAATAAGAGAAAATTATTTATCTCTCAACTTTGGTAAGCATTTGGACAAAAAAAGCAATATTTTGCAGTTTGTATTTAATATTTTGACTACCAGTTGACTTATTTTTGACTATCAAATGTCTTCACCGGGGGGATAAGCACACATGATGCAGTTTATATTTTATCCTGGCTATCTTGATTTGTTACTATACCAAATTAAATCAAGAAATGAAGTTGGCTTGTTTGATCTTTCGAAATTTAGGGCTAAAGGGAGGGTTGGACAGTGCGAACATCATACATATGCTTATACAATATATTTTGAGGTTTTTAGTAGTAGTAGTACTGGTACCTAGCTAAAGGTTCAAATCTACGGCCAAGAGTTTATATCGCAACCTCCGGGCGCAACTCAAGGTTCTGGTGACTGAATCTCCAGCTGGCTTTTTTTTTTCTAAATTTTTTTATAATCAAAGATTTGAAAAAGGTTATCGGTCAACTCTAGCAACTGGCAGAATCCAAATTGGAAGTCTGGACCCAAAAAATAGGAATAGAGTTAACCTTAGCCCAATAAACCAAAGTGTAAGGCAACTCCAACGGTACGAGTATACCAAATATCAAAGAGTAAAAAAATTTGCTCGTTTTTCATTTTTTACACAACGGTTTTGTGAGTAAATATGATCGCACGTCGTTTTAATTAGACGTCTGTTATAAAACGCTATTTTAAAAGAACGTTAGGTGACACGGACGTTTCTGTAGTGCGACGTATGTCGTTGGACGCACATTTGGGTGAGCGTTTCATATTCTGGAACCAGACGCACTTATAAATGAGCGTTTGCATTTCCGTACGCTTCCTTAATCAAACGTATGTTTAACGTCCACACTAATGGACATTTAGTGATATACGTTGTGCCTAAAAGACGCCTGAATGCCAGAAGCCCCTTTATAATAGCGCTTAGTATTGAAACGTCCACCAACAGAAGCGTGAGCTGAGTTTCACGTTCACCTAAAAAAGCGTAATGAAGCACGTCCACTTAATAAGATTGGTGCTCCGGCGCTCTCCTAGGAGAGCTTCTGGTGCTCCGGCGCTCTCCTAGGAGAGCTTCTAATGCTCCGGCGCTCTGTTAAGAGAGCGCCTGTTATCGAACGTTATTTCAGTAGAACGTTTTAACCAGACGCTCATTTGGCTTGCGTTTCTTCTGCCAGCGTTCTCCTAGTGAAGCGTTACTTCATACGCATTCTTTTGTGAGCGTCTCATCAAACGCTTTTCAGGCACTGCGTCCGTGTTTTGAAACACTTTCTTAACGAAGCGTTTTTTGTTAAACGCATATTTACAAGAGCGTGCGACTATATATATGTTTGAGAGTAAAACTGCTCTGGTACTGTACAGATAGTCGTCGAAAACCCAAATTTAATCGCCTGTTGCGCTTGAATTTAGGCGACCAAAGAGTAAATATAATCTTTATTCTTTGGTCCCCTCGTCCGTTGGAGATGCCCTAAGAAATATCATTACAATTACATGGATGGAAAGTAAATTTGCAAACTTCAAGACTAGAACTAAAGAAGGAAATATCTTTAAAAAAAGCATATGTGTGTTGATAATCATCAAAATTGTCAATAGAGAATTGGTTAATCAACTCCTTTGCATCAGTTTCAGTTATGACATGAGTGAGTTTAGTTTCCACAACTTTCTTCAAAGTTGCTCATATGGCGTCTCTGCTTAAGAAGGAGAAGAAACTTCGAAGACCATTGCAACACAAAAGGAGGTTTTGTCGGTATAATCTCTCATCACATATCATACATCATTAGCCAGATAAACATCATCGAAAGCAATCAGTATTACATCTAGTCCAACCAATAATAGTAGGGATATTTTTCATTCCCAATGACATCAGGAAGGATCAAGGAGGTATGACAGGATTTCTAGTGACTAAGTTTGGCTCTACCAGTAACAACTATAGGAGTTTTATCCTTTTCACTAAACAATAAATTATTTCTGCTACTCTAGATAGACCATAGGATGGAAACAAAAAGACAACTATAGAATCCTCAGGCAAAGAGGAAACAGGATCAAGAAGTCAAAAATAAAGCCAATCAATTAAGGACTTATCAGAAGAAAAAAAAACATGATTACAAACGCAAAAAGGAGAAATAAACCAAATGTGACTAGCAAAAGGGCAAAGAACAAAAACATGCATAACATATTCATTATGAAGAAGTTATCTAGAACAAACAGTTGAGCCAATAGGTATTCTGGAATGCAAGACCAATCTAGCAGGGATGACATTTTTAGCAGTCTCCAAAGAAATAATTGGATACGGTGTGGAACTTTAAATTTTCAAATGCACTTTCAAATATTTTTATTTGGGAAAGATCGGAAGCCTCTAAAACCCAAATAGACAGACTTGGAACTAAATCTACCATTTTTTAAAAGCTCTCAAACCCTCGTATCAAGAGTGCAAATCTGACTTAACTGTATTATCTCCTTTAAAGCTATCCTTAAACTTGAGTTATTTTGCGCTTGGGTCCCAATTTTGATACGTTTTAGTGTTTGGGTCATAAATTTGTCCAATTTAGTGTTTGCTTCCCAAACGTATCAGTCAAATTAAATCAACTCATTTTGATATAAGTGATTGACCATGAATGATCTGAACCCCTGCGTAAAATTAACTTCATTAGACACTAATAAGTTACTATCGATTTTAAAATATTAATTTAAAATGATTTAACTAACGGATTTGGAATCCAAATATTAAATTTGACAAACTTAAAATCCAAATATTAAAACGTACCAAAATTTAGGGACTCTAACGCAAAATAGCTCCTTAAACTTCAACTTATCGAGTTGGCGAATTACTATAGACCCGTTAAAACCTGTACGCATTATATATCCAAGAATGACAGTATTTCATACGTACATCAAACGAGCAAATGTATAGAATCAGTGTCCAGAGAGTTATGATCATGTGACCCCACTCTACTGTGATTATTATCTATATAGCGAACTAGTCAATGGTAGACACCCATTACTATGTTTGAATAACTACTCATCCATCATGAATAATATTGGCTTTGTTTTAAATAGAGAAGAGTTATTGTTGTGGATGTTTACTAAGGCACTACCGCAATACGTCCTGTTTCATTGCATTAACCACCAGTTGGAGGAGTTTTTGACATGTAGTCGGAAAGCACATCACAATTCACATCATGCATGATGAGCAGCTACAAAGTCCTGAAATGCATACGGCTAGCTAAGTGGCTAACACTGCACTTTCGTTTTACATTATCTGCTATTAAAGTATGAACTGATTTCACTTGATCGAGCTGCCAATCCAAAAGCTTCCACATCGAATTTTCAAGTGACCACATGACCCATGACAGAAATAGTTCGGAATGTACAGTATATGTTTATTTACCGGTCGTGCTTTGCCCTAAAAATTGAGAGAAAATCTCAAAACGGCGCTTGTGCTTTGTAGCCACGTTATAAAACCTACAGCGTATATTATATTAGGTAGGTGTGTGGTGCCAATGATAAATTAATTTAAGTTTATCACTGCTAGACAACGGTACGTATCAGTTAGTAAATGCTTAAACCAAATGGATATTTTAAAGTAATCAGCAATAATGTGAGGGGGGGATAATTGTCAGGTTGATTACTCCCACAAAGGATCTTCTTACAAATCCATGATTCGCGGTGGTGAAGTTTCACCGTATAATTCAGTGTAAAATGTAAACCACGAATCAATAAAAATTAATATGCATGAGAACTCAAATATAATATACTTGGTGATGATCATCATCATCATCATGGTAGCAGCATCAGAGCAACAACTGCATTATTCATCCGACATCACCTATAAATGGTGAAACATCTTTAATTCGATGCCCTAACAAACATTATTCATATAGATATGTAGGAGACTATATATATATATATAAATGAGTAACATGGCCCCTAATAGGGTACCGATTGGGTAGGTGACTAGGTGTTCAAAAATCCATTTAAGAAAAAACATCTCTTGCCAATGAATTGTTACATCCCATGCAAATCGGTATCCCTATTAACAACGCTAAATAATAAGAGTAGTTCTATTATTATATGCTGAATTTTTTTATTTTAGATCCATAAACATATGTATACACTAGTAAATAATCACACGGAACGTACTATGTTATGTAAAAAAAACATAATTTTAATAATTTTTTTTAATCAATAAAAAATTCGATACTCATGAGTCTCGAACTCAAATCATTGATATCATCAATAACTTTATCAATGTACTACAGTGACATCGACCATAATTCTAATAAACATGTACTAAACACCTATTATATGCCTCTTCCAATTATATATTTGATGGGTAAAACTGAAATCTTAAAAAGGTGCACGGCGAGATAGAGAGCCAAAATGGTGCAACATGGAAGATATCATTTAAAATTAATTTTCATATATGTGTCCAAATACCGATAGCAAATAAATCCAAGGTTCAACAAATAAGCAATCACTGATTGAATCCCAGTCTAAGTTTGTTATTTTGTGTCGTTGCTCTGCCACTGGTTGGATCTGCATACTGCTTAAAACAAAAAGAAACCACAGAAAAATAAGAAACATTATTGAGAGATAAGGTCACCGCATGCATACTGAGTAATTGACCTTTCAATTCATTGCAAAATTGTGTGGCAAGAATACATGTGTCATGGGTATACCGTCTTTTTGGTAGGGGTGAGTAAGTGTGGTCTAATCCGTCATCGGACCCAATCCGTCCGTAAATTGATAGGTGGACACCCAATTCGTTTATGGATGGATTGAATATGGGTCTTTTCTTAAAAATTCAGAAAACATTGGATCGGATGCGGGAGCATGTCTAAAAATTCATTGGACTCACTAGGTTAAGGGTATAATTATACAAGGTTTAAAAGTAAATTTAGTAATTTATACATAGTAGTATATATCTACTCTGTATTACTCGTCTATGAAAGTTTTAGTTATACACGTTGCTAGTAGAGAGGTGGAGAGGGTTTAGTTAAACCTGTAAGGATATTTATTTTAAAGGATATTTATTTTAAAGATAATTTAAGAAGATATAAATTATAATTAAGTACTATTTTTATTAGTTTTGCATTCATCTTATAATTTAAATAGAATTTTTAATACAAATCCGCGGATCCAACCCATCCACCCGTCCACCTACGGATGTTGAATCCTTGGGCGATGGATCGGACGCGAATGGAAATCTAGCCCTGTCATTTAAATGAATCGGATGTGGGTGGCACCAGATCCACAGATTTTATCCGTTGTTCGCCCCTACTTTTTGGTATAACCATGTTACCTCAAAGAGGAAAAGAAACTACTTAGAAGAAAGTCAATTAAGACAATACAAGGAGAGTGTACGTGTGTTGCAGGTATGCAAAAGCTAGTTTTTCTGTTTGCCTCAAAGTTTGTTAAGGTTTTGGAGGGAAAAGACATACAAATAGCAATGAGAAATAAATATATTAAAAAGTGAAAGTTCGATACTCTTGTTTACGCTCTTTGCGTGTAGATAATTTCAAAGGTTTTCCGAATATAAGTTTACAAAAATCCAATATATAGCTCCAAAGATATGACATTTTTAAATTTTTATCTTGATTATTATAAGCAAACGTTTTTAGGGTGACCCAAAAAGAATTTGGGGCGACTAATAAAACAAAATAGGTCACTACAAAGTAATATCAACATGCCCCTTATCCATATATTTTTCATAACAACTAATCTACCCTTGCTTAAATAGTTACTTAATTTTGATTATGTTAGTGTTAGAAAAAATCATTTGAGTTATAATTTTAAAAAGAAATAGAGAGTGTGTTAGAGAAGAAGAAGTTTGGAAAAACTATGTTTACCTAAAATCAATAACAAAAATGGATGAGTATGAAGAAGAAGGTGGTAAACATCATTAAGAATATCATGGTGAAGGTTCAATAACGATTAGAGATGACGATTGAATGCATTTAACGCCATTAACGTCCCAGAATCGGTAGATAATAGAGTATGTTATCTGTCGAGTATACTCTAATGTTCCAAAATAGAAGCACAATTGGTAGTTTCGTGATGTTCATTATCTGCCGATTGTGATAGTTGCCCCAAATTTAATTTTTTCAAAACTAATAAAACTTTGAATTTCTTCACTTTCACAATCGGTAGTTTTGTGATGTTCATTATCTACCGATTGTGATAGTTGTCCCAAAATTTATTTTTTTCAAAACTAATAAAATTTCAAATTTCTCTACTTTCACAATCGGTAGTTTCGTTCCTCATCTTTCTCCCGATTGTAATGTCTCAAAAACTTAAGTTTTATGTACCCAAACTACACTACACCATTTGGTGTGATTTATAACTCAAATAAACAGTTACAATAAATAAAATCAGAAATTCAATAACTGTTATTGACAGTTATAAATAAGCTGTGATATTTAATGTTATTGTTTTTTATAACTATCCGAAACAGATACAGAAATTAAATAGGCTAACTGTCCACGACAATTATAGATATTAATATAACTGTTTATATATTACACATGTTAACCACTAAGCTATTGACACGTGTCTTTAACAATAAAAAAAAACTCTTATATAACAACCAATAAACTATTGACACGTGTTTGTTTTTTAAGTGTCGGTCACCGGAATATTCAGTGCCGATCACCGGAATATTCAGTGTCGGCCATCAGAATATTCAGTGTCAGTCACCGGAATATTCAGTGCCGGTCAACGGAATGACCAACTCCGACAACCGGAATTTTCAGGACCGACCATCGGAATTTTCATCACCGGTACCAGAATTTTCATCGCCGGTCACCGGATTTTTCAGTGCCGGTCACTGGAATTTTCAGTGCCGGTCAACGGAATATTCAGTACCGGCAACCGGAATGTTCCGTGCCGGTCACCGGAATGTCCAGTGTCGGTCACCGGAATATTCGGTGCTGGGCACTGAAAATTCAGTTCCATCCACCTGCATTGCATACACTTTCTTGAACTCAAATACAAAAGCAATGTACATTTCATTAGTTTTCAATTTACAAAATATAGTTCGCATTTACAAGAAGTTATATGTTTTAACAAAAAAAAATTTACCCAAAAAAAAAAATACATGTTTTAACAAAAAATGGAACAACTGCAGCTTTTCAAGGATATTGCACAAACTTCATACGTCTTATCGGCCAAATTACCCACCCACCTACAGTATATTCATGCAAATAATTTCTGTTGTCGGCTTGAGGGCGATCGGGTAAAGGACAGCTACCATCATAAATGGCTTCTAAACAGATTTTCCTCTCATCCGACAAGACCGTAACTCCATGACATTTCTCTCCTTCTTTACCTTGAACAACATACCCTGTAGCAACAGTAATCTTTTATCTATTATATAGAAGCACAGTTTGAGCTTCATTACCTGGTGGGTTAGAGCCAACAAGATCAGGATTTGAATTGTGTTCAGGATTCTCATCATCTGGGACTTGATGGTTGTTGTCAGGCGCTTGGTTTTGTAGTTGTTTTCTCATCTCTTGAATCACAATCTGGAAAAATTGCAAAACAGGTGGTCAATTACATAAGAATTGCAAAACAGTTGGTCAAAATAGTTGGAAAAATTACAAAACAGTTAGCTATGTAACAATAATCAGCATGAAATAACAAACTTATAGATGAAAACCTTACATTGGTAATACGCTGTGTATACTTGAGCAGCATAGTCTCATCCATAATCAGCTGAGTCTCAACCTTTGGTGCGTTATCAGATTGGGTTTTGTTTTCCGCAATGACTGCAGCTGCAAGACTTGCATGTGATGCCTGTTTCTTCGATATGTGAGAAGAATAACCTACCAAACCATTTCCACCTTTGTCATGGCCAAAGATTTCTGCAATTTCATCATTCTCAAAGTCTAGAGGGGATATCAAACCTGCATCAATTTGGGACTGCCTTTTTTCTCTAGCATCCTTAACACTTTCCTGTGGTATGCATCAAACGCAAGTGTTAATTTCAGAACTATACAAGTAAACTAAAAATTTAATTAAAATTAACCAAGTATACTCACAAATGTCTCAGCTGCCGAAGCATTTACAAATCCATCTTTCAATGTTTGACCATCCATCCAAACAAGGCCTCGCCCAGCCTCAGCTACCAACCCATCTGTTTTAGTCTGTACATACAATATATTATGCACAAGTAATACCAAATATGAACTGAACTGGCGACAAAACTAATTAGGATGTACTTACAAGCTTATGCATTTTGTTTGCATATGACTCACGGCCGCATGAGTGATGAACTTTCCTCTTCTTTTGGTTATCTGCATATTTGGCATTTAGTTCCTTAACACCAGGTTTGCTTTCATTTGTAACAAACTCTTTCCAATATTCTAGTGTATAATTCTTAGGGCATGCATTAGACTTTTCTTCCATCGTTACTTTGCCCTCGAGGTGCTTTCTTAACACAGATTTGAATGACCTAAACATTTGTGGACACCTGGCCATGATAACATCCTTGACCAAATGACTTGGAACAATGAACTCGTACTATAGCTGAAATAAACAAGTTCAAATTTCATTAGATAAAATAGAACATCATACTTAGAAAATCAAACATGCTCTGAAAATAAAACATCAAATGAAAAGCAAATGTTTGGCTTGTATACGAACAACATTCTCCAAACATCTAGTTTGAAGTTTGAAGGAAGGACTCTCCAACTCTTGTATTTTACCGGGCAATAGGTACGAACAAGCTCACCCAAGCGGGTAGCAAACTTGTCTTGATGTTCACCTATAACACAACCAGTTTTATCCACCTGTATCAACACCCTTTGGGCATGAACAACATCTGTGGAAGAAGCATCTGCATCCCCACTAGTATGAGGTGAAGTAACATCAGTAGCTCCACTAGTATTAGCAATGTTAGAAGCCTCAGCACTCTCCTAAGTACATTCAACCATGAATACCATCAAATCAAACATTCAGAAGAAGCAATCCAAGAAAAGTAACCATGAGTAGTACATCCAGACAATACACCTTGCGCTGGCAAATCATGAATCCCCCACAACAGGCAAGCTTTGAGTAGAAATCATTCTTTCCTGTGTGCATCAAAAACCAGTTTTCCTTCATCCCAAAAGTTATTCAGTTCATCTACAAGTGGTGGTAGAAATACATCTATGTCTTGTCCCGGCGACTTTCTCCCAGGAATCAACAATGATAATACTTGAAACTCAGATTTCATGCACAATGAAGGTGGAAGATTATACATCACCAACATCACAGGCCAACAACTCCAACCTAAATTCTGCACAGCATGAGGATTGAATCCGTCAGTTGAATTTCCAAGCCACATATTTCTGCCCTCTTCTGCAAATAATAGAAATTTCGTTTTTACTGAAGCCCACAGGGGTGAATCGATCGGATGACGCATGTAATCAGTGGAAACTTTTGCTCGATGGTGCCATGTCAGTGCTTCAGCTATCCAGGGTGTACTATAAAATCTCCTCAGTCTTTCTTCAAGGTTAAAGTATCTCAGCACCAGCGCAGGTTCTTTCGTCTCTTTTGTCCCAAATTTCCCTTGTTTGACCAAGTATCTTGATGTGTGACACACCGGACAACTTGTTTCAACGTCGTTCTCTTTATAATACAAGAATCAATGATTTGGACCAGCATGAATAGCTCTATACTTCATCCCCATTTCTTTCAATATCGACTTCATTGCCGGATATTTCTTAGGCAATGTTTCTTTCGGTAGCCACCCTTTTATCATTTCTAATAACTTGGTCATACAATTAACTTATATTCCAAATTGCTTTTTTATATTATGCATCTCCACAATCGCAGAGAGTGTATTGACATTGGCTTCACAAGTAGGATACAATTTCTGTCCGGCCAATTTTTTGTACTTCTCGTGTCGCCTGTGCACATCTTGATCATCATCAACTAACTCTTCATCATCAGCATCTCCATGAACCCTTTCATTAACTTCAAATACAGCATCAATAAAAGGACCAAATCCGGAAACACCATTGGCCCTTCACTGACTTGCTCATTGACCACATTCTCAACCTGAATACTATTTCTATTCTTAACTGGCTGGTTCTCACCATGAAAAACCCAAGTAGTATATGTCTTATCGAATCCGTACCTCTCCAAATCATACTGCACTAACCCAATTTGTTTACGATGCCCATTTCGACATTTAGCACATGGGCAAGGGCAAAGTGTTCTATGTACACCATGAACAGTTGCATATTGAATGAAAAATTTCACACCATCTCTGTATTTCTTACCAAATATATCTGATTCAAACATCCATGATTTATCCACTTCTCCAGACATTCTTAAAATTAAAATTCAACCTATTAGCTTCTAATCTAGTGTGAAAGAAAGCAATAACAGATTATATATGTAGATGAAGTAAGCCAAATGTAATGGAGTATCTATTGTCATTCATAATCAGACTATGCAAGGGTTCTGTACTCCTAATCTCATCATCGATATCTTAAAGCGGAAAACAACAATAAGTTCAATCCAAATACGTAACAGTATTGAATATGGCAAAGGTATCTGTCATGTGCGAGGGATAGCTACTTACAGTAGTACTTCTTTGCCTTTGTTTTCTTTCTCGAAACACAGCAAAACCAAAAGCCAATAGCGCAAGTTCGGCGATAACCGACGGAACGACTATACTGATAGCAAGTTTGGATAAGTTATTCTTGTTTGCTGCACAATCATGAACAATTCTCACTTAGTAATTAAGCAAAACTATGAGTTCATTTATAATTTTACGAGAAAACCAATCCTAGCTAGCACAAAATTGAATACCCTATACCCGGTAAGAAATCATAAATATGATTAACTACAGAAATTAAACAAGTACCAACCTGTGCTGGTTCATCATCATAATTCATGAAAGCAACAAGTTATTTTCAAACCCAATTTGTGCTGGTTCATCATCATCAATCCCTGTTTTCAACCGATTTTCTTCTTCTTCTTCTTCTTCTTCTTCTTCTCTGTAACTTCTTCTCTGTAGCTTCAGAAATTAAACAAGAACAAACCTGTGCTGCTTCATCATCATAATTCACGAAAGAAGCTAGTTATTTTGAAACCCAATTTTTGCTGGTTCATCATCATCAATCCCTGTTTTCTACTGATTTTGTTTTTCTAGGGTTTCAAATCACAAATTGAAGACTAAAATTGAATTCCTTCAACTGGGTTTAAGCTGATTAGAAGAAATATGAGCTGATTGATCGAGTTCATCAATTAATTTCACCTGAGTTAATGGAAGAGGTCGATTAATTTCACCTGAATCCTGTTCTCGGTTGTGTGAGGTGAGAAAACCCGATGCATATGCGAAATACAATTTGATGAAGGCAAAACAAGGTCCAGTCAAGTCAAGTGAAGGCAAGACAAGCCAAGTCCAGTCAAGTCCATTCAAACTGGTTCCTCTTTAAATAGGTTCTGCAGAAAATTGTTCGGTTCTAAAAATTCAAAATTGGTTCCAGTATACTGGTTCCCATATTATTGGTTCTGGGGTTTAAGTTATTCTAGGGTTCTAAACTAATGACTGGTTCCAAACTAAATACTTAAATTAAAATTTTAATTTCCAAATTATAACTATAACTAAACTTAAATAGAATAACACCCTATGACTGTTAGTGGAGTTGTAACTGAATCTATCAGTTACAAACAAAAAGACTGTTATAAATCCTATAGTTACAAAACACCTTAAATGGTGTAGTGCTATCCATAATCGGTAGTCTCTTTCCTCATCTTTTTCCCGATTGTAATGTCCCAAAAACTCAAGTTTTCTGTACCCAAAAATGCCCATAATCGGTAGGCTCGATACCCATCGTATCTATCAATTGTAAGACCTCTAAAACGTACTTTTTATGTGTCCAAAACTGCTAATAATCGGTAGTCTCGGGTTCCCCATTATCTACTGATTGTTTGTTGTGTGTTTCGCTCTTTATTTCGGTTGTTTTTCCCACAACTTCTTCGTCCAGACTCGGAATGACCTCATTCTTTTTGCGTTCACTTCGTATTTAAATTCTATACAATATGATCATAAGAACTACTGTATTTGAATGAGTTGAATTTAGTCTTTGTCTCTTCTTCATCAATAACACTTCACTTCCTCGCTCTTTTAGCACTTTGTAGCTCATTCTCAGATGATTCACCTGATATAATATGTAAGATTAAAAACAAACGTAATAACAAGTAATATGAAAGAATTATAGTTATAACAAGTATATATTTGACACTCTAAACATGTAAATTAAGAACAATCGGTAGTTTCATGATGTTCATTATCTACCTACTGTGATAGTCGCCCCAAAATTATTATTTTTCAAAAATAGTAAAACTTCAAATTTCTCTACTTTAAAAATCGGTAGTTTCGTGATGTTCATTATCTACCGATTGTGATAGTTTTCCCAAATTTGTTTATTTTTAAAACTAGTAAAACTTCGAATTTCTCTACTTTCAAAATCGGTAGTTTCGTGATGTTCATTATCTACCGATTGTGATAGTTGCCCCAAATTTATTTATTTTCAAAACTAGTAAAATTTCAAATTTTGTAGTTTTCACAATCGGTAGTTTCCTGATGTTCGTTATCTACCGATTGTGATAGTTGCCACAAATTTATTTATTTTCAAAACTAGTAAAACTTCGAATTTCTCTACTTTCAAAATCGGTAGTTTCGTGATGTTCATTATCTACCAATTGTGATAGTTGCTCCAAATTTATTTATTTTCAAAACTAGTAAAATTTTAAATTTCTCTAATTTCACAATCGGTTGTTTCATGATGTTCGTTATCTACCGATTCTGATAGTTGCCCCAAATTTAATTTTTTCAAAACTAATAAAACTTCAAATTTCTCTACTTTCACAATCGGTTGTTTCGTGATTTTCATTATCTAGCGATTGTGATAGTAGCCCCAAATTGAAATTTAGCAAAATTAATAAAATTTTAAATTTCTCTACTTTCACAACGGTAGTTTCATGATGTTCATTATCTACCGATTGTGAAAGTAGCCCAAAATACAATTTTTGCAAAATTTATCAAATTTTGAGTTTTTATGCTTTCACAGTCGGTAGACACAGGTTCATGTTATCTACCGATTATGCTTAATTTTTAGTACAAAAAAATTGAATTTGTTGACACAAAAATAATCGGTAGATAACGATCAATTTTACCTACCGATTATGGTTGATGTTCTTCATTTCTTAAGAACATCAACCATAATCAGTGGATCAAATCAACTTTTTACCTACCGATTATATTTCTGCAACTGTAGATCCTAGAAAAAAATTTGATCATTTTTTTGATTTCAAGCAATAAAATCTAAGTTTGGACACAACTACTATCATTTTTCCGTTTTGTTTGTTTAACTCGAATTTGTTTTGATGTTCTAAGTTTCAACTTTAATCTTAATGAATTTTGCTTTTAAGTTCAAACAATTAATCCTAAAATTTGTTTGGTCGATGATGTTTGATTTCAATCAAAATAAAAACGATGAAAAAAAAAATTAAATCAGTAGATATAGAGAAGGGGAAAAGGAGTATTCAAAATGATTATAAAAATAAAGGATATATGTTTAACTTTAGTGTAAAGGTAAAGGATAATATAGACATTTTTTATTTTTAAGATACGCCATAGCCACCTTTATTGGATGGGACTAAATTAGTAGCCCCAAAATCTTTTTGAGTATCCCTCAAAAATGCTAGGTATTTTAAAAATGATATTTTATATAATAAAATGGATCCCTTGACTCAATTTTTAACTTAATTTTTCCACCATCAGATGTAAGTGGATCATTATAATTCCCTTGTTTTTAAAAATCTTATCTTGATTTTTACCGTCCATACACTTGCATCTAATAGTAGAGAAATTAAGTTAAAAATTAAATATAAAAAAATTAATCCAACGACTGGTTCTAAGAAAATCTAACGAATATAATCAATATTTTACACGAAAAAATTACTTTTTATCCAACGGGTGAATTTTAATTTAAAAAAATTAAATTATTGAATTTTATTACTGAATAAAAATTGATTAATATTTTTGATCAGTGTTATTCTCATTAAAAATGAGAGATATAGTCCGAGGAACAATGTACCAATAACCACTCAAAACTCTTGAGATCGACTATCAAATCTATCATCAAGACCATTTTTTTGATAACGAGACACTTTGTACAGCACCAAGATAGTGTGCACGTCCTTTCGTAGAAACTCCTAACAAATAAAATCGTCTGATTGAATGCCACCTCACTAAGGAAATAAATATTTAAAATCAAGGTTATGCTGCCATCAACAATTAAGTAGCTATAAAGTGACATATTTTTTAGTATTTTATTCTCTTTTTTTTATCAATAATTTTTTTTATATATATAATGACGACGAGTTTGGTCACATCGCCCAAAGGCCATATGACAATTTTAATTTTTACCGGCTATTCCGGCAACAAAGGAGAAGAAACTCTTGGTTTTGTAGACCATCTCATGACAATTGACATGTATAGATAGCCTCGTAACAAAATGTTCATCAAAATATATTTCCACCATTTTCACCGTGTGGGGGAAAAAAATCAATTTAATAAGTTTTTTAACGAAGATTTATTTATCTATTTTAGAAATGGTAGGTTGATTGGATGGTCTAAGCGTGGGCACTAGATCTCAGCAATTGATTTTGTAGCCTCTGAAATTGTTAATGGTTTTTTTAACTTCCTTCTTTTCTAGAGATATCATATCAATCAATCAGTCATAATCTTTATTTATTTCATCATTGTACGGTTCTATTTATAGTGAAACATCAGTAGTATATGGGGGATTTTATATGGGATTTTACTAATTACTGTTTGTAGATTTTCTTGTTTTTATCTTGTTGGACGGTTGTGATGTCATCTATCAATCCATGATGATGGTGATTTATGTTAATTGGTGGTAGCGTGTTGGGTACTAAAAGAGGCATTATTAAGACGTCTCCTTTTTAGCTGCTGCTATCAATTATATTCATTCGTTCAAGTTCAAACTGTGGAAAAATAGTCAGTGCTCAATCCCTATGTGGTTGTCTGATCTGCTATCAATTAAGGCTAACCATGTTGGTCTCAGACACTCATCAGTCATTTGAACCAAAGTCAATGTGTCTGCAAAAGATATTCCACCCGATATCTCCTTATTTTGATTTATCTGCTGCATCACAGATGATTTACCAGACCAACTTTTTGGTTTTAGGAAGATAGACCGACCATTTAATTCTCTGCTCTTCTTCACCAAAACCTTTTACTTATATTTAATCCTTTTTAGACCGGATGTGAGTAAGATTTTTTTTTTTTTTAAAGTTTTAGTTAATAGTCAATCGAATAAAATCTATATTTTTTTTATTTTAATGTCTTCGATATATTTTTTTGCTATTTAGGGTGATTTTTCTTCACCAGTTGAGTGATTGTCTTTTCGTTTTTAGTGCGATTTCTTAATCTTATTGGCTGGATCGTGATTTTATTCTCGATTCAAAAACATCGACTATTTAACATGGCATCGCTTTGAATCTATTCTTAATCCAAAAAATTTTGGGCATCCGGGTTCGTTTGTATATACAAAGATTACGGATTAAATACTCCTCTCTTTTAGGAGCATCTCTTATCAAAAAAGAAGAAAATCATATTAAATGGTGGGAGTTGATTTTGATAATACCATCATTCATCCCTAATATATAGATAAAAATTGGTATATTTACAGTTTATGACTCTTAATTTTATTTATTTGTAATTGATATCTTTATTTGTATTAGGGTTCTAATTGTCTTGTATTTTGATGTTTTTATTTTTTTTATAAATAATTGTGTAATCACTGTTTAGATTTAAATAAATAGAAATATACTGATTGATCAAAAAAAATTAACATGGTGTTATTATGCTTTAAAAGAAAGAAAGGAAAAGAAAAAAAGAACTTAGTGCAGTAGAGCATAGAGAAACACCGTACTCTTTGGATGTTGCATGAAGATTGAAGAATGTGTAATTAACCGGAAATGCTATACTTCTCCCTAAACGCCTCCGTAGCCTGCTCCCTATCATACGTGGCAAGCTTAGCTGTATAATAAGACAAGATAAAATTAAACCACGTAATGAAACCATCACGTGATATTTTTTCTCTAATTTTTCCTTCTTTTCATCTTCATCTGCTTCAAAACAAAATAAAATCTTCATCTTCAACTTCTTCAAAAATGAAATATAAAAAAATAACGTGTCCCCTCTCATATTTTGACTGTGACGAGTTGAAAATTGATTGATCTATTTTCGATCAATGTGAGGGTATTAAATCTCTAACTACACGTGTTCAAATACTATGAGAGAAATATCAGATTATGATAAAACGAGAAATACTGAAACAAAATTCTTTATGAAGTACTGAAACAAACATCTGAAACAGACAACATCATTGCATGATCGACACATAAGTTGCGAGAAAGCATGACACACTGCTCGAAACAGATAGCTTCGTTGCATGACTGATACACAAGTTGCAAGAAAGCCTTACACAGTAAAGGGAACTAACAAACATCGATGCATGAGAGACACGTCTCAGCAGTAAATGTTGCGGAACAAAAGAAACTAAAGCATGACAAGTCACTTTCAACGGCCAGATGTTAGACATGCCATAATTCTAATAAGACCGCACGATCATCCAAATCCAAAAACAACAACTTGAGTACAAATCTGCAGAGGAAGTGCGGGACATCGAGCGAGAAACTAAGGGAAATAAGAAGTACGCATACCAAGTCTTGCGGGAAACACGAATAAGTATTGTGGAATAACCACTATTCCAAAGTCTGGATAAGAACTAACAGGTGTAAAGTTAGATTGAAGGGACCCATGATATTTGCTATAAATAACCAACTCTAAAAGAGAAAGAGGGACTGGAAAAATTTGGAAAAATTGGACATAAGGAGTAGGATCAGAGCAAAGAGTTTAGGTATGAGACTTGTGTTAAATGTATAGTTCAATTTTTCTTTGATTAATTTGACTTTAATTATGTAGCTTGATATCTATCTGTAACATATAAACATGAATAAAATGATCCAAATCTTTATCACCCATGGATGTAGACAATTTTGATTTTTGAACCACGTTAAATCATTGTGTCGATACATGTTTTAATTTCCTCTTCAAATTGTTAGCATGTTACGATTTTATTTTAAGAAATTTGTTTTTACCATGTTTCTGACTTTGATGGTTGTGATCCAAAGATTTAGATTTTTGGTAGTCACAATTTGGCGCTAGAAACAGGGATAAGTAAAAGAATTTATTCTACCTGTCCAAATCTTCATTTTTAGAAACCTTGAATTTTATTATCTTATAAAACCTCCATATTACAGCATTTTTAATCAGGAGTTCTTTCAACTGATGTTTATATAGATTTAATTGTTTACAATACTTTTCTAATTGATACCTTTTATTTATATTAATATTCCTAGATACCTTATATGTTCTCTTAATCATGGGTTTGAAAACTTTGTTCATAAACTTCCACCAAAATATTATGTTTCGTAATGATTTTGCAAAAGAATTAAGCATGAAACTATTAAATTTATGTATCTCTGATTCAATTGTTTGAATGAATTAAAATTGTACTAAAACTACCTAGTTTTGATTCTAGTTAAAACAATACAATAAGCTTTGAATTGAATTTCTGAACTTGCTTCTGATATGTTTGCAAAAAATAATTTAATGAACTTATAAAATCTGAGTTAAATTGGAAAGTTGTCTAACTTTTACGTGATATATCAAATTTTAGATAGATGTTTTCTATCAGTCAAATTGATTTTTATATATATTACGGATGTTAAAATTTCACGAAACACATATCTCATTATCTGAACTCTTGTTAGAACATCGACAAAGAAACTTCTACGACAGCACAAGATTGAACAAAGAAGATAATATAATATTCCAAAAAAAATTACAAAAATGGAGACAATTGTAAATAAATATGTACAGGAACAAAATGTTGACATAAGAAATCTGGGAAATCAGGCAATAGAGACTCTTCTAGAAACAGCAGTAGTAGAGGAGTCCCAAGGACTACAACCCATGGATGCTCAGGCAAACATTCCAGTTAATCAGTCAATTAACCAACCAAATGAAGAAACATCACAAAACAGGGTTGACCCTATTAATCAACTGTTTGAAGAAATGATTGAAATGCTTAAGGCACAAAAAACTTATGCAGAAACAATTGCTCTCTTAACCCAAGAAAATCAGATGCTAAGAAATAAAATCCAACAAGATATGGAAGCATCTGTTACCGGGATACAGGGGCAAGAAGTAAGCTCAAACAAATCTGCAAAAAGTAAAGCAAGAATCAATAAAGATCAAAGAGTGATGGTAGTGGAACCTGCACATGACACATATTTTCACTCAAAACAAAACAAGATAAATCAGCGGTATGAACTTGATAGACTAGATTTTGATGATTCAGAGCCTCAAAACAACAGATGGCAAAAATATTTTGAGGACATGGAACAGATGAGAGAAGAAATCAAAACTTTGAAAATAAACAAGAGGGAGGACGACTTGAAGAAGTGTTAAAAGAGGTCAGTAGAACACCATTGGCCTCGCACCTTGTGCATGCGTCAATTCCACATAAATGCAATCTTCCCATCTTTGAATGTTATGATGGGACAAAGGATCCAGCGGCTCACTTAAAATACTACAACCGTAATATGACCCGTTGGGAATAGGATGATACAATTGTGTGTCGATATTTTCCTTCAAGTTTGAAAGGCTCAGCATTAACATGGTATGATAATTTACCATAAGGGTCAATACATTCGTACGCACAATTGACTGGTAAATTTTTGGAAACATACATGTATAATAAACCCGCAGACGCTGGGATGGACAAGTTATTTTCCCTTGCATCTTGGACAGAGGAAACTATCCGAGACTACACAGATCAATGGAAGGCGATCTGTCAAGCAATAGGGAATGTAAATCCAGAAATTTATATTAACTGTTACAAATGGGGGATAGCCAACCGCTGAGCCCACTCTTTGTAGATATTCATGTAAAAAATCCGAAAACCGAAGGGGATCTCAGGGAAATTATTGAAAAAATATGCAAGGTTGCAGGATATTCAAAAACAGCATCCAAGAATAATTTCCCAACATCAGATGATTGCCAACATGGCAAATTTTGTGGAACCATCAACAAGTTCCGGAAAGCGGGTTGCGGGCGAAAATCCATATATTGAATTTAAGCGAGGAAGGGAGGATGAAGAAAGAAAATTCAACAATCAATTTGAGGATCGAGTTTTTACCAAACTCAACACCCCATATGCACAAATTCTGAACGCCATCAAAAACATACGAGATTTTGAATGGCCATGGACGAAAGGAAAGCATCCATCATACACATAGGGTTCAAAATATTATTGTGAATATCATTGCTTTCATGGCATCCCACAAGCATATGCAAGAATTTGAAAATGCAAGTCCAAAAATTAATTGATATGGGAGAGCTGAAAGAATTTCTTTATTTGCACAATCCTCCACCAAGGCTCAACATAGGAAAAACTGTAATATTCCACAGAATAACCCAACCATCAATATGATTTCCTATACCGATTCAAGTCAATCATCTTTGAACGCATCCGTTGACAAGAAGCTGCGTAAAAGGGTTCACATACATGAAGTCTTCAAAGTTGCGGGGAGAGTCACAGAAACATGGGAATAATGGATGGCTTCTCCGTTAACTTTTTCAGCGGATGAGGTTGATCAGGAAATTGAAACACATAATGATCCGTTGGTGCTTACCTTACCATTGTCTGGGTGGAATGTAAAAAGTATCCTCATGGATGGGGGAAGTTCCCTTAATGTGTTATTTTATGACACATTCCAAAAAATGGGATTAAAGGATGATCAACTTACACCTTCATACTACACAATTTATGGGTTTAATGGGATAGCATCAAAACCCAAAGGAGAAATTTTACTTGATGTTATGGCAGGACCAATAAGAATTTTGACTAAATTCAGTGTAGTAGAGGCACCGTCTCCATATAATGCCATCATTGGTAGACATTGGGTCCACCAATTGAAAGGAGTGACCTCAACATATCAATACTTGCGATTCCCGACACCGCAAGGGGGGATGGAAATAAAAGGGGATCAGAATGTTGCAGAATCTTGCATCCTCACAGAAACTCATATGAATGAGGAACGAGTTCAGCAACAACAAAACAGAAAGAAAGAACGAAAGATAAAAGCCAAAGAAGAAGCAATAAACCATTATTTGATTGAGACTGCGGGAAGAAGGTCAGTAAATGAAACAAATGAAAACACTTCATTAGAAGCAAACATGCCAAAAACTAAAGAAAGGTAAGTATCCCAGAATAGCAATTAAAGGGATCTCCCACACTTTTAGGGGCTCCCGAATCACTTTTTCAGCAATTGAAGAAACCAAGAATATCAACATAGGAACAGAAGAAGCTCCTAAAATAATCAAGATTTGAACATTAATGGAATCAGAAAGAAAACATGATTTGGTTATTCTACTTAGAAAGTATGTGGATATTTTTGCATGGAAAATGGTGGATATGCCAGGCATTTATCCAATTATCGTCCGTCATGAGTTACATATACATCCGGGTATTACACCTTTTCGGCAGCATATACGCAAAGTGGCACCTGAGTATCATCCACCAGTGGAAAAAAAACTAAAGAAACTCATGGATGCGGGATTTATTCGTGAGGTGTGTTACCCAACTTGGATATCCAATATGGTAATCGTACCAAAGAAGAATGGAGGAGTAAGGATTTGTATAGATTTCACTAATTTGAACAAGGCATGCCCCAAAGATAGTTATCCGCTCCTTAGCATTGATCAACTAGTAGATGAAGTTGAAGGGCATGAGGCTTTATCTTTCATGGATGGACAATCAGGGTATAATCAAATTGCTTTAGCTGAAGAGGATCAGGAACATACTATATTTTTTACCCCGCACAGTTTGTACTGCTATATTAGAATACCATTTGGGTTAAGGAATGCGGGAGCAACTTATCAGCGCCTGGTAGATGCAATCTTTAAACCATGGATAAGCCCACCTTGGAAGTATATGTAGATGATACGCTAATAAAAATAAACTTTCAAAGGATCATTTACAAGATTTGAGAAAAATATTTGAAGCTCTACGAAAATACAAAATGAAAGTTAATTCAGACAAATGCATTTTGTAGTTACATCCGGAAAGTTCTTGGGTTATTTGGTCACAAAAAAGAGGATCGAAGTTGATCCAGCAAAAATACAAGTGATTGCTAATATGCCATCTCCAGGGAATGTAAAGGAAGTACAAAGATTAAATGGATGTTTAGCCGCACTTAGCAGATTCATTGCCAGATCATCAGACAAATGTAAACCATTTTTTGACACATTAAAGAAGAAAATAAAATTTGTATGGAATGAAAATTGTGAGCAAGCCTTTCCGGATATCAAAGCTTATCTTGCCACCTTACCCGCACTACAAAATCCAAAGCCTGTAGAAGTGCTGGCCTAGTACATAGCCGCAACAGAAGATGCTGTAAGTGCGGTGTTGGTACGAACAAATGAGAATGTATAGAAACCAGTGTACTACATCAGTAAAACTCTTAATCTTACAGAAAGGAATTACACCAAAATTGAACAATTGATATTAGCACTGGTTTTTGCTACACAGAAATTGCGCACATATTTCCTAACACATTATGTGCGGGTACCAAGTAAAGCTCCGTTGGAGTATGTACTAAAGAATGCGGGAAAAGTAGGGAGAATGGCAAAGTGGAATGCACAACTGGAACAATTCCATATCTTATTTGAAATACAAAATGCACAAAAATCACAAGTCTTGGCAGATTTCCTTGCGGATTTACCACTAGATGATGATTTTGAAATCCAAGGTTTGCCAGGAATAGAAGATGATGATTCCCAAGATATTCTGAATTCTGTAAACTCCCGCAGATGGGAAGTATTTGTTGATGGGGCACGGAATAAAGAAAGAGCGGGAATCGGAATTGTGATTACAACCCCTACAGGAGATCGGATGGTACATGCATTTTTTCTTGATTTCGGTGAACATACAAATAATATAGTGGAATATGAGGATGTGGTTCATGCCCTTCATCTCATCATCGAGTTGGGAATAAGTGAGGTACGGCTTACAAGTGATTCACAACTGATAATTCGGCAAGTTGAGTTGAAATATCAAGCACTTGATGAATACTTGATAGAATACAAGAATCTTGTTCAAAAATTGGCATCTCAAATTCCAAATATAATTTTTCGACATTTATCCAGAGATAAGAATCGCCATGCTGATGCATTAGCATTCATTTCTTCAATTATAAAATATCAGAATACATCAGTGGTCAAAATCGGGCGCATCTATGAGCCGTCAATTAAGTTGTGGGCAATTGAAAACATGGAGGAAGAAGTAGGTGAAGATATCGAAGATACATCCATAAAAGATGATGCAAACTTTCCACAGAAACCAGGAAATGAATTATCTGAAAAAGATTGGAGGATCCCGATACATCAGTACTTACAAAATGGGATATTGCCCGCAGACACTAAAGAGGCAAGAAAAGTGCAATCAAAATCTGCAAATTATCAATTGCGGGATAAAATTTTGTATCGCATGTCTTTTTTGGGACCGTTATTTCGATGTTTATCACAAGAAGAAGGACAACGTATTCTCACAGATATCCATTATGGAGACGCGGGAAATCATAGTGGAAGACGATCACTCGCACTAAAAGCAAAAACACTAGGATTTTACTGGCCCTGTATGCATAAAGATACGGAGAATTTGGTAAAAAGATGCGAAGAATGTCAACGCTTTGCAAAAAGAATTAAAGCTCCTGCAACGAAACTCAATTCCGTACTCATCCCCTGGCCGTTTGCAAAATGGGGAGTAGATATTGTTGGGCCCTTAGGGGAAGGCACAGAAAAGAGGAAATACTTGATTATAGCAATAGATTATTTCACTAAATGGGTTGAAGCCAAAGCTCTTGCTCACATTAGAGATACGGATGTTTTTCAAGTTTTTATTTGAAGATATAATTTTCAGAATTGGACTTCCGGTGGCATAGTCTTAGAAAATGGACAACAACTACAAGGGAAAAATATTGATATGATTTTCGAAGCATTTAATATCCAAAAGAACAATTCCACTCCACTTTACCTTCAAAGTGATGGACAAGCTGAAGCTACGAATAAAACTATTGCCATAAATATGAAAAAGACTCTAGATGGACATCATAAACGATGGTGCGAACAACTTCATAATACTCTATGGGCATATCGCACAACAAGAAGAGAAGCCACTGGAGAATCACCATTTCTTCTTACTTATGGAGCGGAAGCAGTTATACGAACGGAAATTATTTTACCCACAACAATGACAGAAGCGTGGGAAAAGAATTTGAATACATACTTAATGCTTGAAAAATTGGATGATTTAGAAGAAAGAAGAGAGGTTACGCTCCAAAAAATGAAAAATTATCAAAGAATATTGGAAAGAGAATATAATAATAAAGTAAAGTTGTGGAACTTTGTGGAAGGACAATATGTTCTACGGAAAATCCCGGAATACCAAAGGGATAAAAAAGCAAGAAAGTTTGCACCTACATGGGGAGGACCTTACGTTATACAAGATATTACGGGACATGGCTCGTACCATTTGCCGAATATGAATGGAGAAATCTTACGACATCCATGGAACGCAAAATATCTCAAACCATATTACCCCTAACTATCAATGCAATCATACAATAATTTGGCTTCATGCTAGGTAAAGCAGAATAAATACAATCTCTCTAGAGAGTCCATATAAATGTCTATGAGTGTATGACTATTGGATCTTTCGCCAAAGAGATGCCTAACATAACATTAATTATTGTATCAGGTACTCTCCATTTCAGGAGGTTCCCTAGGGACCGCATCCTAATTTCCTCATCGCCAGAGAGAAGTTAGATATACGCTACAACCCTCAAAGTATCTCGAGGTACAAAACTGCCTTCCGGTTAGTCAATACACACTCAATCAATGCACTAACAATCAATATATATATATATTTATAAATTGTTTTGCAGGAACAAAAATTCAAGACAAAAAGAAAGTGCTAATACAATTTGAAAGATTAAAACATTAAGCAACGGGAAAACAAAGGAAAAACTAAGGAGCGGGAGGTTTCGCACTAGAAGGAGGATGTTGAGGGATTTACTTGCGGCTATAGACTTTGATAAATCCATCAGCCTAAAATTTATCAAGAGTGACGTTGATCGATTTTGCAACTCCAGCACAAGCTTCAATCCTCAACCAAGAAATATGAGCTTTTGCGGCTTCAAGCTCCTTCTTGCACTGATCTACCTCGGCTGTATACTTTTGGACACTCCCCTTCCAAAAAAGTATTTTCCCTCGCTCCGAAGCCAAGTCACGAGCTAAGCTTTCATCCTTCAAAGTCTACAGCTGCCATTTGTCCTCCGCCTCTTTGGTTTTAGAGGATAAAAGTTCCAGCTGATTTTGCGCTTCATTAGTCTTGGAAGTAACAAGCTCTAACTGCCATTTGATTTCTTCCACCTTAGCATTGGCATCACCAAGCTCTCCTTCAGCCTTAACAGCTCTTGCGGCCGCATCTTTGAATTTTCCTTCAAAATCTGTAACAAAATAATAGGTTAATCAATGAGGAAATAATATTCAACTTCCAGTATGCAAAGAAATAAGATACCTCTTGCGAGGGATTTAAACTCTTCTAGTTCATGGGCTATTACGTCTTTAGTAACATCAAGGAAATCATATTCTTTTGAAATTTTATGATAATTGTCCATAAGTTGCTGAAGATCTTGATGACATCGATCTAACTCTGCTTGTTTCAATAAGTCATTATCCCGCAAGTTATTTGATTCGCTTGTACACTTTTCCAACTCTCTATGCAAGCAGAAAATGTCACTCTAACGATGAAGAACGATATCAGATAAGCTGCGGATTTTAGCTTGAGCATCCGCAAGTGCGTTCCCTTTGGCAAAACATTCTGAAGCCGAGTTGTCTCTATCTTTAATTATTTGCACGATATAAGAAGAAAGCTAAAAGTTGTGATGTGATCCGGAAAGAGAAAATCCTGTAAGGATATTCTGACGCTCCACACAGAGCTTGCGATTTTCTTCTTCCAAATTCTATGATTGTGCTCGCGCTTCAAGAAGACAATCCTTAGTCCATAGCAAAGTAGTATTGTACTCCTTCTTCTTGCGGATGTAATCCGCATATAAAAGTCGGTGCTTTGATTCTGATTCATCATACTTTGACTTGGCATCATTCATCTTATCTACCAGGTTATTAAATCTTCCCCTGATCTTCATATTTTCATTATTAATTTTCAACACATGATCTTTCAGACGCATGTCTCTATGCTGCAGCTTAGATATAAAGTTTGAATCACCCGCTGATCCCATAAAGTAATTCAGAAAACATGTAAATAAAGTAAGAAAACTGATATTAGAAGAAAAGTATTAAACCTAGATTTTGAAGATCAAGTAACTGCTGACGAAGCGCATTATTTTCCCGCTTCAAACCCGCAGCTTCTTCTTCCACGGTCCTAAACTGGGTTTCCATCTTCATGGATCGTCCCTTATAAAACTTATAAGCCATATGTGTGGCATTTTGACCCTGGGCAAGCTGCAATTTGCAGGATTAAAGTTATAAAAAAAGATAAAAATAAAACGAAATCTAGGGTTATTAAAACAATAAAAATACCTGCAAGAGTGCTTGTTGCGGAAAATAGTACGCTTCACCATCTGCAAAGGCAACCGTCTCCGCAAGATAGGAAGGTTGATTTATGTAAAAAGAGGGGTTGACGGGTTCACCTTGGCATCTTAACCAGTCTTCTTTCACTGCGTCATATGGTGCAGACCGTATATATTCCCGTAAATTAGCGATCGCAGGACTATCTGTTGCAACCGGCTGAAAGTCGCACGAAACAGACAACAACTCCTTCGACATAAACCAACGGAAGGCTTCCTCCTCCTTGTCCAAAAGACTTTGATCTTCCGATGTCCCTTTACCTTTATCCATGTGCGGGATTTCTTCACTCATTTGAGTTTCATTGGTAACAGTTGTGTTTACAACATGAACCTCGGAAGAAGCCGCTTCCACCGTAACAACTCCCGGTTCACTCTCCGCAACCACGGCATTTGTCGGCTCACTCTCTTCAACTGCAACACTTCCCGGTTCACCCTGAACGGGGATTTCCTCTTTATTTGTTGAATCATCTTCACTTGTAGAAGGTTCGAGAAGATCATCTCCAAACAAGGGAGAAAGTTGAGAAAGGCAGGAAAGTTCAGGATCAACGTCTTGAATCGGACAACTGTCCGCAACACCCGTAGCCTCTACCGCAGCAGCAATCATCTCTGTGGGCACAAAATTTGTCACCCGAAGCGGGACATTTTATTCTTCTTCATTTTTTTCAGGTACCGAGCTATCCTCAGCTCTTCATATTGGTTGACTAGGGAATTACTAATTTCTCCTTCCCCCTGTTAGTAGAAACGCGGGGCGTAGCCTTAGCTTTCTTCCGACCCTATCAATATACCGCAAGAACCCATTAAACAAAATTCATAAGGATTATATACACACATTTTTAATAAATCAATACCTTTTCTGCTGGAGATACAGCTTTGCGCTTAACACCCGAATCAACTTTCGAGCCTCCTTCAGCTTGCGGCTATAAAAAGAGGAAAAACACTTAAACAATGTTTAGAACATGATATAAAAAAAAATAAAAAAAAATAAAAATAAAATAGAGAGAATTTTAGGTATCACAATAAGAAGCGAAAAAGCAAAGCCTTCGAAGTTTAACCGCCAAGGGCAGTAAGGATGAAGACGCGATAGAAGGTTGTGAACCACTCTTTCTTGGATGAACCCGTAAACCCATGGACCTTCAATGATCAGGGGAGTGTGGTACCAACTGAAATCATGATCATCGCGGATCTTTTCCCGTAAAGGATCCCACCTCCCAGGAACGACGTTCAACTTGGAGTTATCAATCTCCCAAAGCAAACGGAATCCTTCACCACCTCTGCGGCCCGGACCGACACTCCATTTCTTATAATTCTTCACAGCTATATTGTCTGCATATGTAGCATGGAAGTTATCTACCATGTAATGTTTACGTTCCGTAGGGTCGGGAACATAACATGTGCAGTTGTTTTTTCCCCTGCTACGCATACTACATTCAACCAACACGCTCCACCAATTCCCGTTATATTGGGTAACGGATCGGACTAAACCGTGCTTGGACTTGTTACGGCTTGCGAGAACCTCAAATGAAAAGAATTCCCGTTCTGGTACAGAGGAAGCTTCAAGCCCGCATCCAACACTCTTGCGGGTATTAACAGCCTGTTGTTGCTGTACTCAAACTTCTCCATCATCTCCAACGTAATTTCATCTCCTTCAGCGGGATCGCAGAAGGAAACTTTAAATTGCTGAAGATTGTGCTTCTTCTTAAACTCTTCAACGTTCATTGACCTGAAGCCCAAATTTTCATTTAAACGTTTATTTTTATAAGTTGGTCAGTTGGCCGCAACAGATACATCTGCGGACCTTACTAAGTAAGAAGGTAAAACTCCTGAAGTACCATATTCATCCACTACATTCTTCCTCCTCACTGTTAGCGAGATGATTTCCTTTCTAAAGGATGATCATCCTGATGAGAAGCACCACTATCAGCTTTGTTATCAGTTTTTCCAGTCATGATAAATTTTTATCTACATATAAAATAAGAGAAGATAAGTTCATCATGATGAGAAGCAAAAAAATAACAAAAATATTACCGAACAAAAGAACAGAAAGATGTTCACTGAATCAGAATGTAAACAAGTGAACAACTTTCTGATCAAGAAAAGAAAAGATTTATAGATTCAATAAGGCAATCACAAACCATCATCATGGATTTAGTCAGGTGAAAAGCAAGAATACAACAAAACTTGTTCAAAACAAATAAACAAGATCATCATCATTATCACCATTTACTTCAGCAAATATATGAACAAATAAACAAGATCATCATCATTATCACTATTCACTCCAACAGATAATAAACAGATAAACAAGAACATCATCAACATCATCAACTCTAAAAGATTCATTCAAAGAGATTAATAAGTAAACAAATACTTTAAGAAATAGGTTAAGAGAATTACTTGTAACGAAGTAAAGAACATAAAGCAAATCAGATGATTGAATGAAAAGAAGACTTGACCCCGATGCAAAAAATCTTTAATCACAAAGTTCAGAAGAATGAAAAAGCATTGAGGAATCTTTGAAAAGTTCAAAAGAATGAAAAGCACAAAAACTTTAAGAAGAAGAAGATGAAGAATGAGATGAGAGATGTGACTAACATTAAATATGAGAAGACTTAAACTGACGAAACCGTCGTAAGGTGAATCAGAGAGAAACTTTATCATAGATATGATTTCCTCGAAACCACCAACTGACAGAAACGTGGGAAGAAAATTTATTAGTGGCGTGAAAATCGGGAAGAGTAAAGCTAAACGTGGGAAGAAAATTTATTATTGGCGTGAAAATTGGAAGAGTAATAACTATTTTTTTCTTTTTTAAATTTTTACCGTATGCCAAAATTCAAAAGGAAAAAGGGGCAAATTGTGAGGGTATTAAATCCCTAACTACACATGTTCAAATACTATGAGAGGAATATCAGATTATGATAAAACGAGAAACACTGAAACAAAACTCTTTAAGAAGTACTGAAACAGGCATCTGAAACAGACAGCATCATTGCATGATCAACACATAAGTTGCGGGAAAGCATGACACACTGCTGGAAACCGATAGCTTCGTTGCATGACTGACACACAAGTTACGGGAAAGCCTGACACAGTAAAGTGAACTGACAAACATCGATGCATGAGAGACACGTCTCAGCTTTACAGGTTGCGGAAAAAAAGAAACTAAAGCATGACAAGTCACTTTCAACGGCCACATGTTAGACATGCCATAATTCTAATAAGACCGCAACGATCATCCAAATCCAAAAACAACAACTTGAGTACAAATCCGCAGAGGAAGTGCGGGACATCGAGCGAGAAACTAAGGGAAATAAAAAGTATGCATACCAAGTCTTGCGGGAAACACGAATAAGTTTTGCGGAATAACCACTATTCCAAAGTTTGAATAAGAACTAACAGGTGTAAAGTTAGATTGAAGGGACCCATGATATTTGCTATAAATACCCAACTCTAAAACATAAAGAGGGACTGGAAAAATTTGGGAAAATTGGACATAAGGAGTAGGATCAGAGCAAAGAGTTTAGGTATGAGACTTGGGTTAATTTGATAGTTCAATTGTTCTTTGATTAATTTGACTTTAATTATGTAGCTTGATATCTATCTGTAACATATAAACATGAATAACATGATCCAAATCTTTATCACCCGTGGATGTAGACAATTTGATTGTCGAACCACGTTAAACCATTGTGTTGATACATGTTTTTATTTCCTCTTCAATTATTAACATGTTACGATTTCATTTTAAGAAATTTGTTTTTACCATGTTTCTGACTTTGATGGTTGTGATCCAAAGATTTAGATTTTTGGTAGTCACAATCAGAAAATAAAATCAAGATCATGAAGTAATTTTTTTAATACAATAAACCCAGATTTAAAATCTCCATACAAACTATTAAAATCTAATATTACTAACCCATTAATCAACCCTAAATTGAATTTAACAATCTTTGTAATGGAAACTTAAATCGGAGAGATGAAAATCTTTTGTTTCACTCATTTTAGATCTAAGATTTTTTGATATTCAATTCATAAATTTGTGTGTTAATACCTACAACTGATTCTTTCATCTAAACTTGGGTTTAGCAGGGTCTTCAAATTTGACATTTTTCTCAAATTTTAGTTAAGATTTTGTGTTTTCAATGGGTCTGTGTGTTATGGGAGAGTTGAACTTTAAGGGTTCTAAACTCTCGTGATTATATTTTTTTTATGATTCTTCAAAACTAGGGGACGAAGAATCTGTTCATTAAGGGGAAAATAGGAAAGAGAACCAATAAAACTAAAACAAAGAGAGAGAAAAAATGATTAACAAACTGACCTAAAAACACCAATAAAAATCGACTCTCACACAAATATAGCCCCCTGCTAGTCCACGTGGGTGACAAATGGGGGCACACCGGCACCTACACCAAAAATATGTGAAATTCGGTCTGTATTGTTGTTTTTATTGATGTCTGTCTAGAAGGACTGGAAAAAAAAAATTAGAAGATGGAAAGATGTTCACGTGATTTCAGCCATATCACATTGCCACATATGACAGGGAGCAGATTAAGGAGAAGTTTGATGGGTTTTTATCCGTATTGCAAGAGTACGGTTGTCGATGACACAATATGCAAACACGGTTCGTTTCACAGGGGTTTCAGAATTACAATTTCTAGTTTTTTAATTAAATGAAGTGCTAACAATTTGTTTTGTGATTTTATTCTAAAATGCTTAAAATACTAAAAAGGATAAATAAATGAAAGAAAAACCTAGGATATTGAGATTCCATCACTACTATGCATATTAGATATTTGTAACCATTCTCTATAATTTTCTCAAAATAATACATAAAACGATTTCGGACAAAATATTTACGTTTTGAAAACATGGAATTTTAATCTAATTACTTTTCTCAAAAGATTAACAATTTACTTCACTATAGAATGCTTGCGACCTAATAGTCTTATCATTTCTCCAGCCACGGAGCTCGGTAGGAACATACGCTTAATTTATCTCGGGCATGGAGTAAATTAATGTGTCCCATAAATTTGCTCAAGCCACTGAGCTTAGTAGGATCACACGCCTAATTTATCCCTGGCATGGAGTAAATTATGTGTGATCCATCATTTAATAAAGACTCTTACATGGGTTCCCTCTTTGGGGATGCGCCCATTAGCCTTATTTCAATACTTTTACATGAGTTCCCTCATTGGGGATGCACCCACTAGTCTTTTTTTATCTCCTGAACGGAGAAATATCGGTAAGAAATATACCTGAAATGTAGATGAGAAGTATACTTGAAAAATCATCCAGATATTTCTCATTTCTCATTTCTTATTTAAGACATATCCCATATTCTTCTATATACATGAGAAGCATATACAGAAATAAAATATGACATATATTTTTAAATAAGACATGAGAATTATCCAGATTAATATTCCGAAGTAATCGTTGTTTGACAGATCAGAAGTATACGAATGTAGAAATATTCGCCTTCCAGAAATATTTGATGATAGGTTGAAAGAGATCCCCATTTTTGAATGATAATTCATGTTGGAGCGTTCAGATTGCCGCAATGAATATAAGAGGCATCGCCTAATTGGCGCGCAGTATTTAGCTCATTTCACAGCTAAAATTTTTGTTTCTTTATAGCATATGCCCCCCAGTGCATCATTATTGGATGGCTGCCGTATTTCCGAAGTATCCTTCATAGGTATCTTCACACTTCATAAAAATGTCTTAAACATTTCATAGTATTAAATGGATGTAAACTAAAAATGATCTTCATGCTTTTAATTGCATACCATAGTTAAATATAATCAAACAAATTGGAATTTGTTCAGACTTAAAAATACATCATATTAATTCAATAAGTTTCTATCATAGATGATTATACGATTAATTATCATGATGCATGATATCACATGCGATTCACAGATACTATAGAAATCATTTGATCAATTCAGACTGTATGACAGATGATGTGTATACAAATCAAATAAGCTCATGCTTTTTGAGCAATTAAGAAAAATCATGATTGAATTATTTAAAGATGATAATCAATAATCATTCTTAAATTTAAAATTGCTACTTCTAATATGCAATTAATTTTATAAAATCGATTTTTTTTTTAAAAAATAATGCTTAATTATCTTTTCTGAAATGCTCATGCTTGCGGATCGGTATATGTCTTTTCTTATCTATTAAAGCTGCGATAATAGTTATCTAGCTATCACAATTTTTTTTTTTTTTTTTTTTTTTTTTAGGAAAAGTGGGTCAGCCGAGTCAGCTAATCTGACTCGGTCTAATTGGTCCTGCTCAACTGAGTTGGATCGAACTCAATGAGTCGACTCGCCGGATAGAAAATTCGGCAAAGTCTAATCTGTTTTACGGGTATTCCAGCCTGATTCAGGCTATTAGAATCTGTCTTTCCCTGCAATGATTCCTACATATTCATCTCAACAGGAACAGAACATATCAAACCCATTTTATTCACACAATAGAGATTTCCCCTTGAGGTTTCACTTGCTAAATTAATGAATATATGAATTGAATTCGAATGAACAAAGATACAATCATTCATTTATCAGACAACAACTAAATAAGAATTATCATGGAAAACAGAAGAATTATCCATTTTATTCATCATGGAAAATAAAAGAATTATCCTTTCATCCACTAAATAAGCACTCAAGCATGATTGGATTGCCAATATGTGAGAATAAGCTTATGCTCTACAGCAGTAAAGAGAATTCATTATTGAAGCACACATAGATGATTATTGAAAATCAAAGATGAACTCATGCCTTTGTTCACAGTGTAAGATTAGGAATACTTATTTTCGGAAGTTTGTCCATTAGCAGTAGTCTATAATCATCATCAGAAGGATCCCAGTTGAAGCTTTGAGGTAAGCAAACTAAAGTGGCACAGCAGCTATCCCCATGTCCACAAATTTATGAAGTTTGAGTTGCTGCCCGGTTGCGAAAGAATAGGGGCAGCTGGAAGTAGACAAGATGCCTGGTTATATATGCAGTACTCTTTTTGCGGCTTGGAATCTCTGCTCAGAACTCCTTGTTGTCTTGGAGTTGAGGTCAGTAGCACCAGTTCACAAATCCATATTAGTACAATTCTGCACTCAATTCGCAAGTTTATATTAGTTCAGTTCTATTAGGGCTCATTGGCTTAACATCCTAAATAGCTCAAATGTGAACTGATAAACAGAATATGGTTTCAAAGAAATCAGATTCAATTTTAAGATGAACTGAAAACAGGATTAACATGTAAGTCTCAAAGAACTATCTTAAGCCTAACTTAATGAATATGCTTATAATACTATTTATGTATGTAGGAGCTGCAAAAGAATCGAATCAATCAGAAAAGATTAGGTTACAAACTTAAAGCATGATTCAACATAAACAGGTAAGTATTCACGCAAATGAGCTTATTAAGACGTCGATTCACACGTCACAGACATAGAATATTCCATCAGTTAAGAAACTTAATGAGTTAGGTTAAATCTGAAATATCGCATACAATGATTCATATACAGGTGTTCTAGGATCAGGCTTAGCAACATGAAGCCTAAGCCTAATTGCCATGAAACAGATTCTTTTTTAAATCTGAATATTTAAGAAGATTTAAATTACTCACAGATATGAGGTCAAAAGCACTTGTAGCATCTACCATATCAACATATCCTAAGTTGTCTACAAGTGTTGCACCATGCTCACATCCATATAACAGATTAACTAATTCCAATTCAGAAACATTGGGATTACCCGAAGCTTTTACGCTATGCATTAGAAAATCAGAAGAAACAATCTACTGTGACTTAAGCAAGGAATTTAGACATATCAAAGCTGTTTTCACACTAAAGATCATTGGTGTTTGCATACAATCGAGCTTTCCCTAAGCTGCATACAGGCAATGTAGTTTTTTCATTTTCACAGAACAATTGCACCAGTCCCAAATCAGGATCAACATCACATGTATATACAGATTGGAATGTATAGAAATTTTTCATTGAGTCATAGACAACAGATATACAGAAACATTGAGATGTGTACATGGTTGTTTGAGTCTATAACATGCGAATCGCAATCTTCGAAAAGTTGATTAGAGACATCATATGCACTACAGGGCAGTACTTAGTCAAACGATTTATGTTATCACATACACACCACAGACAATGACTTTACTTTGGTTAGATGGCTTATAGTATTCTAGCATGATTTGCACAGTGGTTCTAATTGAGAGGAAACATTACACTTCATTAAAACCCAGAGTACAAGAAACTATAACAAGATCTAAAAGTAGGTTACATAAATGTGCAAATGGACATGCTATAATAGTAGCTAATATGCTTAAAAATGTGCAAATACACCATCTGTGGAAAAATCAGTGCATATGGTTTAACAGGACATGTTGTTCCCACACAAATTACAGAATCAATTTTAGAACGGATTCATATACAATGGAGTAATATCTTAGCTCCAAATGACAGATGGGACAAAGTGAAAATTGGCTTCCACATTCCTAGCATGTCAGATGGCCACATCCAAAAGCAAGATCTCTAGAATTCTCAAGACATATAAGACAGATTACCTGTAATACTACAAATCATATTTAGCTGGGATATGTTCCATGTCATATGTCTCAGTTGCTTATTCTGTGTTATTTAGGTATTCATACATTCATTTAACTGGTAGCATTTGTATTAAGTTAGAGTTAGTAATACTTAGCTTGCATTTCTGATAGCTGTCGCCTTTCATAGTATGTCTATTGGTGATGTTAGAAGCAGGAGGAAGAAATTTGTCCCATTCCTATTCATCCAAGGCTTCACATATTCGATTAATCAGTGAATCACGTTGTACCGAAGCCTAATTTCTCTCTTGGCGAAAAACTTGCAATTCAGGTAATCTGTCGAGCATTTGATATGCATAACTGGTGGTGTAAAGCATTTCAACATCTCCTGTTGATTTCTAAAGCATTCAACATCTCCTTCCCTGCAACAATCATATCTAACACAAACCCACATTTTTAAAGGGTTTGATTTTGCATTTGAAGAGCTTTTGGATTACCATTAGAAGAGAACAAAACCCTTATTAGAGAAACAGGAAGTTAGGAATTTTCTCAAGGGAAGAGATATGAAATCAAATATTTTACTCCATCCTCCAAATCTAGTTTAATCAGGATAGATTTTGAGACTAATAAAATAGTTAACTTAAAATTATAATGAGTCTAATACTGTTGTAAGCTTTATTTTCTGGTTCAATTATAATCAGATGAACAATCATCAAATGAAATCATGAATTGAAAACTAACGAAAATCAAAACAAAACTATGGGTACTAAACACATAGTTATGTTGATTCCAAATCTAAAAACCGATTGTTAATTAGGGTTAAGCGTAAAGAAATCTTTTGATTTCAGATCAAAAATCATCAAAAAAATTTGGTTGAGATTTTACGGGATTTTTAATCTCAAAAGCTTGATGAAAATGAGATATTTATAAACCTAAGTTATAATCATAAATTGATCAAAAAATTTGAATGAAATCAATAATTTGGGTTTTTTCAAAACCTGCAGAACCGATTCAGAGAATTTAGAATTTAAGTTCAAATTAACAGAGATTGAACTTATCTTAGGGTTGTATGCTGTAGTTGAAGTCTGTTACTACTTTTGATTCCTGATGAAATTGAATCTGATATTCCTGTTGAATTTCGGTGATTGCATGTCAAACTTCTCTGAACACCATCAAGGTTGATTACGACAGGAGTTTGTTCCATCGTTGGTGTTACCAATAGTATCAGTTCAAGTTATGTAAATTGGGGAAGAACGAGAACCCTGTCTTTTAAATTCTTCCTGAAATTAGCTTCAAAACTTTAATTCATCCACCACCCATTTCTTCTTCACCCATCAGTAGCATAATATCATTACGAATTGTATGTTATCTTCAATTTGATTCCAAAATATTTAATTTCGAATAAACTCTGAGTATTCCTAAATCTTCAATTCTCCAATCTTTGTGTAGCAGGTTGGATAAATCCATTACTCCTCCCTGTTTCTAGCGCCAAATTATTTGGGCAGAAATTCTCTTCAACCCAAAACAACCAAAATCAAAACTCAGATTAACAAAAGAAGATAAAAGAAATTGTACACAGGATTTAACGTGGTTCAGCCCTTAATGGCTTACATCCACGGGTCATGAAATTGAAGAGTTTTTATTGATTAATTGAAGGTTACAAAATACAGAGAATTCCCTTGAAGCTATGGTGTTTTCAGTGAGATTCCGTTTTCAGAGAGCAAGAGTCCGATCCCCCCCTTTGTCTTTCTTTCTTTCCTTTTAAACGAAAATCCATCAGCTTGGATCGATACCCAACTTGGATCGATGAGTCACCCAACTTGGATCGATGAGTCACC
>JAJJMC010033111.1:2924124-2968325 GCA_023531435.1 Papaver californicum | reverse complement strand
ACCCAACTTGGATCGATGAGTCACCCAACTTGGATCGATGAGTCACCCAACTCTATTACGTGGCGTCCTCTAATTGTCCCACGTGTCGACCCAATCTCTTCCAGATATTTCCATGTGGCTTCTCCCTATCCGTCCACTTATCGATCTAATCTTCTTATCCTACGGGATTGGTTCGATCCATGGTTCGATCCCTGGTACGATCCCTGGTTCTATCCCTGGTACGATCCCTGGTTCGATCCCTGGTACGATCCTTGGTACGATCCAACAACATTTCGATCCATGCATCGGGACATCTTGTGCTCCGTACTTTGCTGCCACGTGTCAGAACAACTTTTTGGTACTCACAATTTGATTTCGATTATTTTAGTATTAACATTGAATTCATAGAGATGTAATAGTTTCTATGTTAATTTTGTCTAATATAATAGTTGTTTTAATTGCAAAGATGTTTCTATGTTAATTGAATTTCAAAAACCATAAAATCTAATAAAAAACCTTAAAATCCAAATAATAATTGTAAGACAGATTTAACTTTGTCTCGGAAGACGAGCCTCTTTACTGCAGTCATAGCTTTCCAACATAATTTTCCGGGGCCATGGACTCTTTTGAGGACCAGTTGGTTGCTAATTTCCATGATTGTGGCTGGAGCTGTAGAAGAGTATGATGATGGGATAAGCATATTCCCCCAGACTTATCGTATTGAAATAATGGTCTTATTTCTAGCAATTGGTTTACCCTTCCAATTGGGTTACATACATACGCTATTCGGAGGATATCATTTCAGCTGGTGGAGAGCATTATGTAGGATATCACTAGGTTTGTGTATACGCGGCCCAATTAATCAATTAGGATTTTCCCTTACTTAGGTTGTATACATACGCTATTCGGAGGATATCATTTCAGCCGGTGGAGAGCATTATCTAGGATATCACTGGGATTGTGTATATGCGACCTAATTAACCGGTTAGGATTTTTCCTTACTTACTGTGTATATAAAGAATATTTTAACTATGTAATGGAACTGATGCCTATCAATAAATTTTTTTTTTCTTTTTTTCCGATTCTATATTTTATTTGCATTTCAACTTAATTTTTTTTTATTTTTTTTTATGTTTTTGTTTTCCCGAAGCATAGATAGCCAAATATGTAATGTTTTCTTATAGAATAACTAAAAGTGTTTTTGAGAAATACAATTTTCATTCTTGATAATAGTGATTCCGTGTTTTCGTTTTGCAATCTTATATGATTACTCTACTACGAAATTTTCTATGCAAGTTTTTATCAAATGCGTTACTTTTGTTACCTCTACTTTTTATCAAATGTGTTACTTTTGTTACCTCTCGGGCTCTCTATAAAACAATCGTCCATTGTCATGTCTGCAAGACCGATCAGAAAATCGCAAAGAAATATTTGATCAGTTAATTCAATTGGGTGCTTTTATCTGTGTCGGAGAAAATGATCTTATTTGTTTTCTTTTTGGTTTTGGATTAATTGGAACTTAGGACCAAGGGGTCACTAAGAAAACTAGCTCATTTTCACTATTTGTGAATGAAACTTTTAGTCCCACATATGAGAAACTAAAGATGTTGTCTCTCCATATTACTTAGAAATTTGCATCTAAGGGTAGTCCCTTGGGGTCAACACACTTTTGTGTGAGGGAGAAGACTTAGGCTATGGGCTAGTTGGTGCAACCACACATCTCACACGAGCGGTGCTTTGCACCGAAGCACGCACGCCGACGTCCGGGCGGGTCAACCAAGACCTATCTTTTTGGATAAAATTCTTTTGATATATTTTTCAAAATGATTTTCAATATAAAAAATAAATTATCTTAATTGGGGGGGGGGTATGACCCGGCGGATATAATTTCCTTACATCATAATGTCGACATTTTTCTGCCCATTTTCTCTTTACAACATTATGTCGACATTCATAATTGATTTCTTCCTATAAAAACAAATTGATTTTTTCATTTCAACTCATCCCAGAACAGGCTACTATACCTAACTCTTTTCCCTCTTCTTGCTTTGATGTGCGCTTTGCTTGTTTATTTCCTTCCTTCTTCTATTGATGTCGAGTTCGTTGAGTGGGTCATTTTTATTGTGCTTATACAAATCATAACGGGAAGTTCTATCATGGACATATCTCCGCTGTGGTGGTATAGCATCTCTCATTCTTGAGGAGTACCCGCGGATTATTATGTTAAGGACAATTTGCTGAGCAGGTGGCTCTTTCCTTTGTGTGCAAATCAGTGTTTCAATTCAGAGATTTTATTTTAATGTTAACATCTTTTGTTTCAGTATTTTTATTGTTGCAGATACAACAATCTTAACACAATAGCACTTCTTATGTAACAATGGGTAAAAATGATATTGACAGACCAGAAAAATTCAGTGGGAAGGATTTCAAAAGATGACAAACAAATATGTTTTTTTTTTTTGAGTTTTCATATGTTAGATGAACTTGTTCTGAAATCTTTTGATGAGGGTTTGAATGATGCTGGAAATGAAAGGGATTTGGAAAGTTGGGTTAAGCAGAATTATATGGCTAAAAATCATATTCTGGATTGTTTAGAGGATGCACTGTATGAATTTTATAATGCAAAAGAGAACTTTTATGATTTTGATTTATGAGCTGCTTTAGAGGCAAAATACGAAGCAGAAACTGCTAGAAGTAAGAAATTCTTGGTAGCTAGGTTCCTGGAATACAAAATATCAAATGACAAATCTGTGGTTGATCAAGTCTTTGAACTTCAGCGTATTATCAATGAAATTCTTGTTGAATGTATGGTGATAGATGAAACGTTTCAAGTGTCAGCTGTGATTGAGAAATTACCGTCTTCCTGGTCTGAATACAAACGTAGATTGAGATATGAAACTGGTGAAGTCAGTATGGTTGATGTGGGTAAGAAAATTCAAGTGGAAGAATTACTGTGCTCCAAAGACAAGAACGTATCTTATGCAAGGGACATGTCCAACAAGGCTCATGTAATTGAACACAAGTCTTCCAATACTGAAAATGGCGACAACAGCAAACGCAACCCTAAGCCTGGACATCACAAGAAAGGTACATTTCAGAAACCCAAATCTTCCATTGGTAAAATTAAAGGTGCCTGTTATGTTTGTGGAACTCCTGGATATATGGCAATGCACTGTAGAAAACGCAAGGACTTTAATAATAAGAAAAACAATACTAATTTGGTTGAAAACAACAAGACCGAGTTTTCTAGCACGGTGTCTGAAGTCAATTTGGTAACCAATGTGAGAGACTAGTGGGTAGACTTTGGTGCTACCAAGCATGTCTGTGGAAACAGAGATATGTTCACCTCCTATCAGAAGGTAGGGGGAGGGGAGAAACTCTACATGGGTAACTCATCTGCAGCACAAGTTGCAGGAAAAGGAAAAGTTGGGCTAAAGCTCACTTCTGGCAAGACTCTCACATTGAATGAAGTTCTTCATGTTCCGGACATATGCAAAAATCTTGTTTCTTGTGGTGTTTTAGATGATAAGGGTTATAAAATTGTAATTGAATCTGGAAAAGTTGTTGTCACTAAGGGTAAAGATTACGTAAGTAAGAGTTATAAGACTGAGGGTCTCTATAAACTTAATGTAACCTCTAATGAAATGAATAAAATTGATTCTTCTGCTTATGTTTGGCATGGTAGACTTGGACATCTAAATTATAAGTCAATGCATAAACCGGCTAGCATAGGCTGCATACCCAAATTTAGTTTGGATAATGAACATAAATGTGAAGTATGTGTAAAATTAAATATGCTAAAAAACCTTTTAGAAATAATGTTCAGAGAAATTCTAAACCCTTCGAATTAATTCATTCAGACCTAGTTGACATGAAATCAGTTCAAACTAGAGGTGGTAAGAAATGGTTTGTCACTTTTATAGATGATTGTACGAGGTACTGTCATATATATTTGCTTAAAGGTAAGGATGATGCCTTAGAATCCTTTAAGATGTATAAAATAGAAGTTGAAAAACAAATGAGTGCTACCATTAAAACTGTTAGGTCTGATCGTGCTGATGAGTATGTAATCCCTATAGGAGAATTTTGCATAGAATACGACATTATACATGAAGTAACCCCTCCTTATTCACCATAATCTAATGGTGTGGCTGAACGGAAGAACCGAACCCTTAAGGAGATGATGAATGCCATGTTAATTAGTTTAAGATTACCTGCAAACTTGTGGGGGAGGCCTTCCTCTCAGCTTGCTATGTATTGAACAAAGTACTCTTTAAAGGATCAGATAAAACTCCATATGAGTTATGGAGAGACAATCTTCTTATGCATACTTTAAAGTGTGAGGGTGTTTGGCTAAGGTTTCCATTCCTCCCCCTAAGAGAACCAAGATAGGACCCAAAACTGTTGACTGTGTCTTCATAGGGTATCCTGAGCATACTACTGCATATAGATTTATGGTTGTAAGTTCTAAAATTTATGAAATTGCTGTGAATACTATTATGGAATCTAGGGATGGTGTGTTGATCCCCTAGATGTCCCTTCGACCAGTCACACATTACCTTTAGAGGAAGATGAAGTTGAATTTGAGCCTAGAAGAGGTAAAAGGCTTAGAACTGAAAAATCTTTTGGGCCAGACTTCATAACATGCTTAGATGAGACTGATCCACAGACTTATAGAGAAGCCATGACTTCTTCTAAATCTCCATGGTGGAAAGAATCTGCCATTAGTGAAACGTATTCTATTATACATAATGATATTTGGGAGATTATAGATTTACCTCTAGGGTGTAAACCCATAGGTTATAAATGGATCTTCAAAAGGAAACGTAAGGTAGATAGAACTGTGGAAAAATACAAAGCTAGATTAGTATCTAAAGGCTATAAACAGAAAGAAGGTGTAGATTTCTTTGATACTTATTCACCTGTTACAAGAATTACTTCCATTAGGATGTTAATTGCTATTGCCATTCATAACTTAGAGATACATAATATGGATGTAAAGATAACTTTTCTAAATGGTGAATTAGATGAAGAAATTTACATGGACCAACCTAAGGGATTTGTAGTGAAAGGTTGTGAAAATAAAGTTTGTAAACTGAAAAAATCTTTGTATGGTTTGAAACAAGCACCTAATTAGTGGCTTGAAAAATTTGATCATGTAATGATTTCTAGTGGTTTTAAAATAAATGAGTCTAACAAGTGTGTTTATACTAAACTTGTGAATGATGCATGTGTGATTGTATGCTTGTATGTTGATGATATGCTTATACTTGGTACAAACATAGATGTAATTAATTCTACAAAGAACATGCTAAATGAGAACTTTGACATGAAAGACTTAGGCCCCTCTGATGTGATCTTAGGGATGAAGATTAGAAGAGATTCTAATGGATATAACTCAATATTATAAGAGATTCTAATGGATATAACCCAATATTAGAAGAGATTCTAATGGATATAACTCAAGATTGGAATCTCTTCTAATGTTGAGTTATATCTATTAGAATCTCTTTTAATATTCATCCCTAAGATCACATCAGAGGGGCCTAAGTCTTTCATGTCAAAGTTCTCATTTAGCATGCTCTTTGTAGAATTAATTACATCCATGTTTGTACCAAGTATAAGCATATCATCAACATACAAGCATACAATCACACAAGCATCATTCACAAGTTTAGTATAAACACACTTGTCAGATTCATTGATTTTGAAACCACTAGAAATCATTACATGATCAAATTTTTCATGCCACTGTTTAGGTGCTTGTTTCAAACCATACACAGATTTTTTCAGTTTACAAACTTTGTTGTCACAACCTTCAGTACAAATCCCTCAGGTTGGTACATATAAATTTTTTCATCTAATTCATCATTTAGAAAAGCTGTTTTTACATCCATATTATGTATCTCTAAGTTATGAATGGCAGCAATAGAAATTAAATCCTAATAGAAGTAATTATCGTAACAGGTGAATAAGTATCAAAGAAATCTACACCTTCTATCTATTTATAACCTTTAGCTACTAATCTAGCTTTGTATTTTTCCACAGTTCTATCTACCTTACGTTTTCTTTTGAAGATCCATTTACAACCTATGGGTTTACACCCTAGAGGTAAATCTACAATCTCCCAAATATCATTCTGTATAATGGAATCCGTTTCACTAATGGTAGCTTCTTTCCACCATGGATCTTTAGAAGAAGTCATGGCTTCTCTATAAGTCTGTGGGTCAGTCTCAGCTAAGCATGTTATGAAGTCTGGCCCAAAAGATTTTTCAGTTCTAAGTCTTTTACCTCTTCTAGGCTCAAATTCTTCTTTCTCTACAGGTAATGTTTGAGTAGTAGAAGGGACATCTAGGGGATCAACAAATATCATGCGAGATTCAGATTTCATAGGAATTTTTTTTTCAAAAAACACAACATCCCTAGATTCCATAATAGTATTCACACCAATTTCAGATATTTCAGAACTCACAACCATAAATCTATATGCAGTAGTATGTTCAGGATACCCTATGAAGACACAATCAACATTTTTAGTTCCTATCTTGGTTCTCATAGGTGGAGGAATGGAAACCTTATCCAAACAGCCCCACACTTTAAAGTATGCATAAGAAGGTTGTCTACCTTTCCATAAATCATATGGAGTTTTTTCTGATCCTTTAAAGGGTACTCAACTCTGTTCAAGACATAGCAAGCTGAGAGGACGGCCTCCCCCCACAAGTTTGTAGGTAGTCCTGAACTAATTAACATGGCGTTCATCATCTCCTTAAGGGTTCGGTTTTTCCGTTCAACCACACCATTAGATTGTGGTAAATAAGGAAGGGTTACTTCATGTATAATGCCGTGTTATATGCAAAAATCTCCTATAGGGATTACATACTCACCACCACGATCAGACCTAACAGTTTTAATGGTAGCACTCATTTGGTTTTCAACTTCTAGTTTATATATCTTAAAGGCTTCTAAGGAATCATCCTTTCCTTTAAGTAAATATATGTGACAGTACCTCGTACAATCATCTATAAAAGTGACAAACCATTTCTTACCACCTAGGTCTGAATGAATTAATTTTAAGGTTTTAGAATTTCTCTGAATATTTTTCCTATAAGATTTTTTAGCATATTTTGATTCTACGCATATTTCACATTTATGTTCATTTTCCAAACTAAATTTGGGTTTGCAGCCTATGATAGCCAGTTTATTCATTGATTTATAGTTTACATGACCAAGTCTACCATGCCAAACATTCAATGACACACAAACATAATAAGAATCAATTTTATTCATTCTAACAGAGGTTACATTCAGTTTGTAGAGACCCTCAGTCCTATAACCCTTTCCTACATAGTCCATACCCTTAGTTACAATAAATTTCCCAGATTCAAAAACAAGTTTAAAACCCTTATCATCTGACACACCACAAGATACATGATTTTTGCAGATTTCCGGAACATGAAGAACTTCATTCAATGTGAGAGTTTTGCCACAAGTGAGCTTTAGCCCAACTTTGCCTTTTCCTGCAACTTGTGCTGCGGACGAGTTACCCATGTAGAGTTTCTCCCCTTCCCCTACCTTCTGATAGGAGGTGAACATATCTATGTTTTCTAACCACCAGTCTCTCACATTGGTTACCTAATTGACTTCAGACACCGTGCCAGAAAACTCGTTCTTGTTGTTTTCAACCAAATTAGCATTATTTTTTTTGTTATTTAAAGTCGTTACGTTTTCTACAATGCATTTCCATATGGCCAGGAATTCCGCAAACATAAAACGCACCTTTAATTTTACCAATGCCAGATTTAGGTTTCGGAAAAGTACATTTCTTGTGCGGACCAGACTTGCGGTTGCTGCGGTCGATCTTTTCAGTATTGAAAGACTTGTGTTCAATTACATGAGCTTCGTTGGGCATATCCCTTGCGGAAGATACGTTCCTGTCTTTGGAGCACAACAATTCTTCCACTTGAATCTTCTTACCCAATTCAACCATACTGACTTCACCATTTCATGTCTCAATCTTCGTTTGTATTCAGACATAGAAGATGGTAATTTCTCAATCACAGCAGACACTTGAAACGTTTCATCTATCACCATACCTTCAGCAATAATTTCATTGATAATGCGCTGAAGTTCAAGGAATTGATCAACTAAAGATTTTTCATTTGTCATTTTATATTCCAGGAACCTGGCTACCAGAAACTTCTTACTTCCAGCAGTTTCCGCTTCATATTTTGCTTCTAAACCAGTCCATAAATCAAATTCAGAGAAGTTCTTTTTTGCGTTATCGAAATCATACAGTGCATCTTCTAAACAGTTCAGGGTGTGATTTTTGGCCATATAGTTCTGTGTACCCCAACTTTTTAACTCTCTTTCATTTCCTGCATCATTCAAAGTCTCATCAAAAGGTTTCAGAACTAATTCATCCAACATGTGAAAACTCAGAAAGAACAACATCTTGGATTGCCATCTTTTGAAATCTTTGACATTGAATTTTCGTGGTCTGTCAACATCACTTTTAGCCATTGTTACAGAAGAAATAGATATTGTGTTAAGATTGTTGGATCTGCAACAATGGAAATACGTTAAACATGAGAAATTGTTAAGGTTAAGAAATCTCTGATTTATAAACACACAATGGACAGAGCCACCTGCTCAGCAAATTGTCCTTAACACAATAGTCCTCGGGTACTCCTCAAGAATGAGAGATGCTATACCCCAACAGAGGAGATGTGTCCAGGATAGAACTTCCCGTTATGATTTGTATAAGCACAATAGAAATCACCTCAAACAAACTTAATAGCAAGATATAAAAAAGGAAAATAAACAAGGAATGCCGAGTTGTACATTTTCGATGTTGCATAATGCCATCTTGTGCCGCTATAGGAAACCGCTCTAAGCAGGTTCCTTAATTTACTTACTTTTATTTCATAATCATTAGATTCTTTTGATAAAAAGATGTAAATGCATGCATATCAATCAGTTTAAATCACAACAACAAAGACTTGACCGAGCGACTAAGACTGTATAACAGAAGTCGCTGAAATGGACCGTTCTTGAATCCTCACATCGCTGAAGTGGACCGTTCTTGAATCCTCGCATCTCATCTCATGTTTGTTATTATAGGGCTTTTAAAAAACAATATATTTTTTCTAGATGGTTTACTGATATCTCCACATATGTAAATCATTGTATTGTTTTTTGGATGTCGTATAATAACAAACATGAGATGAGCTGTGAGGATCCAAAAACGGTCAGACACTTTTCACTTCATCAATTTCTGCTATACCGTCTTAGTCGCTCGTTCAAGTTTTTATTGTTGTGATTTAAACCGATTGATATGCATGCATTATATCTCTTTATCAAAAAAATCTATTGATAATGAAATAAAAAGTAAGTAAATTAAGGAACCTGTTTAGAGCGATTTCCTACGATGGCGTTAAAAACCAGCCTTATGATCCTATAATTTATTTATTTTAATTTTTAATAGGACCTTGTAATATTAATAGTTACTTTAATATGACCAAAAAATAAAATAACCAAAATTTTATAACTATGATTACTAATGTGAACAAAAAATAAAATAATTAAAATTTTATAGCTGTGATTATTAACGTGAACTAAAATTGTTTTCAGTAACTAACTTGGAGTATATTGTTTGATTAATGTACTGTAAATTCTTTTGATTTATATTCACAATCAGATCGTCAGAAGTTTTTTAGTATAAATCTATCATCTATAGTCGTGTATACTTAAGAGTATCAATGAACTCTAAGATCCAAGAATATTGGTAGCTAGTTTCTCTCACTCTTTTCATTACAATGGTTCTCTGCTTTGTGTTCCAAATCTAGTATCGGACAGGTTCGCGAACAAGTTTGGTCGTTAATTGATTTTGCTATTTGGACAGCCCCTGTACAGTAGTCTTTTGTTTTTGTACGGTTTCTCTTACGCCAGACGATTGAAAGTGCATTTTTAAGAGCAGCATTCATTGAAAATCAGGATTGAAAGTGTATTTTTTTCTCATGTGACTATTTCAAATTCACTTCTGGTTTCCGAGCCTAACCTTATATTGTTGGTGAGCTGAGCAAGCCCAGCCCGACCATTGGCATATGCCAAATTTTACTGCCAAAACTAGATCCTTCCACTAAAAGGTAAAAACAAAATCCCAAATTTAGCTTTTTATCTTACACTGGATGTTCTAATACCGGCAGAATGTACCATGTATGCACATCGAGGGAGTATAATATATATGTAATTTACTGATTCATTCTACTAATATCCTCAAATATTTACAGAAGCCAAGAAATAATTTTGGAAGAAATTAATTAATAGTGCATTAAGACGAATTATTTTTAGTATTTTCCAAATATCCTAAATAAGGAAAATGGATGCATGCATTAATAGAATTTTATGCTCTTGATCCCTCTATAAATTTGAAACCCTGGAGCTTACAATCTTCACACCAATATACAAGAGATCGTTGTCGAAGAGTATTATACATATTCAAAAGAAAAAGAAACAAATTTTTTTTAATCGCATTCTTAAGATGGCTGCTGGAAAAGTAACAGCTATTGCATTCCTTATCATGTTCATCGTTGTCTGTTCAGGTTAATATGATAGTATCGATCGTTAATTTTATTTTTATTGTTATCATTCTTTTTTTTTTGTTGAATTATGCCTTAGTAGTACAATATTAACAAATTTGTAACAAATATGTATGCAGACATTAGCAGTGTTATGGTAGCAAATGCTCAAACCATCCAGTGTTGTCACGACAACATTATTGGTAGTTGCCTGACGGGTAGCGCAAGTGACAACAGTAGATGCAACAGTCTTTGCGGTCACTGCAGCGAAAAGGGTGGACATTGCAAGCTGCTAAACAGTGGTAAGCATGTTTGCCACTGCCAGTGTTAAGACATGCCTCCGTGCGCAACAATCGGATCGCCATGCATGCGTGGATCTAATCACTGGACCGGCTATTTGATGGAGAATTTTAATAATTTGATTTCGATTATCATAGAGATGTAATAGTTTCTATGTTAATTTTGCCTAATATAATAATTATTTTAATTGCAAAGATGTTTCTATGTTAATTGAATTTCAAAAACCATAAAATCTAATACAAAACCTTAAAATCCAAATAATAATTGTAAGACAGATTTAACTTTGTCTCGGAAGATGAGGCTCTTTCTCTCTTAACCATATAGACCACATGATTGCTGCAGTCATAGCTCTCCAACATAAATTTCCGGGGCCATGGACTCCTTTTGAGGACCAGCTGGTTGCTAATTCCATGATTGTGGCTGGAGCTGTAGAAGATTATGATGATGGGACAAGCATATTCCAGATCTCTTTAGCAAAGGAAAACTCGCGAAACCCCGACTTTGATGATTTGAATGTGCTAGGATTTGTCTATGGTAGCAGTCCAAAGCAAACAAATTACTTTGAACGATATTTGAGAGGTTCCAAACAAATTTGTGAGGGAAGGGGTTTGGGGATGGTTTGTGGTGAGTTGATGGCTGGTATCTCTGAGTTTAGAAGGTGCAAGAGCAGGTATCAATCGGGTGCAGCTGCATCATATATCTTCGGCGGATTCCAAGCATTAAAAGGATGTATGATTATGGAATTCTGGTCTTCATGATCACATATAATCTGGTTATGTTCTCCGGATTGCGCCAAAAGGAGGTCCTGCAATTCGCTTGTGACCTCCTGTCAGAGGGTTATGATAGGGTTTTCAATTAGTGTTTTTATAAGTTTCTCCATCTTCTCATCATGGGTGGGTAATGAACTTTGTGGCTCCATAGTCAGTAAATTTCGAAGTCTTGCACGCTCACTTGAAGGATGCTTGGAAGAGTACTTTGAACCAACCACCAATGAAAATACGATTATTGGTCTGGATGGTTATAATTTCCTACTCGACTCAAAGCCACAGGATGAGATACAGGCAGATTTTGCAGGATGGAAATGATGGCATGGACAATACCCCTTGGACAAGTACCTGCACATAGGAGAGTTGCTTAAGGAAACACACCACAATAAACCCCAGTATTATAATTCCACTGATATTGTTGAGGATTTTGACTGGTTTTCCTTTAATGCTCTTATACCAGGGAATTCTACTCATCATTTTCTGCAAGTAAAAAGAAAAAGTTGAAATGGTAAAATCAAACTCGACATTCACTAACATAAACGAGCAAAAACGTGTAATTCTATGCATGTTTGTTCCTTCTTTGTATACCAAAAACGTGTAATTCTCTTATTCGGTCTCCTCGATAAATCGAGCAAAATCTGTTGTTGTTTAAGAAGATTTTGAAACAATATGAAACTAACCGAACTTTCAGTTTTCTCACACATCTCAACTATGCGTCTATGCCTTTGTTTTCCTTGTTTAATTTGTTCTCTCCAGAAACCCATTTTGTTTGAAGGTAGCATACAGATTTGAATTTGATATATATAACAATAATAATATAGTAATAGTAGTTTGAAATGATATCAACTCTACTAAGATCTGAGATAGTGCAGAGCTGAGTTCAGGGTTCTCGCCGGAAAATGGTCTCCTACTCAAGAACGGTGGATGAGGAAGGCTTTACATCTGTAAAAAGAAGAAGAACAAAATCTAATGAGTACAAAGAAAATTCGGCTAGTGGCTTGGTTAATGTTGCAAACAGAAACAAAAACAGTTCAAATCATTCAAACATAGGAAACTCAATAACAATGGAGAGAAAGACTATAGGGGGATCTAGGGGAAAGAAAGGACAAATGGACATAATTCATTTAGCTATATGGTCTGGTAGCAAAAGAAGATTTTGTTGGCTCAATTTCAAGGCAGGAGTATGGTTAAGAAGTTTGTTGAAGGAGGAGGCAAAGACTAAAGAAAGGAAAGTAGGTACATGGAGTTATAGAGACAATGTGGAGTGGATGGCTGCAACTCGAAGTAGTAATGAACATGGCAAATACATATGCCTGCTGGTATCGCACAACAGAGAGCACCCATCCTCTCTGTACTTCCTGGCCGGCAAAAATGGAGATGAATGGTGGAGCTCTGGGTTACTGCTGGAAGCCCTGATGGACAATCCTACAAATCACAGAGCAAATTACCAAAAGGACTACACAGATGGAATCAAAAGACAACAGAAAGTTTTTATACAACCTAAGTATGATAGCAATGTACGGCTAATAGGACATCAATGGAATCTGAAACAATCAATTTTTGCTACTAATCAAACAGAAAAAAGGGAACTAAATGAGAATACAAACAGTCGAAATGGAAAAAGGGGAATTAAGCTCCCTCTGGAAAAGAACAATGGTTGTGGAAGTAGGCTCAAATGATTTTAACTGGAATGAAGTGGGAATCTGGGTAATGGAAAAATTCAACTGGATTTTTGGTTTCGACTTACAACCCATTGATGAGAATAAGGCTGTTTTCTTAACTAAAACAATCACTGATTTCAGAAGGGTTAGAAATTTTAATAGATGGAAAATAAATGAAATCGAATTAAGCACTTACCCATGGTTCTCTGAGATCAATGAAATCCCGAAGCCATCAATATTGAAATCTAACCCAGTTTGGATCAGAGTTAGAGGGATGCCCTTTGACCTCTGGGAATATTCCACCTTCAAAATCTTAGGGGATTCCTGTGGGGGTTTGATTGAGGTGAGCCCGGAGACGGCAATGGCTACAGACTTAACGGAAATCAGGCTAAGGGTAAAGGGATTTACACCTACTGGTATGTGGCATCAGGATATTTCTATAGGAACTTATAAAATTTGGTTTAAATTTCGCTTGATCGGTGAAGTCCTGGAATCTGCTAAATCCGACTTCAAACCCATAGCAATAGACAAAGATCAATGGTATGCTCAGGGTCATAGGGTTTGGCGTCGGAAGAAAGGGGTAACTAATGGAGTCAGGCAAGAAGAAGGTTTTCTATGTGATGGTAGGACTAACGGAGTCAGGGAAGATGAGATGGAGATGGGGTTCAGACAAGAACAACAGAAGGTTGGGTCTGGTCAGAATGGCTCAGAGGAAGAAGCGGAGATGGTAGAACTAGTCACTGGAGCCGGAGAAGAAGAGACTCGGCTGTGTGAGAAGATGAAGATGGAGATGGTCAGAATGGATGTCAGTCGGGTACAACTGAAAATGACTTCTGTTCTGAATAGATCAGAGGAAGAGGCGGAGTGTTCTATGTATAGATCAACAGATGGCAGAGAAGGAATGGGTGACACAGAGGAAACGAATGGCAAAAGGACACGTGGACACAATAATCAAAGTGTTGACTCTGCTCATGTACGACTTCCCTTTAATTCAAAACTCGTTTCAAATTCTCAACCCACAAAAAACAAAACCATCGACCCATCAGCAACAAGAAATGGGCTTCAGCTAATGGGCCAACAGAAACATAAATCAACCCACTGCTCAAACCCATTAGAACACGCACAGGCCAGCCCAACAAGAGGAGTTCTGTTTTGCACAACTCCAATTTTAGACGCTCATGATGCCTCCGGTGCTGTTTTGCACTCCTGCAGCTTCGCGGCTTCGAGCTCCATTTCTATGGGTGATTCCTCTCTTAGAAGTCTAAAAAAGCAACTTAAGGCTAAACTCTCAAATGAAACTCAATTTAGTGCTAGCCCTCTTCCTCACAAAAATGAGTAGTATCAAGCAAAAAGGAAAATAAAGGTTTGGAAGTGCTCAAGGATTCTTTGCGCGATAAGGAGGATGCGGCGTCTCAAACAAGTGGTGGTCATAAGTTTAGCAATGATGGAAATAATATGGAGATGGCCATTGGAATTCATCGAAAATTGATGCGCCTCTTCGACAACATAAAGGAAACCTGTAAAGTATCAGGGATTGAATTCTCCAATCAAGAATCAAATTTCGTCACAAACTCTATTTTATCTCACGTGCACACCTACAAAGATGTTATGGATGCGGGAGTTAGCGACGCAAGTTAATTCTTGTAATGCTTGGTTACTTTATTTATTATAGATACTTCATTTTGTTATGTGTAAGATAATTTCTTGGAATGTCAACGGTATTGGAGACCCGGATAAGCGCTCTAAATTAAAAAAGCTCGTTAACCGATGGAAGCCAAGTATTCTCATGCTACAAGAGACGAAGCTTAAAGCTTGCACCGAAAAAATTGTGCGCCAATGTTGGGGAGAAACTCCATGTAAGTGGATTGCACTTCACTCCTATGGAAGATCGGGAGGTATTTTGATCATTTGGAATTCGGTTTTGGTTAAAGTGGAAGATTTTCTCGAAGGTACCTTCTCTTTAAGTATTTCTCGCCGCAACTTGTCGGATAGCTTTCGTTGGGTATTACTCGGCGTATACGTCCCTTGCAATGTGAACAAAAAGAAAAGTTTTCGTTTGGAAATAGCTACTTTACACGGTTATTGGGATGGAATACCTTTGTGTTTTGAGGGGGACTTCAATGAGATTAGATTTTTGGAGGAAAGAAGGGGATGTCGTAGGATATCAAACTCTATGAAACTTTTTAACGACCTTTGTAATGATCTTGACCTTGTCGACGTGCCTCTCTCCAGTGCTAAATATACTTGGGGTAGACCGCCAAATAAGAAGAGTAAGATCGACCATTTTCTCGTCTCTTCGGATTGGGAAATGAACTTCCCAAATATTGCTCTCAAGAATCATGCAAGACCTTTTTCGGATCACTTCCCTATTGAGATAGGTGCAATGGACTCAGATTGGGGTGCTCGCCCCTTCCGTTTTCAAATAGCACATTATTACCTTAATGAAAGAATGGTGGGAGTCCTTTTCCTTTGTAGGTACGGCCGGCGAATGTTTCGCAAAAAAGATAAACGCTTTAAAGGGGAATTTAAAGGTGTGGAACAAAGAAGTTTTTGGGTGCATTAACAAGGCCATGGACATGGCGCTTACCAAGATGAAAGAGTTGGATGATCTAGATGATGGGAGGGGTCTCACCGTAGAGGAAGAAGACTTGTTAGTGACGGCAAAGGTGGATTTCGAGTTGGCCCATAGGCGTCAAAGCGTAATGTTGAGACAAAAATCTAGAATTAGATACCTAAGAGATGGGGATCGCAACACAAGGTTTTTCCATAGAATGGTGAAGGGTCATAGAGCATCAAACAACATCACCAATCTTCGTATTAATGGTAGGTGGACCGGTAACAAAGAGGAAATTAAGATGCGCATTGCAAATCATTTTGAGCATGCTTTTAAGGAGACTTCTAACTTTCGTCCTAGAATCAAAAACATGTGTCTTAAGAAGATTGATGAGAAAGCCCATTTATGGTTGGAAAGGACTTTTAGTGAAGAGGAAGTGAAAGCGCAATTAAAAGCTTGGGAATAGACCGTGCACCGGGTCCGGATGGTTATCCTATGAAATTCTTTATTGTTTGTTGGGAATTTATTAAAGAAGATTTGATGAAGGTTTTCAAGGAATTCCATGACCTCAACATTCTCCATTCGTCCTTAAAAAATAATTCTTTTCTCTCATTCCAAAGAAGGTGAACATCGAGGAAGTTAAAGATTTTTGACCTATTAGTCTTATCGGGAGTGTATACAAAATCATTTCTAAGTGTTTGGAGGATCGTCTAAAGGTATATCTTCCTTCTCTAATCTCCTCGTCCCAATCTAGCTTTCTTAAAGGTAGACAGATCCTTGATGGAGTTTTGATAGCTAATGAATGTGTGGATTCTAGACTCCGTCAAAAACTTCCGGGTTTGGTTTGCAAGCTAGATTTTGATAAGGCTTTTGATAACGTAAATTGGAAATTTCTCAACGAAGTTCTTTTTAAAACGGGCTTTGGTGGTGTTTGGAGGACTTGGATTAGAAATTGTTTAACTTTCTCTAAATTCTCGGTTCTTGTCAATGGTTCGTCCTATGGCTATTTTGGTAGCGAAAAGGGTCTTCGGCAAGGAGATCCTCTACCTCCCTTTCTCTTCACAATTGTGGGTGAAGTCTTAAGTTGTATGTTGAGCAAAGCTCAAGAATTTGATCAAATTTCGGGGTTTTCAGTAAAGGAAGGAGGAACAAAAATTAATCACTTGCAATTCGCCGACGACACCATTATCTTTCTCGATGCGAAGGAGGATCAAGTCGCTACCCTTCGTTATCTTCTTCTCTGTTTTGAGCTAACTTCGGGCTTGAAGATCAATTTCTCTAAGAGTAGCTTATACGGAGTAGCGGTGGAAGAGAGCATTGAAAATTAAGCAAATTTGTTGGGATGCAAATTCGAAAGCTTTCCTAGTATATACATTGGTCTTCCGTTAGGTGGAAAAGTAGGAGGATCTCAAAAATGGGAAAAAACGCTCGATATTTGTGCAAAAAGGATTGCTCGTTGGAACGGAAAAGCGATATCAAAAGCGGGTAAGTCAATTCTTGCCAAAAACATTCTAGGGAGTTTACCAATTTACTACTTTTCTTTTTTTCTTGCTCCTTGCGCCATAACTAAGGAAATGGATAAAGTGGTGAGGAACTTTTTATGGGACGATGATCATAACACAAAAAGAATTCACAATGTTGGTTGGACTATGGTATAAAAATCAAAAGAAAAAGGAGGTCTTGGTATTAGAAGATCGAAATTAGTGAACTCGGCTTTGTTAAAAAAATGGTGGTGGCGGTTTGGCTTAGAGAAAGATGCTCTGTGGAGGAAGATTATAGTTGAAAAATTTGGTGAAACATCAAACGGTTGGGAAACTCTCCAACCTAAAGGTTCAAAAGGAGGTAGCCTTTGGTATAACATCTACAAAGAGTTAAAAGATTCCAATAAACATATCAAATTCAAGGTTGGCGCGGGTGAGGAAACGAGATTTTGGGAAGATGTTTGGATAAGGGATAAAAAACTATGTGATATGTTTCCTTTGGCTTATGAAGCCTCAAGGACCAAGGAGCTCGTGGTAGCACGCATGTTCGATGTAGTTGACGACGAGATAGTTTGGAAATTTATGGCTAGACAAAGGTATTCTCAAACCATCTCAAATGAAGTCTCAAGCATTTCAATTATTCTATCTTCTTTCTCTTTTCAAGAAGGTTTTTCGGATACTCGTGTTTGGGACGGAAATATCAATGGTCAATATACGGTTAAAGATGGCATGAAGGTCGGAGAGGAACAAGCAATGCCAACTTTCGCTATAGATATTGTGTGGAGCTGGAATTACCCATGCAAAATCAACTTTTTTCTTTGGCTCCTTGCTCATGATAGGGTATGACAAAAGACAAGCTCATAAGGAGGGCCATGGAGGTTTCTAGCCTTTGTTGCTTTTGTGGCGAAATTGACGAGACAAGTGAGCATCTTTTTTATGATTGTTGGAGGATCCGAAGGATTTGGGATTACTTTAGTGAAGGGTCGAGAAATAATTGGAGTTATAACTCCAATGTACCATAAACGTAAATTCTTGGAAGCTCAATTGGGGTGACGATCGCCTTAGTCAAATTTGGAACAACATCCCGGTTGCTATTTGGTGGAGTATTTGGATGGAGGGCAATTCAAGAGTTTTCGCAAACAAAAGAAAAAGATTGGAAGTATAATTAGAAGCGTTAAAATTCAAGATTTTTTTGGGATGAATCGAACACAAAAATGCTCGGTCTAACCGCCAATATGGTTATAGCTCTTTGGGACTCACTATTTCGGCCATATTGATGTGTGTCTTCTGTTTTTATTTTCATGTTTTTCCTCTTTATTTCTTTGTTCCTCTTAATTAGTTTTTGTTAGTGTTTATTAGGTTGAGTTACCCCCTAAGTACCTCCTCTTTTTCAATGAATTTCCTCTTGACCGATCAAAAAAATAATATAATAATAATAATAATAGTAAGAAACATGAAAAAATAGTGATACTCCTACCCCATAAAAGACTGTTGCATCTTCTTGCGTGATACTCCTACCCAACACTATACAAACAAATCGCGATTATAAATTTGTTGGACCATTTGGAATAAGATATGAGTTAACGATGCATTAGATCGCTTCCGAACGGGTGAACATGTCAAGTTCACAGTTCACAGTTCACACTCTATATATTGTGTCAGACCTTGGGTTTTAAAAAACCTGCTTATTTTCTAGTACTTTGGTTTGGCTTTAAAAGGGCCAAGGTTTTAAGTTAACCATCAAAACTTGGGTTTCATCACTTTCATATTGTCCGAGTGGGCTTGACATCTTTTATCTGTACCTCACAAGTAACATTAATTAGCTCGCCGTCAAAGGGAAATAGCTCCAGAAATATTGATGTTTTCCGGTGGACTTTCCTTGTGGGGAAATTCTTACATTTGCAAAAAAAAAAAAAAAACTCGTTTCAAACTCCCCAAGTAATATTATGTTGTATAATAACAGAGTAAGAAACATGCCATTTATATTGTTTTTATGTGACCCATCATCCCCCGTAGACTGCAATTTCTACCTACCTGACTAATCAGAGTATCTGACCGACACACTTAACTATTTACACATTTCAGATTACTCTGTGTGTTTAGAATCACCTCATTTTGCTATTTTTCGGTCTTCAACAGATGAAACAACAAGACCCATTGTAGTTGCACAAAATCCTACTACCACAAAAAACCTAATCTAATAGATCAAAAATGTATTATAACAAATAAGTAAATGAAGTAGAGATGAGAGATATTGAGATGGACACAAATATTTACGTGGTTCGGTATAAATATCTACGTCCACAGTGGGGTGATGGGTTGAATTTCACTATGTATGAAAGTGTTACATTTAACTCCATTGAAATGGAGTGAAGCTCTAAGTAAGCAGTAGAATAAGATCTAGTAGAGAGAGAGTGTGGAAGAGAGAGTGTGGAAGTAGAAGAGAAGATAGATGTGAGCCTCCCTTCTAAACCTAATACACTTGTTCTTTTATAGGGTAAGAGAGTATATATGATTACATGTTTACTCTTAGCTTAATAGTTAAGCATCCAAAGACTTGTTAGTGTATGTGCTACTTCATGATGCTAAATTGAGTATGCTCTAATCTTGCGCCATGTGTCGAGTGAGACTTACCTCTCACAGTTTGCCCTTTTCCTTGGATGTAGCTTGTGGAACGAGATGAGTGAGCAAGATTCGCGAAGTAAACTTGTAGCTTCTATTTGTTGCTGCGGGAACTGAGTGGAAGAATATAATTTGTTTTAAAAGTATTAATACTTGCTCCTATTCTTGCATGAAGTTCCAAAGCATTGAAGTATCAGTCCTTGAAATATACGAAATATGAAACATCAATTTTTGAGTAAGTATTAGAAATCCGAAGTATAAGAAGTATCAACCCTTGAAGAAGTATGGTACCCGAATAAGAAGTCTGAGGTATCGAAGTATAAGAAATATCCATTTTCGAATAAGAATTCTTGAAGTAATATAGATCTCAATACAAAGTATGAGAAGTTCCAAAGCATTTCTTGAATCAATAAGTATTGACGGTTGGTGTTGTGTGATAATATTCGTTATACACTGTCCCTGTGGCATATTTATTGATATTTCTTCCTTGTTTGTTGCCCTTGTTCTTTTATTTATGATTGCGTGTGCCTTGCTTTCTTTGCGAGTGACTTGTGTAGTCGATCAAAGAGAATTAGATGTTCCTTGAGATATCAGGTGAACTCGAGCAATATGGATGGCGGAGTCCTATCTGATCGGCTGAACCGAGCTACATAGATATGAAATTACTTGTCCCCAGTTATCATGAGTTGAGTCCGAGGTGAGTTGGGCGAACAAGATTCCCGAAGTATACGGTTCGAACTAGCCTCGAGATCGGACTTCATGATGCTGGGACGGATTGAGTTGTTCCGAGTAGTAATGACTGATATGTAATGTACAAATGGGGTTTATGCTCGGACCAAGTATGCTGGAAGTTTGGTGGGCTTGGGCTTGTCACTGATGTAGGATTCAGATCAGTCGGTGTCTTATCTTTCACGATCTTCTTTTCTTCAATTGTTGCTGTCGTTTTTGCCATTACGATTGGTTTCTATCTTCTCGATTTGTAAGCGAACTTCAGTTGTTCCGAAGTAAAGCTGATGATCATGCTCGGAACTGAGTAGTTTATCATACATGATTGGTGTTGATTGTTTGTTCTGATATGAGAGTGTGTCTTGCTTGATTTCTTTGTTCAGTTGTAACTCTGGAATTGGGTGGTCATGTTGCTTTATGCTGACTTACAGTGATCATGCTGGTTGGATGGTCCGAGGCAATTGCTGACTTTGTCTTTGTACGAGATGGTAGTCTGAAATAACGATTCTGAGGAACTTGGTTGGAGCAAGTTGACCGTGATTTTGGTGTTGTTCACATTGTATGAGGTTGGAGGCGATGGCGAAGAAACCTTCTGGCAGCAACTCTTTGTGGTTGCGAGAATAATGTTGCTGGATAAATCTGTTGACGCTTGCTTCAGCTTGTGAATTTGTACTTTAGTGGAGTAACAAACTCTTGTGTGGGTGATGTAGTGGTTGCACTGGTTGATTCCTGAGGTAGCTTGATGATAGAATCCGAGAAAACTTGAGATAAGTGGGTCCTTTGAATGGCTTGAATGGGAGACTTCTACTTTTTTGGCAACAAATGTTAAAATTAAAAATGGATTCTTACTTAAAAATGATTTTTGGTTACTTAATATATCTTAGTGGGATCAAGGGTCACTAGTCCAAACTTGGGGTGGAAAAATAGAGTCATCCAGTTTCACTTCTTAGTGAATGAGAAACCTTTGGTTTGTCCCATATTGGGCAAACCAAGGAGGAAGTTTATCCTCTTTACCACAAACGTTCTATATAAGGAAAAAGAACTAGTGGATTGGATGTGGACTTAATGGACTAGTGGGCAAATGCACACATGTGCGGTGCTTCGCACCGAAGCACCGCGGACCGCGGGCTTGCGAAGCTTGCGTGTGCTTTGTGTGTACCTTGCGTGACCCTTGGCGTGTGCGAGCATTGGCGTGACCCTTGGCGTGTGCTTTGCGTGTACCTTGCGTGTGCCTGCGTGTGCCCATCTGAGGTCCAACGGTTTCATACTTTAATTTTGTACATTAAGTATTTTACCGTTTTGAATTAGAAATTTAAATCAGGTTTAAATAACAAAATCTTTTAATTAAATATTTCAAATTAAATTTGTTTATTTAATTGACTTTTTACCGTTTGATAATCAAGAGTCATCTTGTTCTTTAAAAGAAAAAACAAAGTCAGATTTATTCTCACCCCAGTCGCAGCCACTGACCTGACGACTTTTCCCCTCTTCTTGCTTTGATTTGCGCAGTAGTTTACTTCATATTTTTTCTTCTACTGTTAAGTTCATAACGGGCCAACGAGTCTTGCTAACTGGGTTGGTATCAGGTGGTTTTATCCTGGATTCAAATTTGTCATCTCTAAAGGTATAGCAACATCTTTCTAAAAGGTGTACCTGACAAATATTGAGTTAAGGGCAGTCTGTTGAACAGGCGACTCCACCTCTATGTGCTTGTGTGTTGTCTGAACTGTGCTGTTTTGTTCTAACGATTAATCTCTTTCAAGTTTCTGTTTGGTTTGCTTATTGTTACAGGAAATTTCTCCAACAACAAACTCTTTAAGGTTGCTATTGCAAAGACATTGTTGTTGGATGTATCTTGTCCGTAAATAATGGATGAATGTTGTGGTGAGGTTTGCCCTTGGATCCGTTATTGTTGACAGTGAGTTACTTGTAATAGGTTTTTCTACGAAGTCTATACAACCCTGCTACTCATGTTTGGTGATGGAATTCCTTGCTTTTCTACTCTGCCAACGGATATTTCTTTATGAACAGGTGCTGCAACGTGCATTTTTTTATTTCCTTTGCTTTTGCTTTTGCATATGCTTCGATTCTAATGTGTTGTAGCTCTCTCTTGGTACTGGCTTTGCAACCCTTATATCCTTGTTGAAGGAAGTGAGGAAAGAATACAAACTGGTATGCATAGAGTATGTGTGTATATTTGCCCCTATTCTTTCCTGATCTTCCGAGACGCTTTTCACGAGACCGAGTAGAAGATGCCTGAGATAGTTCTTGATTCTGAATGAATGCTTCCTCGCCTTTTTCCTTCGATTGATTTTTTGTAATGTGCCTTTGATTTCCTTTAGCGATACCGTGCTGGATTTTACTTGAATGTAACGTAACTTTGCGTGATTGTACTCGGCTTTGTAACTGTGCGAGATCGAACTCGGCTTATATAACTGTGTGAGATAGAACTCGGCTTATGTAACTGCTCGTAAAGGTGCTCGATGATGCTGAGACCCTCGGATATCAACCATCCGTGTGGTGCCCTCTGCTCTAGGATGTATCCGGAAATGCTAGAGACTCCTCCTAATGAGTATTTCTTTTGTCCCCCTTTTATCGTCCCCATAATGCAGGGGCTTCCTGCATTGCTAGTAACGTCACCAGCCTAACGGTGTATCTAGTGGGGGACGGTGCCTCAGCTGTGAACGGTGTCAGGGGCCAGCTGATGTTTTCACCGTGTAACCGGTACCTCCTTTTACAGGGCATCATCTAGCCATACGGGGTTAAATGGACCTGGGTGGGTTCTTGCCTCAGGCGTCTACTTTATCAACAGATATATTAGAGCCCTGCCACCCAGCTTCACGCGAGGATATGCTCCCGGAGCGGAATATAGTGCGAGTTAGGTTCTCTTCGTCTCGCTCGTTGTTAGCCGAGCACGAAATATAGTATGACCATAGGCAGATCGTATCGTAGGTGTATTAACCAAGTAACCAAGTAACCGGATGAGTGGGCATAGTACCCTGAGTGATGTAACCAGAATTATACCTTTGCTGGTATTGTGTTTGATCACCCTGTGCTAGATTGCACTTGTAACTGTAACTTGGATGAAACTTAGGTCGTATTTCGGGAATGAAGGCTCCCCTCCGTTAGCAGGCTTCTTCGGCTGTCTCAGTGGTGTCAACATGACATTGCTTGGTAATATGTGCTCGAGAGATGAGTGGTTCTTAGCTTGCTTCTCTACTGATTGTTATTGGCACGACTTGTAATCATTCTTCACTTTGCCTTTGTGTATCTTTCAAAGAACTTCCTCTAGATTGCCCTCGAATCGATTGATCTCTTCCTTTCCTTGTGAAACACTTGCATTTTGCTTGTGATTTCAATCCACCATTCGTTTTGACTGCCTATGAGACTTGCAAATCTTTGTGGTTGCTTCACTCGAAGCGAAATCACCTTAATTTCTGTAACAATGACAACATGAACTCCTTAGTTTTCCAAGTACGCTGGTAGGGTTGCTCCTCCCTTGTCTATGACTTTGTGTTGAACTAGCATTTCTGGCGGCCTCTTTCTCTTGCTATTGTGGTTGTAGCTACGAAATTATGTGTCTTCTTTGTATGTACCAATTCCTTGTGCCCCAAGACCATTCTTCACGAGCTATGCTTGTTCAGTACCCCTGGATGGTCATCAGAACTAGTTTTGAAGTGATCTCAGCTCTTTTCATTGCCTCCACTTTCTCATGCTTTGCCCCAGCATCATGCTTCCACGAGTACCCGGCTTTTCCTTGCCCGTGGCTGTTTACTGTCGAGCTTTGTAGGCTGGTTGTTAGTCTGCGAATGTAAGCTGGAATTGAAATTTTTTCTGAGAGAAGGCATTTTTGCTGTAGCTTCTGCGTATGGGTGCACTTGCTGTCTTACACTGGCTCTTTGTTGTCATCCGCTACTCAATGAGTGAGACTTTAAAAATGGTTGAGTGCTACTTGGCACTATGGATCCCGCAGGTTCGATCACCTACGTGATGTTTTCGTGCATGGAACCGATTTGATCAAGTGGCATTTGCTACCTTTCTGGCCTTCCTGTCCCTTGTTGTTGTAATTTCTTCGCTTCCATTCGGCTTGTAGTTCAAGTTCCATTTGCTCTTTGATTGAGATTGGGCCCCAGCTTTGTGATAGAAGATTGCGTGCTGATTTTGCAATTGAGATCCAGCAACTTGTCTTGTCTTAGCCATCCTATGACATTTCTTCTTTCACCTTTGTTTGGAGTTTTCTTGAGTAATGCTCTTGTTGTGATAGGTTGGTGTTGCTGTGCAAGATCTTCACGTTGTTGGCGATGTAGCTTTCGTATAATCTTCCCTTTGTGGCCGGATTCATTCCTTTCCCTTGCCCGAGATGATTTGATTTGTATCATGCTTGTCTACCCCCGAGGTGGTTCCAGCAGGTTTGGTCACCTAGGTGACCAGTTCGTGCATGGGAACGAATCGGTTGGGTGTAGAAGTTGTAGATTGAATCAAATCACGATTGAGAAGCTTTAATTCTTTTCTTGAATTGGTTAAGTCTCGCTCTTGCTTCCCTCAGTCCTCTGCTTGATTAGTTTTCATTTCCTGGCAAGGTGTATCTCGCCACATTGATCGGATGTCAGCCTCCTTTAGCGTCTTTAAGTTGCAGGTACAATGATGGTGGTGCGGAGGTATTCTGTCCAAGGCCATTTAAGTAATAGAAAAGTAATGCTGGATGTTCCATTCTAGGCTGCCAAACAAAAGAAATTTGAAAATCATCAGTTCACATTTGCAAGATGCGTACATATGTGAGTTGAATGGAGTTCATTGTATCATTTTGTCGCTGCTATATAAACCCAAGGTTGACTGTAGTGTATTCCTGAGTTAGCATAAAGGATTCCAGCGAATCTTGTCATGAAATATATGAAGTAATTAGATATTAAAGAAAAAAATACCATTCGTCAAAGTATATACGCCACAAGAAGTATCAATCCTCGAATAATAATAACCTTCCCATAAGAAACTCGAAGTATATGCGGATTGTGTATGAAAAGTATCCTTGAAAAGTATATGAGAAGTATCATAAATAAGAAATGAAAAGTATCAATCTCTTAAGAAGTCCGAAGTATAAGAAAATAAAAGTACTTGTCTTGAAGATGTACTTAATAATGAGAAGTATGAAGTATCCACTCTCGAATAATAATTCCCGAAGAAGCATTTAGATCCATGTTCAAAGTAAAAAATATCTAATGGGTATTCTTCTCATAATACACAAGAGGTATAAGAAGTATCGACCTTTGAATTTGTTAGAGAAAATGGGCTTAAACTATTTTAATATTTTGTTCTTGGTCTTGGGTAAAATGGGCTTAGGACCAAGGGGTCACAAAGGAAAACTAGCACATTTTCATTTTTGTGGTTGGGAGATGACTAAGGCTATGGGCTAGTTGTAGCAACCATACATTTCACACACGCACGGTGCTTCACGCCGCCGGTCGGTCGGTCGGGCTCGGGTGTGGCTGCAGGTCAACCAAGACTTATCTTTTTGGACAAAATATTTTAAATTATTTCCTTAAAGAATTTAAAACTGAATTAAATTTTTTTTTAATGTGAGGGGCGTCTGACCCAGCGAGATTTGAACTGAATTAAAGATTGAATAAATTTATCTGTTTTAAACATTATGACCGTGCTCCATGCACGGAATTGAATGTCAATCAATAGCCATTAAAGCTATTCTTTTCTCCTGCCTATAAAAGAAAAACAAATTTCTTCATTTCAACTTACACCAGAAGCAGCTACTATCCTGACTTCTTTTCCCCTCTTCTTGTTTTGTTTTGCGCACTGCTTGGTTATTTCCCTACCATATCTAAATTGTTGTTGAGTTCGTTTGAGAGTGACTAGTATTATGCTTATACTAGTCATAATGGGCAATTCTATCCTGGACACATCTCCGTTGTGGGGGTATAGCATCTCTCATTCTTGAGGAGTACCCGCGGACTATTGTGTTAAGGACAATTTGTTGAGCAGGTGACTCTGTCCATTGTGTGATATCAATTCAGATATTTCATTAACCTTAACATCTTCTTCTGTTTAGTATTTTTATTGTTGTAGATCCAACAATCTTAACACAATGCACTTCTTCCGTAACAATGGGAAAAAATGATGTTGATCGACCAGAAAAATTCAGTGGCAAAGATTTCAAAAGATGGCAATCAAAGATGCTGGAAATGAAAGGGAGTTGGAAAGTTGGGTTAGAAAGAATTATATGGCAAAAAAATCATATTCTGAATTGCTTAGAAGATGCACTGTATGATTTTTATAATGCAAAAGACAACTTTTCTACTTTTGACTTATGGACTGTTTTAGAAGCTAATTACCAAGCTGAAATGCTGGAAGTAAGAAATTCTTGGTAGCTAGGTTCCTGGAATATAAAATGTCAAATGACAAATCTGTGGTTGATCAATTCCTTGAACTTCAACGTATTATCAATGAAATTCTTGCTGAAGATATGATGATAGATGAAACGTTTCAAGTGTCTGTTGTGATTGAGAAATTACCGTCTTCCTGTTCTGAATACAAACGTAGATTGAGACTTGAAACTGGTGAAGTTAGTATGGTTGATTTGGATAAGAAGATTTAAGTGGAAGAATTACTGTGCTCCAAAGACAAGAACGTATCTTCTGCAAGGGACATGTCCAACAAGGCTCATGCAATTGAACACAAGTCTTCCAATACTGAAAAGGACGACATCAGCAAACGCAACCCTAAGCCTGGTCATCACAAGAAAGGTATATTTCAGAAACCAAAATCTGGCATTGGTAAAATTAAAGGTGCCTTTTATATTTGTGGAACTCCTGGCCATATGGAAATGCACTATAGAAAACGTAAGGACTTTAATAATAAGAAAAACAATGCTAATTTGGTTGAAAAAAACAAAACTGAGTTTTCTGGCACGGTGTCTGAAGTCAATTTGGTAACCAATGTGAGAGACTAGTGGGTAGACTCTGGTGCTACCAAGCATGTCTGTGGAAACAGAGATATGTTCACCTCCTATCAAAAGGTAGGGAAAGGGGAGAACTCTACATGGGTAACTCGTCTGCAGCACAAGTTGCAGAAAAAATAAAAGTTGGGCTAAAGCTCACTTATGGCAAGACTCTCACATTGAATGAAGTTCTTCATGTTCCGGACATCTGCAAAAATCTTGTTTCTTGTGGTGTTTTAGATGATAAGGGTTTTAAACTTGTTTTTGAATCTGGGAAAGTAATTGTCACTAAGGGTAAGGATTATGTAGGAAAGGGTTATAAGAATGAGGGTCTCTACTAACTTAATGTAACCTCTAATGAAATGAATAAAATTGATTCTTCTGCTTATGTTTGGCATGGTAGACTTGGACATGTAGACTATAAGCCAATGCATAAACTGGCTAGCATAGGATGCATACCCAAATTTAGTTTATAATGAACATAAATGTGAAGTATGCGTAGAATCAAAATATGCTAAAAAACCTTTTATGAAAAAATTCAGAGAAATTCTAAACCCTTAGAATTAATACATTCAGACCAAGTTGACATGAAATCAGTTTAAACTAGAAGTTGAAAACTAAATGAGTGCTAACATTAAAACTGTTAGGTCTGACCGTGATGGTGAGTATGTAATTCCTATTGGAGATTTTTGCATAGAACACGGCATTATACACGAAGTAACCCCTCCTTATTTATCACAATCTAATGGTGTGGCTGAACGGAAGAACCGAACCCTTAAGGAGATGATGAATGCCATGTTAATTAGCTCAGGATTACCTGTAAACTTTTTGGGGAGGCCGTCCTCTTAGCTTTTTATGTCTTGAACATAGTACCCTTTAAAGGATCATACAAAACACCATATGAGTTATGGAAAGGTAGACAACCTTCTTATGCATACTTTAAAGTGTGGGGGTGTTTGGCTAAGGTTTCCATTCCTCCAAACTAAGAGAACCAAGATATGACCCAAAACTGTTGACTGTGTCTTCATAGGGTATCCAGAACATACTACTGCATATAGATTTATGGTTGTAAGTTCTGAAATTTTTGAAATTGGTGTGAATACTATTATAGAATCTAGGGATGTTGTGTTCTTTGAAAATGTTTTTCCATTGAAATCTGATTCTCGTATGATATGTGTTGATCCCCTAGATATCCCTTCGACTAGTCATACATTACCTTTAGAGGGAGATGGATTTGAATCTGAGCCTAGAAGAGGGAAAAGACTTAGAACTGAAAAATCTTTTGGGCCAGACTTCATAACATGCTCAGCTGAGACTGATCCATAAACTTATAGAGAAGCGATGACTTCTTCTGAAGCTCCATGGTGGAAAGAATCCGCCATTAGTGAAATGGATTCCATTATACATAATGGTACTTGGGAAATTGTAGATTTACCTCTTGGGTGTAAACCCATACGTTGTAGATGGATCTTCAAAAGGAAACGTAAGGTAGATGGAACTGTGGAAAAATACAAAGCTAGATTAGTAGCTAAAGGCTATAAACAGAAAGAAGGTGTAGATTTCTTTGATACTTATTCACCTGTTACGAGAATTACTTCCATTAGGATGTTAATTGCTATTGCTGCCATTCATAACTTAGAGATACATCAAATGGATGTAAAAACAGCTTTTCTAAATGGTGAATAGATGAAGAAATTTATATGGACCAAACTGAGGGATTTGTAGTGAAAAGTTATGAAAACAAAGTTTGTAAACTGAAAAAATCTTTGTATGGTTTGAAACAAGCACCTAAATAGTGGAATGAAAAATTTGATCATGTAATGATTTCTAGTGGTTTTAAAATCAATAAATCTGACAAGTGTGTTTATACTAAACTTGTGAATGATGCATGTGTGATTATATTCTTGTATGTTGATGATATGCTTATACTTGGTACAAACATGGATGTAATTAATTCCACACTGCTGTTGTGGTCTTAGGGATGAAGATTAGAAGAAATTCTAATGGATATAGTCTTAGTCAATCTCATTATGTTGAATATATGCTTAAAAAATATAATAAGTTTGATAGTAAACCTGCTTGTACTCCATATGAGCCTTGTTGTAGACTCAAAAAAAAAGGGTAATGGAGTTTCACAACTTGAATATTCACGTGTTATAGGAAGTTTGATGTATTTGATGAATTGTACGAGACCAGACATTGCTTATGCTGTGAGTAGGTTGAGTAGGTATACATGTAATCCAGGGCAGGAACATTGGGATGCACTTATTAGAGTGTTAAGGTACTTGAAGTATACTTTGAAATTTTGTTTAAATTATGAGAGATACCCTGTAGTCCTTGAAGGATTTTGTGATGCAAACTGGATATCAGACTCAGAGGAGTCTAAGTCTACGAGTGGATATGTCTTCACTCTAGCATGTGGTTCTGTATCTTGGAAGAGTTCCAAACAAATATGTATAGTTCGATCCACTATGGAATCGGAGTTTATTGCTTTAGATAAATCAGGAGAGGAAGCCGCTTGGATAAGATGCTTTTTAGAAGACATTCTTTTAGCATAGGCCTGTGCAAGCTATATCTATATATTGTGATAGTCAAGATGCAATAGTTAATGCTAAAAACAGCAACTAAAATGGGAAGTCTATACACATTCGTAGAAGACATAATTCTCTAAAACAACTAATCTCAACTGGCGTTATTTTTGTTGACTTTGTGAGGTCTAAGGAAATATCACGGACCCTTTGACGAAAGGTTTGTCCAAGGAGATAGTTAGTAATGCATCGAGGGGGATGGGGCTTAATATAATTAAATAAATTTTCCATGAAGGATACTCAACCTTGCTGACTGGAGATCCCAAGATCAAGGTTTTGAATGCGACAACTAATTTGTGGTGGGTTAAAGGAAACACTATCAGAGAATTTCATTATTTGTCCCTTCCCTATGATGTAGACGTGATAGTGTGATTGCCTGTGAAGAATGACTTTTTAGTAAGTTTTAATGAGTTTTATAGTTTCAATTTAAGATTGAAGTGGGGTGTAGCAGTAAACACTCTTGATAGAACTCACCTATCTGAATGAGGAAGTGGACCGCTTCATATGAGAATTTAGCTGATTCTCTAGAGCATTCTGAGAAACGGGATACGTACAGGATCAAAATGAACACAACGACACGAACCTGACAACACTTAAAGTGATATCACGCGTGGAAGTTATTGATGAACTACACCAAACGATGGCAGTTCAAGACATTGCGTTCACTGTCCTTCAAGTAGTTCCGGTAATTTCTAACTAAGCAAAGATTCAAGACCTTATGGACACCTATTGCCTATAGTGATATTTCTCGCTTTCTGATTTCTAATTTTCATCAGGTTTTCATTCATGTGGGGGATTGTTAGAGAAAATGGGTTTAAGCTATTTTAATGTTTTGTTTTTGGTCTTGGGTAAAATGGGCTTAGAACCAAGGGGTCACTAAGGAAACTAGCACATTTTCATTTTTATGAATGAATCTTTAGTCCCACATTGGAGAAACTAAAGATGTTTCCTCTCCATATTACTTAGAAACTTGCATCTAAGGGTGGCCCCTTAGGGGTTTAGACTCTTTTGTGGTTGGGAGAAGACTAAGGTTATGGGCTAGTTGGTGCAACCATACATTTCACATACGCGCGGTGCTTCGCACCTAAACACGCATGCCGCCGCCGGTCGGTCGGTCGGGTCGGGCTCGGGTTCGGGTGCGGTTGCGACTGCGGGTGCGGGCTATAGGCGCGGGTGCGGCTGTGGTTGCGGGTGCGGGTCAACCAAGACTTATCTTTTTGTATATAATATTTTAAATTATTTCCTTAAGGAATTTAAAACTAAATTAAATTTTGATTATTTTAATGTGAGGGCGTCTGACCCGGCGAGATTTGAATTGAATTAAAGATTGAATAAATTTTCCCGTTTTAATTCCGTTTTAAACATTATGATCGTGCTCCATGCACGGAATTGAATTTCAATCAATAGCCATTAAAGTTATTCTCTTCTTTTGCCTATAAAAGAAAAACGAATCTCTTCATTTCAACTTACACCAGAAGCAACTACTATCCTGACTTCTTTTCCCCTCTTTTTGCTTTGTTTTGCGCACTGTTTGGTTATTTCCCTTCCATATCTAAATTGTTGTTGAATTCGTTTGAGGGTGATTAGTATTGTGCTTATACTAGTCATAACGGACAGTTCTATCCTTGACACATCTAATTGTGGGGGTATAACATCTCTCATTCTTGAGGAGTACCCGCGGACTATTGTTTTAAGCAAAATTTGATGAGAAGGTGGCTATGTCCATTGTGTGTAAGGCTGTACATGGTAACGGGTTTCCACGGAAACCCTCCAAAACCGAACCGAACCGTTTACTAAAGGAACAGTTATGGAAATAAAGTATGGAAACCGGTAGTCACGGTTTCGATTTTGGTTTATCCAAAAACCGAACCGTTATACCATGGAAAACCGACTATTTAAGACCCTTGATCTAGTTTTTGATTGATCTAATCTGAACCCTTCATTACCCTTGATATATAATCCCACCCTAACTTTCTAACCCTAGTTCTCTTCTAGTTATGGAAGAATCCACTTTTTTTTTAAATGATTTTTTTGATTTTTTTGATTTTTTTGATTTTTTTTTTTGAATTTTAGTTTTTCAAACGGTTAACCGAAACCCGTTGGAAAAAAACGAAACCGAGAAAAAACCGAGTAAAACCGAACCGGCGGTAAACGGAACGGTTATGGAAAAATAATTGGAAAACCGACCTTGCCGGTTTCGGTTTTGGTTTGGCACAAAACCGAACCGAAACCGGCCATGAACACCCCTAATTGTGTGATATCAATTCAGAGATTTCATTAACCTTAACATCTTCTTTTGTTTAGTATTTTTATTGTTGCAGATCTCTCATAATTAACATAAGAAGTCCAAAGCATACGAAATAAATAGAAGTATCCAATGATTATTCTTCGTGTGAAGTATAAGCAATTAGAAGTGTCAATCCTCGAATGTTTATATGAAGTATTTATGAATCGCTGACTTATGTTAAGAAGTACAAGGCATATGAAACAAAAAATTATGAACAAAATGAATCTATTGATGGTTAGTAAATTATCGAAATGAAACACATAAATGGCGCACAATATTTAGCTCATTTCCCAGCTAAAAACTTGGTTTCTTTGTAAACTGCCCCTAGTATATCATCGCATGACCGCTGCATCTTTGAAGTACCTTTCAAAGGTATCCTCGCATTTCATTAAAAAAATTTAAGAATTTCAACAGTTCATAATATTCGAAATGGTAACTGGCAGCAATTTCAGTAGTACCATAAATGCAATTTTAGCATTAGCAATGTTTTTAATGAGAGACTAGTTGAAATATAATGTGTAAATCCATAAGGTATTTAAACATGGATCAAATGATGAATCGAAGTGACTGCTCGTGCTACTGTTATACCAACAACATGTGTGACTACACCCTGTTAAATAGCTATAAATGGTATAAATTAACTTTTCTCAAATATCACAGTAAGCTGTAGATGTTGCTCATATTGTCATGGGTGGACAATGAAGCTAAATGTCTGTTACACTAAGGGTATTTGTTAAATAATGAAATGCTCAGATGGCATATGATACTTTATTAACGTAGTTTTCAATATGAAAGGTTAGCTCATTTCTCAACAAAAAATGTGGTTTCTCTTGAAATAAAGAAAGTTGGGATTTTAAACTGATAACTATATGCATCAGATGAAGTTTATAAAATTCAGCATGAGTTCGTTACTCAAATATGATAATCTCAATCAATGCTTTTCAAGGTGGGAGAGAGCTACCTAATTGGTTTTCAACGAAAAGGATAATAAAATCAAAACAATCCAATTCGGCTAATCATTCAGATGTTATATTATGTTATGACATTCGCCTGGGATCTTTGAGATAAATGATACTTAGCTTGCTGAGATAACGGACTGCTAGTGATGCTGTGATAATTTAGCTCTTCGCTTTTGAGCCGAATGTCGCTCTTTGTCTGCTATCCAGGATTGCGTCTGCTGTGTTATGACTTATGAGGGTACCGATCTGGTATGCTTCTTTTAGTGCTAGGTGGATGTTGTGAGTTAATTTGTCTTGAACAAGCTGGGCCGAGTTGGCAATCCAAGCTGAACTCTCTGGCTGTATCACGTCCGAGTCCTGAATGTATGGATGCGAATGTCCGACGCAAATGTATTCTTCTGAAATGAGCTGACTTAAACTTTTCCAAGATGACTATTTTGAACGAGTTGGTTGTACTCCTCCTAAGTCCTAAATGAACGAGTCTGAGCTGAGTTGTGAAATTTAAGCTGATGATATCCGATGTAATGGATCCGAAGTGGTCGTCTTGTCCGACTTGGTTGATCTTTTCCGAGTTCACTTATCCGATCTGAGATGATTTGATCCGAAGTAGGGGAGTGAAGTTGACTTGTTCGAGCTGACCATTCCCGAGATGATCGACCGAGTCCGAGTATTGCAAGTTTGTTATGGTATATCCGAGATGACTGGTTAAACGAGATGAACTAGTGAGTCCGAGATAGATCTAATCCTCTATGTTCACCTTAATCAACGGCAACAGTTGTTCTGTAACTCAATAAAACTCTTTAATCCTTATCTTCAAATCTCGGTCACTTCTTCTATGTTCCCTTTTTGTTCGAGAGATGATTAGATAAATACCCAATCTCTCTTTTGTACGGAACATAACCACCCATTCTTGCTGTCTTATAAAAATTGGTATTTCCGTCCAAGCAAGCCACAGTTTCTTCCTCGTTTATTCAATGCCAACGACAATCATTAATACTTTCTGATTCTCCATGGTATTCTCTACGTCCCTAGCAATCAGCAAAATAATCACCAACTCATGACAGCCTATCTTTCTCAAGTTGTTCTTCTATTGATCTAACAACAATCTCCACAGCACGAGCGAACTATGATTGTGAGCGATGGTCTTGCCCGAGATAGGTGGTTCGCAAAGAATGACACTGACTTTGCGCGATGATCTTGTTCGAGTTGATGCTGACTTGATCGAGAGTATAGGACAAGCCTCTGATTGACTGGGTCCGAGCACGATGCTGACTTATTCGAACGACACGAATGGCATCATATCTGGTTCTCAATCATCGGCCTGACTTCCGAGATGATTGACTGAGATCGAGGTATCACGAGTTGGAGCAGTATGGATACCTTGTAACTGTTTCTGAGATTTCCCTACTCCTAAAAGCTCTTTTTTAAAGTTCCTCAATGATCGAGCTAACTAGACCCAGGATATATGTTGTGAGTTGATTCATGAGGATGCAATCCCACTTTAGTTGAATAAAATCTAACTACTAGATCTAATCATTCATTCGAGAATAAGAATCATAAACAAATAAAGCCAAGAACATATAAATAGTAACACACAAAGATCTACGTGGTTCGGTATTGTTACATACGTCCACAGGGTGACATGATTGATATTATTTGAAAGGGATTGAACATACAAAAGGAACAAACTCAAGCTCACAATGAACTCTTCACTCTAATCTTTCTTACTTGCTACAACTTTTTTCTCCCCAAATATCATTTACCTTCTCTTATGAGTTAGCCTAGTATTTATAGACAAAGGTAACATACATCTAAACTTCGGTGTTGGACACTTATATATGAGTTGTTGTAGTTGATTCGGGAGAGTGTCCCGAATCTTCTAAGGTTCTCTTGGTATGGTGGTCTTCATCTTGTTCTGGAGATGACCCGAAATGGTGGAGGTGGCTTCTTGATCCTTCTTTAGTCCGACCCTAAGAATGAACGTCGATTCTTGTCAGGTGTATTAAATGTTTCTGATCGCATCATGCGTGCTCTGTAAGCTCATTTAATGCTATGTCTCCTCTTTCAAACTTGATTGTTGATTTCTTCTTTTACTTTCCACGTATCCCTGTTGTAGATTGAAGTGGTAGATATCTCTTTTACCGTGTGAGACCAAGAAGATATTTCCAGTGCTTCGTTCTTATCTTAGTATCATGGCCATCTGTCTAAGATGTCTACACCTGTCATCAGATATTTATCCACTATATTTTGTCCCTTAATTTCTTTCCATCTGGACCAAGGGTACGACGGGAAGAAACGTTCCACTTTCCTTTAACCGCCTCCACGTCCCTTGGTAACCGACATGAGTTCCCCCTTCTCTTTATTTTTCACCCATTACCTTCAAGCGCCGGTTCACTTTTATCCTCTACCTCTTTCCTTAAATAAGAGAATAAACATAATTCTCTCATTTACTTCTTCTTCAACATTCTCTGTAACTTTAACCTCTTTCTTTTCTCCGCCATTAAATTTCTGTGACATTCCTTCTTAACTCTCTTTCTCCTCTTTTCTTCTGGATCACCACTGTTATTGTTGAAGTTGTCTTCTCTGCTTATCATCTCGGCCGAATTCACTATCAAAATTTTCATCAGAATCAAGATCAGAATCAATATCAGAATCAGGATTTCAATCAATCAAATGGAAGAAAAATCCTCATCAAGTCTTCCTCGCTCTTCTTCCGGTAAAAAGTATGTATTTTTTCCGATGCATATTTTCATGATTTTGATTCTATATTTCCATCCATTGATCTCTCTTATAATGTTTTTGATGAACTCTGTCGTATTTTCTCTGATTATCACATATGCTTTGATGATCTCGATTTCTCTGATTTTAACATTTTCTTTTTTGATTGTAGAAAACCTGATAAGAAATCTTCCTCCCGAGTCGAGATGACTGATCAACAAATTTGTGTCACTACCAAGCACAAGTTTGGTCTTCAAGCCTTTGATATATTGCTGCTAGCTGTCCAACGTAGCCTCCTTGATCGTGATCAATATCTTGAATTCCCTTAATCGGATAGTACCACCATTATCACCTTGGGTCAGTTATAGGCGGGGCCCAGGCTTCCTCTTTACAGTCCTTCAAGGTCATTCATATATGTGCTTTCACGAATCGAGAAGGCTCGTGCTTTGGGACGGTACAATGGTAATTGGTAATGGTTCATGGATGAATGGGAGAGGCGAGGCAAGGGCAAGAGTACCGATTTTCCTCATTCTACTTATGACCCCGTCGATGCTTCTAAGTACACAGTCTAGAGTTTTTTGGATAATTATAAGGACTGCACCCCCTTTCTAGTCCTTGGATGGTCTATCCTTTAGGTCGGCTCGTCACATCCTTCCTCTCAACAAATCCAAAACATTGTTGCTTGATGAAGATCCAGAGATGGGTCGGACGTCTAACATGCATTTGCGGCATACCAACGATCACGGCTGGTATAAAAATCCTCTGATCACCCGTAGAAACCTACTCTTTGGGAACCATCCTGCTCTTGAGGACTTTGCTGCCCACGCTTCTTGTGAACCTTGGGTGGTGAATACAGAAAGGGTATTATTTTTCCTTTTATCTCTTTTCTTTGTTGATTGATTTCTACTTGGTGACTTTTCTTGGTTATTTTATAGTCTTCCAAATCGGGTTATAAATCGAGTCGAAAGAGGGTGGAGCTATCCGAGGCGGGAAGAGACTGTTAAGGTAACAAATACTTATTCCATGACCTCTTAAGTATATATACTTACCCTTATTTTGTATTCTTAACAGTGTCTGACCCGTGTTCTTTTTGTTTTATAAAGGGCTAAGTCTGTTGTGATTGAGAATGATGATGAGGAGGATACTGAGGATGGTCTTGTTTTGGGAGGTTCACGAGGTGTTTTCGGTGGTGGAAAACAAGTTGTTGCTGGTGATCAAGTTGATGTTGTTGTTGGTCTTAAAGATGTTGATGGAAGTGGTAATATTCTGTTGGTGGTAGTGAGGGTAACGATAAAGAGAATATTGTTTCTTTCGTTGATGGTGAAAGTGGTGATGGTATTGGTGGTGAGAGAATTGTTGGTGATAAAGGGAAAGTTATTGTTGGTGAGGATCCAAAAGTTAACGCAGGTTCAGGCTGTGGAGGTGGTTGTGAGGGGATGAATCTAGGGGGTGCTGGGCATGGCTTTGTAAAGATGGTTGAATTCCAACCTCCATTGCTTCTCTAAGATTTGTATTTGAGGGGTGCCATCCCGAACTTGGTGGTAGTGAACAGAAGTATGATGATTCTATGTTGAATCTCAATGTTGAAGTGGTACTTCCCAAGGAGGGTGATTATGACTTCTTGGTGGATGATATGGATGATGGTGAATAAGGGATTGAAAGTGGTGGGATGACTACAATAGATGTTACTGGGAACCCCTCTGCTCTGGAGCGTGAACATGATGGCTTGAGCTTAGATAAGTCTGCGGCGAACACCTTGGCTTTCGGGCCTTCTGCTTCATCTACTTTGACCTTCTCGGGAGATGCTTGCAATTCAATCGGTGCCCTCTCTTCTTCATCTTCTGGATCCCTCTCCAAATTTGTCTTGTTTGCTGCTATTCCTGCTCTTCCCTCGAATGTCTTTTCTGATATGGTGACCTTGGTGAGTAAAATGAATTTCCTTTTGGCCTTTGTAGTGTCTCGTTATTTCCTTATCTCGCTTACTGTTGCAGGGAAAAAACGCTCAACTCTGGTGTCGTGCCACCTATGAGAATGTTCTTAGTCGGAATCGTGCTCTAGAAGCTGAGGTGCTGAAGTTGCAAAAACAGGTCGTTGATCAGCAAGGTATTTTATCCTTCAATCTTCCTTTCTCTTGCCCCAGTAATGTTGTAGCCCCAAATCGGGACTGGAAGCTAAAAATGAATACAACAAGCTTATATGGGAGATCAAGGTTTTTCAAAAGTAGTGATCTAAATTTGAAACAACGGATTAGTAACAAGGATCACAAAATAGATAGGTGAGAATCTGATTTTGAGCAGATTCGTGAATCCTCCCATAACCAACTTTTGATGATTAATCGTCTCGAGATCAGATGTACCAGTATGGAGACTTTAAATCGTGATCTCTATGCCGATCGAGAGACTTTGATCTGATGGGGGGAAAATGTCGAAGTTGTCCTGAGAAATAATGAGGCGGCTGCCAGTCGTCATGCGGAGACGAGTCGATGGTTAGACTTTCTTCGAGAAGAACGTTGTAGTATTCAGGTTGCTTATGTCATCCAGAAAGGTGTTTTTGAGAACCATATGAAGATATATCAATCTTCCAAAAAGGATAACTTAGTTCAGTGAACTCGATTCCACTATCATTAATTTGGAGGAAAACCTTAGGCTTACAATACAATCCTTAGAAGGTGCTTTTGATATTTAGACTTGTAGTTTTGTCTCTTGCTATTATTTTCCTATGCTTTATGCTAACTATTTTCTTTTGATAACTTCAACTGCTCAGGGGAAGGTGGAAGCTCTGGAGGAGGAGGTGGAGTCTTTGAAGGTGTCCGAGACGAAGTTGAAGCAATCTGAAGCATCTCTAGGTGCTGATGTTGCGAATCTGAAGGAGTTGTTGTCTCGAGCTGGGAAGGACAAGGAGCAGGCTCTAGATGATGCTAAGAAGGCCTTTGAGGCCCAAGTCGCGAGCCTAGTGGAGGGGAAGTTGCAGTCCTCCTTGGCTAAAATAAAGGCCAGAGCTCAGGACAAACGTACCGCTTCTTCTTCTAAGCCTCCTTCTTCTTGATTTTTATCTGTTACTGGTTTAAACAATTTTTCTTGGGGTGTTGCGTCACCATTTTAAACAATTGTTGATTTTGGGGTGTTGTGTTACCATTTTGACCTCAGTGGTTGAGGTTCCTTTGCTACACTTTCATTTCGCTCTTTTTTTAATTTCAACCCTCTTTAGTTTCTACTGCATTTTCCATATCCTTCATGATTCTTTCAAGTTCACATGATGACTTGGTTATGCCAAATATTCAATATCCATAACAGGGAGGATCATCGCCATGTCCCGATTCAGATAGATCATCATCACTAATCCTTAGAGATGGAATGTGTTAAGTTCACTAACTATCTTAGCCTAGGGTCCAGATTACATTGGGACTTACCAATTGCCCAATTCGAATAATCTGTTTTTAGATGGAGGGATCCCTCTCTCTTTTGATTGACCACCTAGGGCAATCTTTTGAGACCACATGTGTTAGTCTTTGGGTGGTTCATTTGATTCTAGACTCGTAATCCAGAACCCTCAGGTCACCTCGGGGAGACTCGTGTCTTGCCCCGATGACGAAGGACCCATTGTGTATCACAGGGTTACCATAATTAGTATATGGGTAACCTCTTTGACTTCTGGAACCGTAGTCTACAGTACTCAGATCACCTCGGGGAGAATCATGTCTTGCCCCGATGACGAATGACCCATTGTGTATCATCTTTTACCTTTTAAGGATAGTATTCCTTTAGATGTTTTATGTTCCAAGGATGCTCCATCTCTTCTCCGTTGGGCTTGAGTATCTTATATGCGCCTTCTCCCACTTTAGACAATATTGTGTATGGACCTCCCCATCTAGGAGCTAACTTTATGATGCGTGTTGTAAGTGCAACAAACTACTCAATAAATTTTCCACTAATTAACTAGTAATATAGCGGTAGTAAGGATTGTTCCCACAGAGAGTTGTGTAATTGATAGGTTATTTTAATTAGCAAAACTAGAATAAATACTAAAAAGGAGGGTTTGTGAATTAATTAACTAAAAATAATAATAGAAAAAATAATAAGAAAGAAAGATGATTAGAGAGTCATTCGTCGTTACAAAATGTTAACTAAGTTAATATACTTATCTATCTTTCATTAGAACCATTAATCACCAACCGTAGAATAACAGCTATAGCAGCGTTATCCCCAAAGTTCCTTGTGTAACCAGATACTGAAGCGCTCACATATCAGATTCTATCCAACCGAACCACAAATTAGTAGCGCACTCAAGGTGTAACTCAATCGAAAACTTTAAGTTTTGTGAACTTAGGTTGATCCTAGCAGTTAGACTCTCAGAGCAAGATCCACTTACTAGTGTTGCCTTCAGACACAATTGCTCCACAGAATCCCTCTACAAGGTCTCACGTTTTTTACTTTTGTAGGAGGTGCACGACAATTACGGATCGCTCATCTCTCTACTAGCATTAGAATGATCAATAGAATAATCCAATTGTACACTTGAACAATCTAGAAACCAATCATAAACTCTAGATATAATAAAAATAAACGATGATGATAATAACTTCAAACAAACTTGTATTATTAATAAAGCTTCACGCTTAGAACATTGAATTCATCCTTAATCAATAAAAGGATTTAGCTACTTATAATATAAAGAAGAATGGTTTCCCCCTAAAGGGTAGACCCTAGGTTTAAGATGTAGAAGTTGTGATATGAGAGGTAGAAGGTAGAGATTCCTTCCAAAAGATGTAGAATTTTATGTATATATGTCTTGTTTGAGCCCTAGATATCTTATTTTATAGTCTTTAATGCTTGTACCTCAAGTATCCTCTCTTTCTAGGGTTTAGAATCTTTCCCATGCCATGTTTCCTTGATTTAGAAGTCCAAAACGTGTCTTAAAAGTGGCATGTGCCGAGTTACAATCGGTAGTATCAATCCCAACCTTTCTACCGATTATTTTTGTGAAGTACATAGAGACTTTTGGTCCAAAACATCCCATAATCGGTAGGCACTGACTCCCATTATCTACCAATTATTTTGATGAGTGTTTCACTCTTTTCTTTCGGCTGTTTTGCTCATAACTTCCTCATACGAACTCAGAATGATCTCATTTTTTTGTGTTGGCTTTATTTCAATTATCTTCAAGATGATGATAATAAATTCTAGATTTGAACGATTTGAATTTGTTCTTTGTCCCTTCTCCATTGATAAACTTCAATTTCCTTGCTCATTTAAGCACTTTATAACTCATTTTTGGATGATTCACCTAATATGAAACATAAAACAAAAACCAAAACTAATAACAAGTAATACGCAAGAATTATAAAAACTATTAGTATGGATTTGACATTAAAATCATGTGAATTATGTGAATTATAACAACTCTCGGCCAAGCACGCTTAACTGAGAAGTTTTCCCCACAACTTAGTCAAGTGTACCCATCAAGCCTCAATGTAATGTAGACGTTCCTGCCTCTTGTAAGACCAGTATCTAGCATCACCGCCTAGCATACTCTCCCACATGAGCACAAGCGACCTATCTTTATCACCGATATTGTTATCACTTACCCACTGCGGTTATCCAGCAGTGTGGGATTTTTATTGGCACTACTACCGTTATCCAGCAGCAGCTTCCCAGGAGGTCACCCATCCCTGGATTACTCCCGCCCGAACACGCTTAACTGCAGAGCTTTTTGCCAACTCTGGAGCCAACTTTGTTGAAAAGGCCTCGGTGTTAGGAAATGACAAACCACTACTTATATTCCGAACCGAGGCCTTTTCAGCACAACTGGCTCAGAGTTGGCAAAAAGCTCTGCAGTTAAGCGTGCTCGGGCGGGAGTAATCCAGGGATGGGTGACCTCCTGGGAAGCTGCTGCTGGATAACCGCAGCGGTGCCCGTTGAAAACCTCACACTGCCGGATAACGGCAGTGGCTAAGTGGGGACAGTATCGGTGGAAGGTCGGGTCATTACAAATGGTATGAGAGCCGACGACGGGTCACCAGCCGAGGGTGAGAGAGTACGCTGGACGGGGTGTTCCAGGTACTGGTCTCATGAATGGGAGGGAACGGAGATCTGGGCTTGTATATTCCGGAGCCGAGGACGGCTCAAATTTAAAGGTGGTGGTATTGTAATACCCCGATTCGGAATATAAGTAGTGGTTTGACATTTCCTAACACCGAGGCCTTTTCAGCACAACTGGCTCAGAGTTGGTAAAAAACTCAGCAGTTAAGCGTGCTCGGGCGGGAGTAATCCAGGGATGGGTGACCTCATGGGAAACTGCTGCTGGATAACCGCAGCGGTGCCCGTTAAAAAACCTCACACTGCCGGATAACCGCAGTGGCTAAGTGGGGATAGTATCGGTGGAAGGTCGGGTCATTACAAATGGTATGAGAGCCAACGACGGGTCACCAGCCGAGGGTGAGAGAGTACGCTGGACGGGGTGTTCCAGGTACTGGTCTCATGAATGGGAGGGAACGTCGGAGATCTGGGCTTGTATATTCCGGAGCCGAGGACGGCTCCAATTTAAAGGTGGTGGTATTGTAATACCCCGATTCGGAATATAAGTAGTAGTTTGTCCTTTCCTAACACCGAGGCCTTTTCAGCACAACTGGCTCAGAGTTGGCAAAAAGCTCTGCAGTTAAGTGTGCTCGGGCTGGAGTAATCCAGGGATGGGTGACCTCCTGGGAAGCTGCTGTTGGATAACCGCAGCGGTGCCCGTTGAAAATCCCACACTGCCGGATAACCGCAGTGGCTAAGTGGGGACAATATCGGTGGAAGGTCGGGTCATTAAAAATGGTATCAGAGCCGACAACGGATCACCTGCCGAGAGTGAGAGAGTACGCTGGACGGGGTGTTCCAGGTACTGGTCTCATGAATGGCAGGGAACTTCGGAGATCTGGGCTTGTATATTCCAGAGCCGAGGACGGCTCCAATTTAAAGGTGGTGGTATTGTAATACCCCGATTCGGAATATAAGTAATGGTTTGTCCTTTCCTAACACCGAGGCCTTTTCAGCACAAAGCACAAATGGCTCACAGTTGGCAAAAAGCTCTGCAGGTAAGCGTGCTCGGGCGGGAGTAATCCAGGGATGGGTGACCTTCTGGAAAGCTGCTGCTGGATAACCGCAGCGGTGCCCGTTGAAAACCTCACACTGCCAGATAACGGCAGTGGCTAAGTGGGGACAGTATCGATGGAAGGTCGGGTCATTACAAATGGTATCAGAGCCGACGACGGGTCACCTGCCGAGGATGAGAGAGTACGCTGGACGGGGTGTTCCAGGTACTGGTCTCATGAATGTAGGGAACGTCGGAGATCTGGGCTTGTATATTCCGGAGCCGAGGACGGCTCCAATTTAAAGGTTGTGGTATTGTAATACCCCGATTCGGAATATAAGTAGTGGTTTGTCCTTTCCTAACACCGAGGCCTTTTCAGCACAACTGGCTCAGAGTTGGCAAAAACCTCTGCAGTTAAGCGTGCTCGGGCGGGAGTAATCCAGGGATATGTGACCTCCTGGGAAGCTGCTGCTGGATAACCGCAGCGGTGCTCGTTGAAAATCCCTCATTGCCGGATAACCGCAGTGGCTAAGTGGGGACAATATCGGTGGAAGGTCGGGTCATTATAAATGGTATCAGAGCCGACGACGGATCACCTGCCGAGGGTGAGAGAGTACACTGGATGGAGTATTCCAAGTATTGGTCTCATAGATGGCAGGGAACGTCGGAGATCTGGGCTTGTATATTCCGGAGCCGAGGACGACTCCAATTTAAAGGTGGTGGTATTATAATACCCCGATTCGGAATATAAGTAGTGGTTTGTCCTTTCCTAACACCGAGGCCTTTTCAGCACAACTGGCTCAGAGTTGGCAAAAACCTCTGTAGTTAAGCGTGCTCGGGCGGGAGTATTCCAGGGATATGTGACCTCCTGGGAAGCTGATGCTGGATAACCGCAGCGGTGCCCGTTGAAAAACCTCACACTGCCGGATAACCGCAGTGGCTAAGTGGGGACAATATCGGTGGAAGGT
>JAJJMC010033111.1:2866712-2888658 GCA_023531435.1 Papaver californicum | reverse complement strand
GGGCTTGTATATTCCGGAGCCGAGGACGGCTCCAATTTAAAGGTGGTGGTATTGTAATACCCCGATTCGGAATATAAGTAATGGTTTGTCCTTTCCTAACACCGAGGCCTTTTCAGCACAACTGGCTCAGAGTTGGCAAAAAGCTCTGCAGTTAAGCGTGCTCGGGCGGGAGTAATCTAGGGATGGGTGACCTCCTGGGAAGCTGCTGCTGGATAACCGCAGCGGTGCCCGTTGAAAATCCCACACTGCCGGATAACCGCAGTGGCTAAGTGGGGACAATATCGGTGGAATTTCAACATAAAGCTGGGTGAATTTGGGTGGGGACAATATCAGTGGTTAACTGGCCTTCAGTTTTTGGATTATTTGGGTGAATTTCAACAAAAAGCTGGCTTTTCCGATCAACAATCCCCCATTTGTAATGGTTTATAGCTGTTATTGGGTCTAATTCACCTATTGCTTGACATATCGCATGCCATCTGACTGTATATGATCGGATCGATTCTTCTGGACAAGATGTTAATGAATAAAGTTTGTCCTCCCCTGAATCAACTGGTTCATTATACATGTATGCTTCAAGAAACTTCCTCACTAACTGTGCATAATTATGGATGGAATTTTCCGGTAATCTATCGTACCACAACAATGCCGTCCCTGTTAAACTGGATGGAAAACATCTGCACATGATTGCTTCATGGTCGTCCCACCGGGTCATCACTCGATTATAATACTTTAAATATGATGTTGGATCCTTGGTACCATCGTAACATTAGAATACTGGAATATTATATTCTCTTGGTAATGATACACATGTCAAATGTTGTGCTAACGGAGTTCGCTTTGCTTCTTTCAATACCTCTTCTATTCTTCCCCCCTCTTTATTTTTTAATCCTTTAATTTCTTCTTTCATTTGTTCCATCGTTTCCAAGCATGTTTCCCATTGGGTTCGTTGAATCTCTTTTTCTTGTTGCCTTCTTACTCGAGATGTCGATCCTACTAACACCATTCTTTGATCTGGATTCCGTTGTTCACTTCTTGATATTTGTCTACTTGACATTACCTCCTGATTCCGTATTTTTGTCACAGATGGTCTTTGCTCTCTCTGAATTACATCTTTTAAAACTTGATTTTCGGTTGCTAGTAATTCAATTCGATGGTTGCTTGCTATTTGTTCCTTTCTCATTTCATTTATTTCTTCTAATAAATCTTGTATTTGCTGTATTTTTCTTTGAGAACTCCCATGATCTGAAGAGAAATTCTGAACCACTGTATTTGGTGTTAATTCTTGATTTGGGGTATGATTTCCCTCGTTACTTTGTTGTTGTCCTGATTCTCTTCCTTCCTCTTGTCTATTCTCCCAGTCTTCATTATCATTTTGGTTCCCAGAATTAGCGTCTTGAGACATATTTTTCAGATCCTGTTGTTTCTTAACTATTTTTCGCCTTGCTGATTGCTTTCCTTGCTTGATATCTAGAAATTTCTCAGAAAATCAGTCAAATGAACTCTTACACATCAGAATCATAAGAGATCCTATTTATTACTTTAACTGTAAATTCTTCCTATAACAAATCTGATTTTTTCCCAATTCATAAAATCCTTTGTTTCATATTCTTATCTATCTTTTCAAACATTTTTCATGTCAATAAAACATGCTTATGTAAATAAACTTTTCACTTTTTGTATCTTGCAAAATTAAATTTTTCCAATCTTTTCTTTTAAATTTTTTCAACCATATCCGTTCTTTTCTTAATAAAAATGTTTCTTTCTTGGACGATTTAGTTTTGAAATTAAAACCTTTTTTCCTTCATCAGGTAGGATAAATCCTTTAATCGTCCCTGTTTCTAGCGCCAAATTGTTTATGCCAAAAAAGCTTTTCGACTAAAACAACCAATCATATTCTCACATATCAATTAAAGGTTGAAATCGAGTAACACCCAAACATTTTTGTATTGATTTTATAAAATCATTTCTGTACCAAACATAAAATCTTTTCTGTACGATGCATATGATCACCCAAATTTAACATTTTTGAGCTATGATCTTTACATATTGTTTAATTAAGTACGAAAAATCCTTCCATAATATAATTACTTCTCCTAGATTCATACCTAGAAATTTCTTCTCTTTCTTTCTAAGGTTTTTCTTCCTATTTTTTCCCGACCCCCCACTCTGTTGTCTGGCTTCTTCTATTTATAGATTTATTTACTGGGTCCCTCTTTGTGCAACGCGTCATTTTCTCCAGTCTGGTCATCGTTCCTTGATCGATTTTTCTTTGGGTCGATGCCCTCGTGTCATTTTACCCAGTCTTGTCGTCATTCTTGGATTGCCTCTTCTTTGGTTCGATCCATTTTATTTCGATGTACCCATCGTTCTTGTATTTCCTCTTTTATCTGGTGCGATCACTAGTTGACAGATCACTCTTAACTGCTTTTTGGTTCGATGCTTTATATATTCAACACGTGTCTTCCTATCTTTATAGACTTCTGTTATCTCGATCATTAAAATAATTCGAGTAATTATTACTTTTACTTTCTCGATTATCAAGATAATAGAGTAATCATTATTTTTACTTTCTCGATCTGTCATCATTTAATGCCGTTTGTTTTATTCGATGTAATCCAGCTTCTCGATCATATGTGTCCTTCATGCAATTTATTGTTCAGAGGCTTCGTGTCTTTTCGATATTTGATATCTTTAATATTGTTTGTGTGATTCTCGCTCTTTTTTATTTGGTTGCTTCCTATCTCGATCTTCTTCCACGTGTCATGCTTCTTTTATTTACTAACAATACCCACAAAACCTAAATTCCAACTTTCAAACGTTCCAGAGCACATGCATCCAAAGAGTTATGAAGACATAAAGTTTCTGCACACTAACAATTAGAAGTTAGAAGTATAAAGAACATTATTCTCATGCTTAACTCTTGAGTTAGGATAAAACCACCATATGAAAGAATCCAGCCTCAAGAGCGATCAATTGACTTCTTCCTCACTAATAGGATTTTATGAAATTGACACTCAAAAGACGCACTTTATGATTCTCATGTGTGCAGGCAGAAGTGAAGATAGAATCATGCACACGTTAAATGGTGGTAAGGAAAGGTAATCTTTCGAATTATATGAAGATGTTATCCCATAGAAATATGGGACAAAAAAAGAACCATTTTTTTTAATTTTCTGATGACCTCTAAGAAAGGAAATCAACCACTATGTGAGGATGGGAACGCTTACTTATCTTCTCACTCGATCTACAATCAACACCACTTTCACAGCATCTAATAGAAACGTCTTCGGTCTTCAACTGTTGATGGTGAACTCTTGAACTTCGTAGAACCTTGACAATTATAACTCTTTTTCTCAATTCCTTGTTGTTTGAAACTTCTTTATAGATTTCTTCTTCCTCACGGCCTTATTGAATGAATACAAAAACAATATACTAAAGCCATGATTTTTTTTATTATTATTTAAAAAAAACAGAACTTCAAACAAAAATGAACAATGAAACTACTATGGTCATGGGATAAGGACTTTACCACTTGATTCTTTACAACTTGTATTGTTTTGATATCATGAACTTTACTAATTCTCATCTTTTGATTTATTTTGCTCTTGTACATAAGTCTTCAACATATATATATATTTATATATAAAAAAAAAAATTGCTCATTGTATTGTTGCTTTACTTGAATATGAAATTTGCCATTTCTTATACCGTTACTTGTAAACCTTGGTTGTCTTCAACTTTCCTTCAAATTTTTGATGTTCCGCTTGTTGATGATGATGGTGTTTCTATGGACCTGTTATTATCGAGTGAATGTTGCCAAGTACAAACAAGACTACAAGGTAAAGTTAGCAATTCTGATAACACCCTCACGATTGATAGAAATAGCACTCAAGAGATCAAAAAGTAGTGCTGAAATTGGTACAAATTTTGGTAGCTCATCATTCTAACCGGTGTTTGCGTAGATGATACACTCTAAATGGAAAATTGAAGGTTTGGTGCCTCACTCGTGGGTATTGAATGATCAGCTTCTCTAATATTGTATTGTTTTCTACCGGCAGTTTAAGTCCCCTTTTGTCAGCTCTAGCCTCTTAACAACTAAGCAACCCGCATGTAGTTATCTAATACTTCTAAGTCAGTTATTTCGGTTAGAATTCCTTATGTAAACTTACCTAGAAGTATACTAAGTGACTCTAAATCTCTAAAAGTTGGAGGTTTTCATGCAAATATGTACAAAAAGTTCAAAAACTCTACCTATAAAAGTAAAGACTAAAAACTGTATATGATTAATCATTCCCCCACACTTAAACTTTACATTGTCCTCAATGTAAATTGACTCTTCCAATGTAAAATCAAGATGGAAAATCAAATAATGTCATGCAAACTAGAAATTAAAAACAAAAGATAGAAATACAAAACCAATGGATTGCCTCCCATTCAGCGCTTAGTTTAACGTCTTCAGTTTAGATACCGTCAAAATTCATGGGACGAGACTCAATAAATTTCTAAATATCTAAAATTGTTATACACTTGAAATTATTTTACGAAGCCGCCACCCAACTAGGAGTTGGGACCCAAATAAGCACTAATCCAATTTTTAGAGAATAGTTCCGGAAATCAGGCTAGAAAGGTGTGAGGCACCTATCCCGTCCAATCCAAAAATTAACCTCTACTTTATAATTGGGATTTTAGAAATTTTGGTTTACAATAAACAAAATAATTTATATAAAACCAATAATACATGTACTAATTATATTATTAAGATATGGATCAAAAACTAAAACCTTTAAAAAAGAACACAAAATGAGAATGTTAATTATTATTATTGAAGAATTATTATTATCAAAAAAAGTATAATGAATTAACCGAATATATCATTCATCTGAATCATTATTATTATAATCTATCAAAGCACTTCAATCATCATTGTTAGAAAAAATCAATTATTATTATTATTTTTAAAACCTCATGAAGTATAAACTATTCAAGCATGTGATTAAGAGAAGTTACCAGTTACGCTACCACTTTCAAAACAATGGTCGTCCAAGCTAACAGATCAAATCTAATACATGTTAGCTATATGCTAACCAAGGGTACAAAGACAAGTAGAAAATCAATAACCTTTAATCCATATATCACTGATTAGTGTTCCTATCACAGACCCATAGCATGAAAAGAAATACGGAATCATATACACTTATTAATGATTGAGACTTGATTTATAGGTTAACACCAAAGCTCATGAAGCATGCAAATATCTATTAGCTCACAAAGATCACAATATCAAAGAAGTTCGACCATTGCATAGAACAGATTAATAAACGTATAATGGAAGGAGACTTTATGATCACTTTTTAGAAATGTAACTCACAGTTCAATTAACCTTATAGAAAATTCAACGGAAATAGAAGAAAAGTCTTTGATACAGTTCGTAAAGAAATGAAGCAGTGAACATCATTCATCATTATTAGCATATAGCCATTATCTATCATAGATTCATGCAAGCATTTCCACAACGGAATCAAGGTTGCTGTGCTCACCTGTTTTCGCGAAGGATAGATGCAATGTTACTTAGAACATGATAATCAACAAAAGGGGAAGTACTTCCGCGAACTCGTGGCTAAGAATAACTAGAAATGACCACCGACCCTCTCAACTCTACTCTAAAGGTTCTCTACGTTTCTCTTCCAATTTTTTTCTCCAAAAATTTTCCCCTTCTTTGCAAAAATTGGCACCCTATTTATAGCTTCTTTCCATCAATTACTACATTAGGATTAAATGATTTGGGTCCGACGGTCCGTACTTAAAACCTAAATATTCTACCCAAAAGAAATTATATTATTTTCAATATACAAAAATGCTCAAACTATTTTAAAAATCATTTTATTTAATCCAAAACCTACGATAAATGGAAAGACGTGGGAATGAATTATACTAAAGTGTCGACATTTTAATCTTGAGCGGAGACTCTACGATTAGTGGACATTGGTTGGTGGGCTAAAAGTTTTGTTCTTATACTTGGACTAGTGGACATTTTTTTTTGGGTCTCTGAATGTTCTATATACCTTGACCTCATTTTGGGCATTTATCGGTTTAATGCCTAAACTATTTTGGATACAATCTCGTGGAAGTACGGCCCAAATGTACGAAATTGGAGTGTCTATAGTTGCCCCTCTTTACCAGAGGTTACGTATAATCGAATGGCAAAGTCAAACTCCCGATTTCGTTCATAAAATTTGCCCCAAATAATATTAAATTCCTCAAGTTATCCGGGACGACACTGTAAGTTCACTTAAATTATTTCTAAGTATTTTAATTTTGCACAAACACATATTCTCGTGATAAAAATCACGACGAAGCGGTGTTCGTGCCGTTCCAACCTAGCGAAAACAGATAGCACTTTATTTAATTGCATTGATGATCTTATAACATGCTACGTCATATGACTCAACTGTATCGTCTGAGTAGTAGATCTTCAATCTTTATGACTTTGCTCATTATTTTTGGTTCTTATTTTCTTCGATCCTCTTATAACTTGGATAATTGAAACGCCTTAGATATCCTCATAATGGCCAGCAATCTTCACTTTCCCTTTGAGCTTCACATCAAAGATCTGGAAATCCTGTAATTGGTGACCTTGCAAAAGAACCAATTAGTAGCACATGTTCCTAATATATGAAATACTAAGTAATCCTTCTTTCTTTCTTTTTTTTTTTCTGAAAAGATCAAAACAAATAATAAAAAAATTAATTTTAAAAACAAAAGATGTAAAACAAAATACTCAATTGTATACAAAAGTTTAGGAATCTTGACATGCCACGTGTCTGACAAGTGCCACCAAAAATATTATCATCCCCGTCCAAATTATCAAATCTGTCAATTCTACCAGCTATAATCGTCTTCACCAATTAGCTTCAAAAAATGATTCATGACTCTATTTTTTTCTAAGTCCAAGGATGATGGAGCGAGGCTTCAAATCTTCATACGACTCTTCTTTTCCTCAAGCTCCTTTTAAGTGCTACTTAATTTTTCCAAGTGGTTGTTTCAACTATCATTTATTTTTATTTTTTTATTTTTTTAAGCTAAAGGCCTAGCATGGTGACGACTCTTCCCTTAGATTTATATCTTTTTTTCAATTACTTTTTTTCATATGAGATTTATTGCTCATCTCCTAAACTAGGGACATTTGTTAGTGGCAACAACTCAGGATTTTATGGGTAAAGATGACAGATGAATGAAAAGAGGATTTTATCGGTGATGACAGCAGGTGGATGAAACAAAATGAAGGGTGGTGGATGGACCAGATAGATACAAAAAATTTCTTTTATTTTTATTTTTTATTTTTTTTATTTTTGAACAGAACATTTATGTATTATTTGGCTTCAAGGGAAACCCTGCCCCTAACTTATTTCTTCTGAATTTGATGTTGAACTTGAACAAGAAAAAAATCATATTTCTTTATACTAAGGTCCTAGCATAGTGACGAATATGCCCCTAGTGTTTTTTTTTTGAAACTAAAAGCCTAACATAGTGACTACTCTTCCCCTAGTTTTTTTTGTTTTTTTTAGAGAGAGCGAGAGAGAGAATTTATGTGGATAAAATATCAATGCTTTGGACGGGGTAATGTGGTAGAAAATGGTTATGGATGAGTGGTAGGTAGAAATGGTTATGGATGAGTGGTAGGTGATCACCTCTCTATGTGAGTCATCATAAGTGTTTGTTGTTCCCGGCTTAAGGTTTGAGCAGTCGTACCTCAATTGTAGTTTTTCTTGGGTAGAGTTATACTTGTTGGGCCTGGATCATGTTGACTTCTCAGATCAAACGGTTGAAAAATTCCTTTGGGGATGACTTTCTGGTTAATTTTTGGATCTTCTCGAAATTCTGCTTGTTTTATCTTCTTGAACTTTATGCTGGGAAAATCATTTACTGCCTCTGATTAGTTATTTTCTTGAACCTTGTGATTGGAAAGTCATTCACTTCCTTATGATTAGTTGCTCCATCATTCCTAAAATTTAATGATATGGCCTTGTAAGAGACTGCTTCCTTGGGTAGAGGATTCAGCATCTTGCCTTTATGTGGTGGAAAAAACTCATCTTCGGGTATTTTGCATATCTCTTTCTTCTTATCATTTGGCTTCCACATCCATTGTGGTCTTAGTGTCAATGGTTCCTCTTCGATCAAATTCATTGCGCCTGTCTTTAGTTTTGGCACATGCTTGCACTTAACCCATATTTTAGTCGTATCGATCTTTTCTTCCTGAGGCTCCTTTAAAGGTTGATCTTTCTTTCTCTGATTGACAAACTTTACTCTTTCAGTCGGTTTAGGTTTTTCTTTTTGGTGGTTCCACAGTCTCCATGGCTTGCCAGTAATCTCAAACCCTTTGCTAATTCCAAGTACATTGTTCTCCAAAACATTCTCCCTACAAACAAAACAAAATCTTTTTGTTTTTTTAGTTTTTCAATTTTTTTTAGATTTTTCGAAATATTTTGAAAACCGGAAATAAAAGACGACTTATTTACAAATTCAGGTGATTCAAGACCCTTAATCGGTCGGATTAACTCAACAGAATGAGGTAGAGACTTACCTGACCCGGCCTCTATTGTGCTTACCACTTTTTCTTCATCCTCTACAAAAAGATTTTCCAGAATATCTACTAATTCTTCCATATCATTAGCATGCTTCACGATCATTGGTTCCTTGAATCACATATACGGATGAGAATCTCCCTTCCGTCTGAAATGACCATTTAAGGGTGGTTGATTGGTCCAATTTATCCCCGCTTATTTCTTTAATCAAAGGGTCTCTGACTTTTTTCTCAGCTCTAGCGTCATTCGGTCTTCTTCGGTCGGATGGTACCCTAAACTGTACCGAACTTCATGATACATTTGCTGATCTCAAGAGGTTCAGTACGACCATTACCTCTTAGCTCTAAACCATGCCGGGAAAGAATCGATATTTTTTCAAATCATGAGACACCTTAGTATGACCATGCTCGAACCAACTTGGAAGTTTTTCCATAGTTAATGCCTTGTAAAATACCTGATTCACACTCTCTTTTGTATAATTCTTGCCCACCAAGTTTGTTTCGACAGCTGAGATTGTGATGTGATTCCATTTTTCTTCTTCTTCCTCAAAATCTCCCTTGGATGGTTATCAGCTTATCACCGTAGATGAATCTCAAGTTTTGTGGCAAAGTCGAACTCACAGCTTGGTTCGCATGTAGCCACGGCCTTCCCAAAAGCATTGTAAAGCTTGCATTAATATCTATGCCCAAAAATGTCATCTTTGTATGAGCCGGACCGATGACCACTGTAGTGGTAAACTCGCCCATGACACATCTTTTCTCGTTATCAAAATCCCGAACAGTCCTTGCAGTATCACTCCTGAAAGAAATATCTTCCTCCTTGTCCCCAATTTTCTTCGCGGCGGCGAGGGTACAAATATTAACTGCAGATCCATTACCTATCAGCACATGTGGCACATATTATCTTCCACACCCTAATGTGATTGGAGTGCCCGGTTATGTTCTTTCTCTTCTGGTGGAAAGTCTTCGTCTAAAAATAACAACAGGTTTGCTCTTATTACCTGTGCCACTGTCCCTGCCAACTCTTTTGGAGAAATCGTGGTCGATACATGTGAAGAATTCAACTCAGCTAATACAACCTCTCGATGGATAATAGATGCCATCAACAATACCCAAATGAAAATAGTTGCTTTTGTCTTTTGTAACTATTAAATGACCTATTTGTCCTCTTCTATCGCGGATTTCAATGGTGGTGCTGGAGGCGTGATAACATGTCCATCTCTTAGGTTCGAAAGCTTGTAAATTCTACCGCTTCTTGTTAGATTTTGAACTTCATCGCCACCCTCAGTTCTAAATGGATCTACCAATTCTGAAACCCATTGTTTTGAGCACAGTACTTATGGAGGATCTATATCGTAAACCGGTTGGGTTATATGTCTGACAGATAAACTGGCTCATCAAGAGTTTGCTCCGTTGTAAGTACTTGGTCAAATAAGAGATCTGAGAGGTAGACCGGGCCTACTGGCAGTTGGACTGGATAAGACATAATATCTGAAATATGAATTGTCCTTGCAGATGTGGTCTGTTCTGACAGAATATCGGAGAGATACACAGGTTCCGATGGAAAACGGCATGTGTATGTCACATTCATTTGACTTCTGGGCACACTTGATTGACCTGTGAAAGAATCAAACCAGAAACTAGAATGATTAACCGAATGAAATGATCTGTGTCTTGTACCTGATCAGTGAAGAGTTCACTGATATGGACAATTTGTGGATGACGAGCATGTAAAATATCATAAATGTGGATTTTCGAACAAAGCCCCACATTGTGCTTATAGATTGAATCAGTCGGACCAGATTCGTTTTTGGCTGAAATCAAACTGACTCTGGGTTTCTCTGGTGGGAAGGTAACGGATTTTGGTTTATATTCGGCTGCCTAGTTTCCTCAATGGAAAACTGTTTGGATTCAATAAGATCTTGAATTTTATGTCTAAGAGCAGCACATCGATCAGTCCAATATCCAACTTCTTTATGGAATTCGCATCTCGCATCGGGATTAAACCAGCTTGGTGGATTTGGCAGAGGAGGTCTTATAGCAAGTAGTTTTATCAAACCTTTGGTAACCAATGCTGGCAGCATCTGACTTATTGGATGGCCTAACCCAGTAAAATTACTTTGGGGACGCCATATCTTCCCTGATTCTAATTATGCCCTTGCCCCTTCTAGTTTTGTCCTTGCCTGTGGTTCCAATTATGACTTTTCCCCTGGTTCCAATTCTGGCCTTGCCTCTGGTATTGTTTGTGGATGGAGCAACTGTTGTTGAAGTTGTGGTTGGTTGGTAAGGTTGTCTCGCAATTTATGACACGGTGGTCACCTGATCTTTGGGCGAAGTTGTGGTTCCCCTTTTTTTTTCTTTCGGATCTACCTGATTGGATAACCTTCTCATTCTGCCTAAATCTAGTGCATTCTCTATTTGTGAGCCTGCCTTCCACAAAGAGAGTATTTTTGCATGGTAGGAAGAACTCAACCTGTTAGAGTATTCATAATTCAAACAGTTCATCACAATATCCACCATCTTCTCTTCCATTAGTTTCTCATCGAGCGCTAAAGCCTTTTTCCTCCAATGTGGAAAGAATTCGGTAAAGGTTTCATTTGGACCTTTCTTGACTGCCTTCCAAATGTTTGCGAGTGAATTCAATGTCAGTGACCTGTGTGAATCACCTCACAAACATATTGACCATATCCTTCCATGTCGAAACTTGACTCGGGTTCGTCCTCATCAACCATTTTAAGGCTATTCTGGTCAAACTCCTCTGGAACAACTGTACTAAAAGGCCATCATTAATTCCAAATGGCCTTAAATACCCGACATACATACGAACATGGATTTTTGGGCATCCAATTCCATGATATCTATCCATGTCCAGAAATTTAGAGTCCAGAGAAAAATGAATCTCGGGATAAGGATATAGCCCGTGCATATCAATTGTACCCTTACTCATTCTCTGCAGGGTCCTTTCAAATTTTTTTAGCCTGTGAACTAACTGCTTTTAGAGAATAGGTCCGGGAATCAAAGTACGGGCTAGGAAGGGGCATGGCACCTAGACCGTCCAATCCAAAGATAGACCTCTACTTTATAATTGGGATTTCAAAAGTTTTAATTTACAATAAACAAAATAATACATATAAAATCAATAATACATGCGCTAATTATATTATTAAGATGTGGATCAAAAACTAAAACCAGTAAGAAAAAACACAAAATGAAAATAATAGTTAATATTATTGAAGAATTATTATCAAAAAAAATATCATAAATTAACCAAATATATCATTCATCTGAATCATTATTATTATTATTATTATTATTATTATTATTATTATTATTATAGGATTAGACGAATCTTTCACGATCTCTTGTATTATAGGATTCTCATCATTATTAAACAAATCCAATGAATTATTTAACTCATATATATTGTGGTCCTCTATCAAACTCTTTAAAAACCATTCGGTCAGTTTCTGCTTCAACCAAAATTTTAGCATTATTATAATCCCTGGCAAGCTTAATTGGGTCCTCTACGAAATCAATCAATTTGGTTTCATTATCAATATCCATCTCTTCAACAATCTCATCATCGGAATCCTTTCCTAGAAAGTCTAGTTCATTAGTGCAAATCCTAAAATCCTCGCTTGATTATGTTACACTATTTATAACAATAGATATGTCGCATCCAGTCTCCTCCTTTTGAATAGGAGAATGATCGTTATTATGATCCGGAGTTGGAATAACTTCATCATTGTTCCAAGAACTTTCCAAAGGTTGCTTATCTTCGTTCGTCATCATAATTTTTGTCAACCTCAAAATCTCCAATATTCCAACGGCGTTGGAATTTCATCTCTATGAGTTTATTAATTTTTTGAAAAGTTTCCTCAGATGCTCCATCTTCTTCCAGTTGTTCGTGTTGTTTAAAGAGTTTCCTAATGTTAATACTTTTTCCGCCATTACTCACGATAGAATTTCCAGACCATATTTATTCTTTTGGAAAGGCATGATGAAGAGGAGTAGGTCTTGATGTGGTATCATGAGTTTTGAGTTCCAAACTCTCTGACATCTGTATATTAATAGAAAACAACTTATCAGAAGTAGAAAACAACTTATCAGAAGTATAAATGTCCTTCCATCCTCGTGATTGTTCCCTTACATACCCGTCATAAGGTTGTTGGCATGTATAAGAATATCCGTAAGGTTCCGTAGGATACTGACCCTAACCAAAAGATTGGTTTTGGTTATACCCCTGGTATAATAAGTAGTTGTCATAAGACTGAGATTGAAAACCATATTGATTACTACTATAATATGATTGATCTTGTGCACCATACATGTTATTTCCATAAGGAAACATGACGACTCACAAGAAAAAGAAAAATCTAACTAAAACCTAAAAAATAAACAAAAATAAAAACAAAAGTAAAATTTACAACCTGCTTTCAGAATTTACCTTCCGCTTTTGACGAGATTTGAACACCTTCAACGAGTTGTTAACACCACGAAAACCTAAAAATCTGAAAAACACTAAAGAAAAACGTGAAAATATCTAAACTACAAAAACAAGCTAAAACAAATAACAAATCAGTTAGCAACTGCTCTCCGACAGCAGCGCCAAAATTTGATGCGTGTCATAAGTGCAAAAATTACTAAAAATATTTCTCACTAATTAACTAGTAATATAGCGGTGGTAAGGATCGTTCCCACAGAAAGCTGTGTAATTGATAGGTTATTTAGAATAGCAAAACTAGAATAGATACTAAAAAGGGGGGTTCGTGAATTAATTAACTAAAATAATAATAGAGAAACTAATAAGAAAGAAAGATGATTAGGAATAATTCGCAGTTACCAAACGTTAACTGAGTTAGTATACTTATATGTCTTTCGCGAGAACCATTCATCACCAACCGTAGAATAACAGCTAGAGCAATGTTATCCCCAACCGTAGAATAACAGCTAGAGCAGTGTTATCCGCATATCAGATTTTATACAACCAAACCACTAAGTAGTAGCGCACTCAAGGTGTAACTCAATCGAAAGTTTTAAGTTTTGTGAACTTAGGTTGATACTAGAAGTTAGACTCTTAGCACAAGGTCCACTTACTAGTGTTGCCTTCACACACGATTGCTCCACAAAATCCCTCTGCAAGGTCTCACGTTCTCTACTTGTGTAGGAGATGCACGACAATTACGGATCGCTCAACTCTCTAATAGCATTAGAATGATCAATAGAATAATCCAATTTTACACTTGAACAATCTAGAAACCAATCATAAACTCTAGATATAATGAAAACAATCGATGCTGATAATAACTTAAAACAAACTTGTATTACTAATAAAGCTTCTCGCTTAGAATATTGAATTCATCCTTAATCAATAAAAGGATTTAGCTACTTATAATACAAAGAAGAATGGTTTCCCCCTAAAGGCCCCTAAAGGGGTAAACCATAGGTTTAAGATGTAGAAGTTGTGATATGAGAGGTAGAAGGTAGAGATTCCTTCCAAAACATGTAGAATTCTATGTATATATATCTTGTTTGAGATTCAGATATCTTGTTTTATAGTCTTCAATACTCGGCCCTCAAGTATCATCTCTTTCTAGGGTTTGAAATCCTTCCCGGACCAAGTTTCATTTATTTAGAAGTCCAAAACATGTCTTAAAAGTGGCCTACGTCGAGCTACAATCGGTAGTATTAATCCCCACCTTTATACCGATTATTTTTGTGAAGTATAAAGAGAACTTTGGTCCAAAAAATCCCATAATCGTTAGGCATGGTCTCCCATTATCTGCCGATTATTTTGCTGAGTGTTTCGCTCTTTTCTTTCGGTTGTTTTGCTCATAACTTCCTCATACGAACTCGGAATGACCTTATTGTTTTTGTGTTGGCTTTCTATTTCAATTCTCTTAAAGATGATGATAAGATGTTCTGGATTTGAACGATTTGAATTTGGTCTTTGTCCCTTCTCCATTGATAGACTTCAATTTACTTGCTCATTTAAGCACTTTGTAACTTCTTTTTAGATGATTCACCTAATATGACACATATGATAGGGAAAAAAAGTAATAATAAGTAATATGCAATGATTATAAAAACTATTAGTATGGATTTTACACTAAAATCATGTGAATTATGCCCTAATCACTTTCTTTCTTCTTTCTTCCTTTCATACTCGGGGATCTCCCTAAGCACTAGTTGTCCTATCTGGAACTCTCCAGGATGAACCTTATTGTTATACTCTCTTTGAAGCCTCCTCTGGTAATTTTCCATCTTCTGGAGGGCGATTTATCGGGCATCTTCTAGATTATCAAGCTTGGCGAGTATTAGATCTGAGGTGAGATTCTTCATCCATGCTTCAATTTTAGTAGTAGGGATCATTATTTCTGTAGGCAGAATTGCTTCAGTTCCATATGTGATCACGAAATGTGATAGCCCTATAGATGCTCTCTTTGTGGTTCAATAATCCCATAAAAAATTATACATCTGTTCACACCAGTCTCCATAGTGAACATCCAACTTCTTCTTCGTGTTATCAGTTATGGTTTTGTTAGTGATTTCTACCTGGCCATTACCTGTGGGTATAAGGGTGTGGATTTGCTTTTCCTGATTTGATAGTTATTGAACAGTAGGTCGATGTTTGTCCCTTGGAGTTGTTTCCCATTGTCTGACATTATTGCATCTGGTATCCCGAATCGACAAATGATGTTCTCAAACAGAAACTTGAAGACATCCTTGTCCCGAATATGATTTAAGGCAGTTGCTTCCACCCATTTGGTAAAGTAGTTTGCGGCCACGATAAGGTATTTTATCTGTAATGTTCCTTCATAAAGTGGTCCCAAAATGTCTATTCCCCATTTTATAAATGGCCAAGGGATTAACACCGGATTTAAGGATGTGGACGGTGCATGAATCTTCTTTCCAAATCTTTGACACTCTTCACATACTTTTTCCATATCATGTATGTAAGGTCAAAAATAACCCATGGTTTTTGCTCTTTGAGCTAGGTTCCTCCCTGAATTGTGATTCCCAGCATCTCCATAATGCAACTCTACCAGGATCCGGTGCCCTTGTTCCTTTCCTAGGCATCTGAGCAGTGGCCTTAAATAAGACTGCATGTATAAGATCTTGTCTCTAATTTGATAGTTAGCTGCCCTACTCTTGATTTTTTTTTGCTTGAATAGTGCTCGCGGTTAGCTCTCCAGAATCGAGGTATCGGTGGATAGGCTCTCTCCAGTCTTCCAATTCGTACGGTCCCGAGCCGATTACATCTATTGTTTCCCTATCATCTTCTATTTCTATTATTGATGAAGTGAAGACTCTCCCGACCCTAATTTCTTCCATCGTAGGATCTTTTAACATTAATGCGATGTATTACAGTACATCATCATGCATGTTGTTTCCTCTTATAACATGTTGTAGATTAATGTTTGGTATTTGACTCATATAATGTAGGGCTAGCCTTAGGTACTTTTATAGGCATGGATCCAGAGTATGGTAATATCCTTTGATTTGGCGTATCACTATTTGAGAATCGCTGGTGATCCTTACCTATGTTATTCCTATCTCTATAATAAGCCTTAGAGCATGGATTGCAGCTTCATACTCAGTAATGTTGTTGCTGGATTTGAACTCGAGTCTGAAAGAATGAACTATCTTTACACCCTTAGGTGTTGTAAATACTATGCCTATCCTAGACCCCTATCATTGGATGATCCATCTGTGAATACTTCCCATCTCTTGGGGTGGAAGCTTTCAAGGAGCCATGTTGATCCATCATCGTCTTCTTCCATCCCGGGGATGTCTTCTTCCATCCGGGGATGTCTTCTACCTCTTCTTCTTCTTCTAAAGGGAAATCTGCCAGGAAATCATCTATAACCTGGGACTTGATTGTTGTGCATATTTCATTAAAGACATTGAATTTTTTAATTTGAGCTCCCCATTTTGAGATTTGTCCTGAGCTAGAGGAGTTGTCTAGAACCAGTTCGATTGTAGACTTGGTCAGGACCCAAATTCGGTGTGCTTGAAAGTACGTCTTTATCTTCTGTGTTGCATAGACTGATGAGTTTGTGATAGTGGTAAGAAAGGCTTTGTTTCAGAACTTGTGAAGATTTTGATTTTAGACTTAAGAACTAAAACTAAACTAGAACTAGAAAAACTTAAATAAAAAATTGATTTCAAGATTTTAAAACTAACAAGATTGGATTCCACTACTACACATGATTGAATGATGTTATAAATATTTCAAAACCCTAGTCACCTTTTAAGTCATTTTATTTCTGAATTCACTAACAATCAGGTATATTCTCAGATATTATTTGTACCCATGAAGCATAGATTATCAACTGATTTAACAAAGTATAACCTATCAAATTGAATCACAAATAATTAAGAAAATTATGCAAACAATTTAAAACTATGTAGAAGCAGTGATTAAGTGAATTATATAATTAAATTAGAGAAAATAAAATAATTACCCATCAATCATGCGTAAATAACTTCCTACATTGCCTTGGTTATGTGCGAATTAGCTCATCATGGTAAACAACATCTCAACATATTTTGTCATGCTCAAAAATTGCTTACAAAGATGAAATGAAGAGAAAATTATAAAACAGCGAGTTTGCAATTGTTTGCTTACTGGCTTCATATAATTCAGAAAACATTACTTTTCTAGAAGCCTCTTGCTCATATCTCTCATCAAAGGAAGATAAAAAAAAACAGTCATATGTATAATTATATAATAGTACTATAATAGTTTAATATAGGAGAATACATAGATAAATTTATAGGTTTATAAGCGTTACAGACTCATTGTTACAAAGCAAGTGTTTTAGAGATGAAGATAAATGTTGCAAAGATGAAGATAAATGTTGCAGTGGGATGAAGAACTCGTGACATAATGGTTGAAGGAACCATCGCCTATTCTCTGTTCTTCGTGTTCTTCAGCAGAAAAAACTTTCTTTTTCAACTCGTGATTTCTCACTCTGCTTGTCTCCAAACTCTCCCTAAACTCTCTATTCACCTCCAACACCCTTTATATACTAAACAGCACCGAAAATAATCCATAATAACTCCAGAATAATCCTGCAATAATTTTTTTATCTTCTTTCCAAGTTTCGGGTATAATTTCTATTTTTTATCTCCTTCACGCGTCTGCAGCTTTCAAACTTCATCCAAACTCGTTGAAAACACATCCTAGATGAGTAAAACTCTATGTATCCACACGCAACCTTCCAAACTTGGAAAATAATATCTGAAATAAAATGCCCACCCTGTTTTCTTCAAATGCACCTAACACAACTTTTTTTTCGAATCTAAAATATTCACCAGTCCTGGTTTGTCTTAACAGGCTTGTACCAATCCAAAACTACGAAAAAAATATCACCAAATCCTTCCTAAATTCAATCCAGAAAAATTGAATTTTCAAAGTTTGTTTTTCTCGCAAAAATTCTACTTCATGTGAAGAAGAAGGAGTCCTCATATCCATTTCAGGGGTGCTTTTAGCACTTATCCTTGGGTACCTTTAGCAATTTTCTGGGTGCCTTTAATAATTTTTCAAGCCGATTATTCCAAAAATGTTTATTTCTCAAAAACACCTACACATACATAAAAACACAATATTATTACAAAATTAAGTTCCAACTTCCAACATTATATAGAATAGAGATAAAATAGATAAACAAATGTGTCTATCAAATTACCCCCAAAATTATTATTTGCTAGTCCTCGAGCAAATCTAGAAAATAAAAATCTTAACTCACTGTCGCAGGCATCGCGATTGCACTTAGCGTGTGTAACAAGCCTTTGAACCCCTAGGTGTGCCAAGTGGATGAGTTTTGTCTCGTGAGGGTTTACAAAAGATATACCCACAGAACCTTTAATCCAAACTCTATCTACTTGTAACGATTGAGGGTAGACACTAAACATGTTATTTAGTTGGCTACAAAATTCTTTGGTTATGAGAGGAATTACCATATTTTGAATCCAATTGCTATACACGAGTTTTTATACTCAAACGTACTAAAATTCATATATAAGAAAACAGAGCACTACTCAGAAAGTCGTACAATGGACCACAATACTCGGAATTTATCAAAGTTCAATCACAAATAGGTTTAGAAGATGGATATGGAGATGATGAAGTTTGCACATGTTGACTAAGGTGAATGGTGTTTCCCATATATGTATGAAGGTCCATGCTAGGATGAATTCTAATGTATTGAGTTATGCTCCCAATGGTCTTTATCCTATCCACTCAGCTGGAATATACAAGGGCCCAGCGGTCGATTTATACAATTATTATTTTTTCCTTTCTCGACAACATGATTAGATCTTTTGAATCTAAGTGCATGCTCCTTGTCATCATATTACATGATAGTTCCCATGGATCCTGCGTTCCACGCTTGCTTAGGCGACGGAGACTGGGAGAAAACACACATATTACTATCCAAGTGTGTGTGTTTTTTTTGTCATCCAATTACTTAGAGAAACACATAAAATTAAAAAAATAAAAAGAGAAGGTGATATGGTCGAGGTAGATTCTGAGATATGGTGACGATTATCATGTTATTCCTAACACCTGAGTTGTGTCCTTTTATGAATATACACTTTAGTTGGGTCCCTCAACTCCTATAGCCAAGAGGTTTGTTTTCATCTACTTAGAACGGTCAATGTCATCCTAAATTGTTCACAAGTTTCTAATTTTAGAGTTTTAATTATTACACTAAATTATCTCCCTTACCTCCATACATAAATATAACATTGTCCTTAATGTTCAAATTAAAGAGCAGTACCAAAAATATAGGTAACAAGAGGAATAAAGAGATAAGTCATAAAGATAGTACCTGAGTGAAGCGTAACAATCCTTCTCTGGAGAATGAGATAGAAAATAAAAATAAGAAAATAAAAACATAAACCTACGAAACTTACTAATTTACAACAACATCCTTGATGGTCAATCAAGGTAAGCAGGGTCCTCCAGAGGGACCTCCTCAACATCACCTGCAGGAAAAGGCTCTAAAAATGGTTTCAATCTCTGACTGTTAACTTTTACAGTACTTATACCATCTTGAGTCTCAATTTCAATAGCACCATGAGGAAAAATAGTACGGACCACAAAAGGACCGGTCCACCGAGAGTGTAACTTCCCTCGAAATAGATGCAAACGAGTATCGTACATAAGAACTTTTTGACCTGGAAAAATGACTTTGTTAAAATATTTCTATCATGAAAGAGTTTCGATTTGTTCTTATACTCCTTAGCACTATCGTATGCATCTCTACGCATCTCTTCCAACTCATTAAGCTGGAGTTTTCTGTGAGCTCCTGTCTTGTCAACTGAAAAATTAAACTGCTTTACAGCCCAATATGCTCTATGTTCTAACTCAACAGGAAGGTAACAATCCTTGTCAAATACAAGCCGAAAAGGTGACATTCCAATGGGGGTCTTAAACGCAGTACGGTAAGCCCATAAGGTATCAGTAAGCCTCAATGACCAGTCTTTCTGATTAGGATTAACTGTTTTCTCTAAATACGTTTTATTTACCTTTTGGAAACCTCTACTTGACCACTAGTCTATGGATAATATGGGGTAGCTACTTTGTGGGTAATACCATATTTCTTCATCAAAAGTTTGAACGGTCGATTACAAAAGTGTGACCCTCCATCACTAATTATAGCCCGCGATATACCAAAACGTGCAAATATGTTATCATTCAAAAACTGGACCACAACCTTGTGGTCGTTTGTTTTACATGAAACCGCCTCAACCCATTTAGAGACATATTCAACAGCGACAAGTATGTAAAGATTACCAAAATAATTAGGAAATGGACCCATAAAATCAATGCTCCACACATCAAAGACCTCAATAACTAAAATAGGGTTCAAAGACATCATATTTCTACGGGAAATGGTTCCTAACTTCTGGCAGCGCTCACAAGCAACAGAGTAATTATGGGAGTCTTTAAACAATGATGGACAGTAGAATCCACACTGCAATATCTTAGAAGCAATTTTCTTAGCACTAAAGTTACCTCCACAAGCATGATCATGGCAAAAATAAATAATACTGGATTGGTCACTCTCAGCTATACATCTCCTAATTCTCTGGTTTGGACAATACTTAAACAAATAAGGATCGTCCCAAAAAAAAATGCTTTATCTCGGTTAAAACCCTAGAACGATCTTGTTTACCCCAATGTTGAAGCATTCGACCAGTAACAGGATTATTCATTATATTCGCAAACCAAGGTAATTGGAAAACAAAGAAACGTTGTTCGTCATGAAAACGGTCTCTCACATGAGGAGAATCATCAGGGGAATCACTAACTATTTTGCACCCTTTTTGTCTCTAATTTCTATAGAAAATTCTTGTAACAAAAGGATCCATCTAATAAATCTAGGTTTAGTATCCTTCTTGGAAAGAAGATATTTTCAAAGAAGCATGATCAGTAAAGACCATGACCTTAGAACCTAAAAGATAGGATCTAAACTTGTCTAAGGGAAAAAAATGGCTAATAATTCCTTCTCAGTGGTGGTGTATTTCAGTTAGGCATCATTTATAGTTTTGCTGGCATAGTAAATCACATAAAGTAATTTTTTTCTCGTTGACCTAACACGACACCAATAGCATAATCTGAGGCATCACACATGATCTCAAAGGGTAGGTTCCAGTTAGGTGCCTGGACTATGGGGGCGGTAGTGAGCAAAGTATTAAGCTTATCGAAAGCCTCTAAACTAGCATCATCAAAGAAAAAATTAACATATTTTGCAAGAAAATTGCAAATAGGTCTCGAAATCAAGCTAAAGTCCTTAATGAATCGACGATAAAAAATTGCATGTTTTAAGAATGACCTAATATCTCTTACGGTTTTGGGAAACTGTAAATTCTTAATAAGGTCAACTTTGGCTTTGTCTACCTCTATACCCTTAGAGGACACTATATGCCCTAGAACAATTCTTGATTGAACCATAAAATGACATTTCTCCCAATTAAGCACTAAGTTCTTTTCCTTACACTTATTCAACACTAATGTCAAATGATGCAAGCACTCATCAAAAGATGAACCAAACACTGAAAGATCATCCATAAAGACCTCTAAAAACTGTTCTACCATGTCAGAAAATATGATCATCATGCAACGCTGAAAAGTAATGGGTCCATTACAAAACCAGAAAGGCATGCGTCTATACGCAAAGGTACCAATGGGACAAGTAAAAGTGGTTTTATCCTGGTCTTCTGGGGAAATAACAATCTGATTATAACCAGAATAGCCATCTAACAAGCAATAATGACTATGTCCTGATAATCACTCTAGCATTAGTGATAGACACATTTTAGTGTCTAATTTGCACCTTAATTTCTAGTGAG
>JAJJMC010033111.1:2786389-2851712 GCA_023531435.1 Papaver californicum | reverse complement strand
ATAAACGTTGCAAAGATGACAATAAACGTTGTAAAGTTGAAGATAAATGTTGTAGTTGGGATGAAGAAACCGTGATAGAATGGTTGAAGGAATCGTCGCCTATTCTCTGTTCTTCCTGTTTTTCAGCAACAAAAACTTTTTTTTTCAATTCATGATTTCTCGCTCTGCTTGTCTCCAAACTCTCCCTAAACTCTCTATTCACCTCTAACACCCTTTATATACTCAACAGCACCGAAAATACTCCACAATAACTCCAGAAGAATCCTGCAATAATATTTTTATCTTCTTTCCAAGTTTCGGGTATAATTTCCATTTTTATCTCCTTCACGCGTCTGCAGCTGTCAAACTTCATCCAAACTCGTTGAAAACATATCCTGGATGAGTAAATATCTATGTAGCCACACATAACCTTCCGGTATAGCATTGATAGCATGGGCAGTTTCCCCTAGGTATATGGTGAGGACTTCCTCCGGATCTGGAATTTGAAAAACTGGCAGCTTCGCGAGATGTTCTTTAATCTTTTGGAATGCCTCCTCACAGTCATCCGTCAAATTGAATTTATTTCCCTTTATTAAAGTACTAAAGTAAGGTTTGCATTTTTTAGATGATATGGAGATGAACCGAATTAAAGCCGCTAGGCATCCGTTTAGCCTCTGAACCTCTTTTACTGTTGCGGGTGATGGCCTATCACGCACGGCACGAACCTTTTCCGGGTCTGATTCAATACCGTTTTTGGTAATTATGTAACCTAATAATTTCCAGATGTTAATTAAAATGTGCACTTTGCTAGATTGACTTTCATCTTGTATTTTCTCATTTGGTCAAAGATCCCCTTCAGGTCAAATATGTGATTTATGGATGATTTGCTCTTGACAAGCATGTCATCTACATATACCTCAATTGTATTGTGAATCCAACTTTCAAACATGTCTTCCACCAGCCTTTAGTACGTTGCCCCTGCGTTTTTCAGCCCAAAAGGCATCTTTGTGTAGCAACAGAGCCCTCTCGGTGTGAAGAATGATGTATGTTCCTGATTTTATGGTGCCAATGGAATCTGGTTGTACCCAGAGTATCCATGCATAAGAGTCATTGCTTCGTGACCATTAATTGCGTCAACTAGTTAATCTATACTCGGGAGTGGGAAGCTTTCCTTTGGGCATGCTTTGTTAAGATCATTAAAATCTACACAGATTCGGACCACGCTATTCTTTTTGGTACAATCACCATATTCGAGATCCATATCGGAGACTGTGCATTTCGGATGATTCCAGCGAATTGCATCTTCTTCAACTCTGCTTCCACTGAGGCTTGTAGCTCTGGTGTGATTATTCGCATCTTTTGCCGAATGGGCTTGAACTTTGGATTTATCTTTAGGTGATGAAATCAAACTTATGGATCAATCCCTTCAATTTCCTCCATACTCTATGCGAACACATCAATGTATTCCTGTAACAAGACTTTCAGATTGGTGACTTATTCAGAATCTAGTAACGACCCTATCTTTACTATCATTGGCTTTTTCTCCGTCCCGATGTTAAGATCTTGGGTTGGTTCTAGAGCCGTGAAGTGTTGTTTGGGTTCCTCGATAGGAGTTGCGGGATTTAATTGTTATGCATCTCGACTCTTTCCTTCTTCCCCACTCTCCTGTGCTAATGCCAACATTTCTTCTAGCTCCTGCAAAAAAAATTCTCCTTGTATGCGGTTTTTTTCTCTTCTTTTCCTGGCTCGTTTGTCTTATTCTGTTGGATGTCTACTTGGATACAAAACTTTACGACTTGCAGATCTCCTATAACTTCTGCTAATCCCATTGGGGTCGGAAACCTTAGTCGTTGGTGATATGCTGATGTCACTCTTGTGATTCCTGCAAACCATGGTATCCCAATTATAGCATCATAGGTTGAAACTACGTCTACTACGAAGAAAGTAGTAATGGTATCCAGATATTCTCCTCCTGAAACTCTCAGTGTTACTTCGCCTTTGTGTTTGGTAACTGATCTGTTAAATCCATATATGTTATAAGTAGAAGGGATGAGGATGTCATCAAATAGGCCCATTCTTTTGAAAGTGTTGTAGAAAAAGACTTCCACGGAGCTTCAGTTATCCACCAATATTTTATTTACTTCCCATTCTTTGATCATCAATGTGATTACCAACGGATCCGCATGAGCTTCTCCATTTAGTAGCACATCTTTTGCAGAAAAGGATATCGGCTGCATCATCCATGATTCCATTGGAAGAGTCTTGGCCACATTGTAGATTTCCTTCCCCGAATTGACTCTTTTGTGAATTCGTGACATGGTCCACTTCCTAGATGAAAACTTTGAATCGTTGAGTGGGAAATTGTGTTGCATTGTATGACTCAGGCGTCTCTTTTAATTCTTACTTGGTGTACTGGCACCTCATCTGGTGTAGGTTGAGTCATCACATATTTTTGTATAAATCCATCTCGAATCAGGTGTTGCACAATCTCCTTCACGTATCGACAGTTGTTAGTTGAATATCCTTTATACTGGTGGTAAGCACAATAGTCGGGGTGGTCTTTTGATCTGTCAAACTGTACACCTTTATTCGGGGGATAATTAATGTCTCCCCGCTTTTCTGCCTCCTTAAAAATCTCTTCCAAGGGAGCATTCAACGGCACTTAGACTTTATCTTCGAATCTTGTCCTTTTCCCTTTTAGGACCCATATTTTCTGGTTTGCGCCCCTATCGTATCGTTCTCCTCTTTTCTCGACTCGTTCCGACTCTGTATGGGGAATGACCTTTGTATCTTGAGATGATTCTTCCACCTTTGGAGCTTCCTGAACTTGAATTTCCTGCACTCCTCCCTAGATTTCTTCGAGAGAAATGTAATGCTCTTGGAGTTTCCTGATATCCTTCAGAGTCTGAGGATTTTCATTGTAGATGTACACATAGATTGGGTCCTTTTTTCCTAACGCATTTTCTAATCCCAAAATTTTTTGATCCGTTGCTACCTTTTCAATTTCAGTGCACAGTTTTCTTCATCTGTCTGTAAGTGATCGAAGCGATTCTTGAGTCCTTTGTCCAGAGTAAACAATTTGTTCACCTAAGGACTGGCTATGATTTTGTTCATATAAGTCTCCAAAAATATTTCATTCAGCTCCTCATAGGTTTCGACTGATCCCTGGGAAAGCGAGTAGAACCAGGTCTTTGCTTCTCCGTCCAAGCTTGCTGGGAAGAATTTACACATCACCGTTTATGCCTCTATTGAAGAAGACATATGTTGTACATTTTGATATGCTCAACCGCCTCGCATGTTCCATCGAATCTCGACACAAAGGTCGGGAGAGTGTACTTTGGGGGGAACTCATCCCTCGCCAATCTCCTGGTGAATGGGGTCTTTTCAGCTTTTGTCCTTACTTCTGCGAGCTTGTTATCGTCTTCTTTACCCACCATCTTTTAGATCATTGCTTCCATATTCTTTACCTTTTCCGACATACTTTGAGGATGTCTTCGATTCTCCTGCCTGTGCTTCTCCTCAGAAGTAGAATCTTTTCTGGGTCTATAATTTCTTCGGGGTTGTATCTCCGGTTTTGGGCTTGGATGTCTGGGGGAAGCGGGTTCTGGGGTTCTAGTCATGCTTGATGCTGCTCGATTCGAGCTTCCAGTTGTCGAATGTGTATTATCGATAAACCCCTCCCTTGGATACTCTCTTGGTAAACTTCCTTGCCTCATTCCCCGTTCACGAAGTAAGTTATTTTCTTGCTCCATTAGGAGATTCCTTCGTTCCAATGCTCTAACCATTTCTTCATGTTTTTGTTGATTTGCTAAAATCCTTGCCAGAGTAGCGTATGTGCTTTCATGGATAGATAGGTTGTCTCTCCTTAGGAAATTGTCTCCTTCTACCAGTTTTATTTTCCCCATCACGATTTGACGTTGTCTCTCTGCTTCTACCTCAGCCGCTTCTCTTCGTATTGCTTCATTCATCATCATGTGTTCTTCCTGGTGAGCCCTTCTCTGTGCTTGATCTTCATCACTATCCGAAACGGATAGACCATCAGGTGGATATTCTCCCTCGGTCGCTACCTCAAGAATCTGCACATCGGATGGTTGAACCGCGCGGATTTCTTCCTCAACTGGCGGCATCTCGGGTCGAGTTCCCCTCCTTAAGATATGCCTCGGGTTAGGGTTGTTTTCCTGTCCAGAAGTCGTGAGTCCCTCCTATGGGCTTCCCCCTGCTACTGTCTGACTACGTAGATACCGTGTTGGTGCTGATGAACTAGCCATCTGATGATAACCCTACGTACAGAAGAGAAATGTACAGACTTACTATAACCTAAATAAGAAAATAAAGCATATTTTTTTAAAGATTCTTTTGTCGGATTCTAATCCTTAAATCCGACAGCTTATAACCAAAATGTCAGTGTTCAGAGGCAGTTATGTGTCAGAATCAGGCCCCTCTGAAAAAGATTTGTTGTGGTCCAGGTGGTTTTTTGGAAAAGGGCACCACATCCAAAAAATACTAGGTTCTTCTTTGTTAACTTTTAGTGCAAGTCTTCCTTTCCTTTTACTGGGTGAGTGAAATCTGATTAACTCGTCGGCTCCGCTGACTGAAAAATCTCTTTGGACAATATATTGAATTAGATGCAGAGAAACTGTATTTTCGAAGATCTAGTTATTCCAACTTCTTTTCTTTGACACTTAAAGTTTTCGTCAAGGTTTTCGAAGTTAGGATTATAGCCTTCATACGTTAAGCTCAAATCATTTGGATGACTTGTTGCTCCAACTGACCTGAACCTTTCCTTTTAGTCCTGGTTTCCCAAACCTTATGTAAGTAAGGTTTCCACCATTACCTTTTTAACAAAGTAGTGACATCTTTCTAGGGTTTTTAAAAGAAAAGGGGGGAAAGATAAACTAAAGACTTGGGAGATGGGGATCTGGTATGGAATAACTCGCATGCATCTTGAGAGGAATATTCTTAGGTTTTCAACCACAAAAGGAAAGAAAACCCAAACATTTTCTAAATCTGCGGCACAATCGTGCTCATATCCACTTTAGCTTCTAACAAAGTTTCATAGACATTTTGGATCTTGTGGATCTTCATCGAGGGTCTTTTAGCTTCTACAAAGGTCAGCGACACTTTGGAGCTTGTAGATCTTGTTGTTGTGTGAAGTATTTCACCACAAAGGTACTCAACAAGATATTAAAACAGTCCATGTTTATAGCGCCAAAATGTAGTTGAATAAAATCTAACTACTTTATCTAACCATTCACTCTAAATTGAGAATCATATACAAATAAATCCAAGAACATGTTAATAGTAACATACAAAGATATACGTGGTTTTGTTTGGTTACCTACGTCCACGGGGGTGAAATGATTGATATTATTTGAAAGGGATTGAACATACAAAAGGAACAAACTCAAGCTCACAATGAAATATTCACTCTAATCTTTCTTACTTGCTACTGCTTTTCTCTCCCCAAATATCACTTGCCTTCTCTCATGAGTTAGCCTAGTATTTATAGACAAAGGTAACATACAACTAATTTCGGTATTGGACACTTGTATATGAGTTGTTGTAGTTGATTCGGGAGAGTGTCCTGAATCTCATGATATCATGCCCCGAATCTTCTAGGGTACACTTGATATGGTGGTCTTCATCTTGTTCTGGATATGAACCGAAATGGTGGAGGTGACTTCCTGATCCTTCTTTAGTCACGACCCAAATAATGAACGTCGATTCATGTCAGGTGTATTAAATGCTTCTGATCATATTACGCATGATCTATAAGCTCATTTAATGCTTTGTCTCCTCTTTCAAACTTGATCACTGATTTCTTCTTTTACTTTCCATGTGTCCCTACTGTAGATTGAAGTGGTAGATATCTCTTTTACCATATGAGACCAAGAAGATATTTCTAGTGCCCCGTTCTTATCTTGGTATCATGACCCCTCTGTCTAAGATATCTACACCTTTCCTCAGATATTTATCCACTACACCTACATTGTTGGCAACTTCTGTTATCACTAGCCTCTCTTGTTCGTATCGTGCTGAAGAAAAGATTCTGCGATCTGATGTTGTGATTCCCCTTGTTTGATAGATGGTTTTATCCCTTCTTCTCTGAGTCCGATGTTCAGATTCTTCATGCGAGTCAGCTTCAACCTTCTGTGATTGGTCGCTCCAAAGCTTGCTGGCGGTCCCTCTGCAGTTTCATTATTCTTGGTCGAGTTTGATTATTCACGGGATAATTGTCTGAGTCCAAGTCCAAGTCCAAGCATCACAGTTGGAGCTGGGATTGATCACTCTGAAGTTTGCTTACGCACTGAAAGATAACAAGGATGATTTTTTCACGAGCTAGCGTTGTGATGCATGGTACTTCTCGAACTTGGTTGTGAATGGGTTGTTACGAGGTTGATTATCCGAGAACAAGCTTTGATTTGTGATAGAAATTCCTGATGATCGAAAAGAATTTGTCATACACGAATTGATGTCGATTGAGCATTATTGAATTCGATCTTCTTCCGGAGCTGGATTATGGTACCCTTGAATCCATTCGATCTTTGATACACCATTTAATGAATGAAAGAACTTTTTTCGAAATTTTCCTTAAAAGCCTCAAGTCTTTGTTTTGTCTGATTTTTGTCGAATAGATCCCCTCTTTTTCTTCTTTCATTGGACCCACCATAATGTTTGTTGTCTGAAAATTTGGGGTTTTCACCCGATCTACTGCTTAAATGAACGGATTTACTACTTAAATGATCAGATCTACGGATATAGTGACTGGATCAGGTAGTTTGAGAGGTTTATTACACGAGTAGGTCGAATCCTTTTAACCATCCCTGTTTCTAGCGCCAAATTGTAATTGCACAAAATCCTACTACCACAAAAAACCTAATCTGATAGATCAAAAATGTATTATAACAAATAAGTAAATGAAGCAGAGATGAGAGATATTGAGATAGACACAAATATTTACGTGGTTCGGCATAAATGCCTACGTCCACAGTGGGGTGATGGGTTGAGTTTCACTATATATGAAAGTGTTACATTTAACTCCATTGAAAGAAAGTGAAGCTCTAAGTGAGCAGTAGAATGAGATATAGTAGAAAGAGAGTGTGGAAGTAGAAAAGAAGATAAAAGTAGAAGAGAAGATAAAAGTGAGTCTCCCTTCTAAACCTACTACACTTACTCTTTTATAGGGTAAGAGAATGTATAGATGATTACATATTTATCCTTAGCTTAATAGTTAGTTATTGTATGTGTTGCTTCATGATGCTAAATTATCTATGTTCTAATCTTACACCACGTGTTAAATGAGACTTTTACCTCTCACACCCATCTCTGATTCCTCAGTCTTATTAACAATAGTTTGTTCTCTAAATTTCTTATAAATATCTCCTTGATAGAAATCTCTTGTCCTCATAACTAGCACAAGTGAACACAAAGCTCCAACTAAGGATACACCTGCCATTATAATAAAAGACATTTTATAACATTGTTTTCCAATACAAGTTAATTCCTTCACTGCATCCCTACTGAGCCCTTTAGCCACCAATTGTTTCAATGCTTCTCTATCATAAAGAATCCCAAGAACCCTGACATTGAACACATATGAACCAAGAGGACTTCCCAAAACGCCGCAGTTGAACAATGTTGAGTAATACTTAAGACCAAATAGTTCAGAAATTATGGTATAAACTAAGGTTAACTGAGCACCATAAGAGAAACCAATGAGCACCGAAGAAACGTAAAGAGAACCGGGAAATGCAAACGCAATGAGAATATTACCGATACATGATAAAACTAAGACTACTGTCATTAATAATGTTCTTGGAAAACCCCATTTTGATAGAAGGATTTCAGAGATAAAACCTGCACAAACTCTGCCAAAGTAGTTCCATATACTGACTAATGACACAAATGTGCTAATTGTAAGAGATGGGTAGCCTAAAGATTCTCCAATTTGTCCTAAATTATCAATTGCACTTAAACTTGTTCCAAGTCCACTGAAAACCGAAATGAATACTAGTAACATGTCTAAGCTTAGCAACGCTTGCAATATCGTGTAATCTTCGCCTCTTTTAGGTGGACTGAAAATGTTTGAAAACCAAGATGATTCCGGTACGGGGTTCTTTCTGTCAACGGTTTGGGCAACAATTGTTTGTGGGGATTCAATTATTACAGAAGTAGGAGTAGAATTCAGCATTTGTTTGTTGCGCTTCCAAATAGCAAGTTCCTCATTGATGGCTACTCCTAAAGGAATGAAGAGCAAAATACAAACAACAGTTGCAGTAGCAATATATCCACCATGAGAGAAAGCCTTCTGTTTCTGAATTATGGTTATAACCATTACGAATAACGCTAATGCAAGTGATATGAATAAGTATTTGTAAAACACTTTCCGTTCATTCGATTGTTTGACGACTTTCATGGGTCTAATTGTGTAAACAAAAAAGAGTGAAACAACTGCAGGAAGCCAACCAATAAGTAGAATAAGAGCTTTAGGATCATTACCATAGATTGCTAAGTAAAGTTGGTTCATTACAGCTCCACTTAATCCTGTAAAACCCTTTAATAACCCTACCATAATCCCGCGGCTCTCGGGAAAATTCTTCACACATGGTACTAATGAACCAGTATTAGCAAAATTCTGTGAATTAGCACCAATACAAATGTACATACACATTTGCCAAACTTTGGGTTTTGCAATATGACCAGCAACAGCAAGCCAAATCATGAAATATCCGAAGAAATTTAATGCAGCGCCAACTAGAAGAACAAACCAAGTTGGCGTTACTTCAGCTATTAAACCAGAAAAAACACCAACACTAGCACCAAGATCTTTGAAAAAACCAAGTAAATTAAGAGTTTCTTGATCGTACCCAAGTGTTCTTTTAATCTCCTTTGAGTAAATACCAAATGCATAAGTTGCACCAGCACCTGACATGATTAGAAAAGCTGCAAACAGCATGAACCATCTTCCTTTCACAAGCTGTTTTGTGAAATGAAACATTTCTCTTGAAGTAGTAACACCATTATTAGTTTTACCAATCAATGTCTCCACCATGTTTGCTGTTTCTTTCTCTAGATTCTGAACTGTTGGAGAAGTTTGATGAAAAGAGAGAGAGACTAAGGAAAAGAATTTCAGTGAAAAAGATGAATTTGAAGAAGATGGATACAGACTACAGAGTCATGAATGAGATTGGAGAAGTATGGGTGTGCTCTATTTATAAGAAATTTTAAGGTGTGTATTTGAATTAGAATTGAATTTGGATCACTTCACTATTAACTAGTTGTAAAAAAAACTTTTTACTGCTTATAAGAATTTAAGGTGAGGATGTATTTACTTTTTTACTAATTGTAGAAAACTTGAGGTATAGATTTCCTGTTTTACTAACAGCAATAGTAACTTTTTCTACTTCAGTTGCAGCTGCAGAGCCACAATTGAGCATAAGAGGGGATAAACAAAATAACAGCATTGGAGACACACAATAAATAAAAAATATAAACAGATAGGCTTTGGAAGCTAGTTAGGGGCAACTCCGGTCCTGTCAGGGAATAAAGTTGATGATGAAGTGAAGTCCATACATTGTGGACTATGGAATGTGATGGTCATGGAGATTCCTTAAACAATTTTGCCACCCTTTTGGTCCCAAGGAACCCATGTATGTAGAACTTATCTCTTCTTGAGAAAAGATTGGAAAGTGCCAACACTTATCATGAACTTTTTGGAGCCGGTTGTTAGTATCAACCTCCATTATTTTCCTTGATCCTATTACCTATACGATTTTTTCAGCTAACTATCCTAAAACATTGACCAGTTATGCAAAGTTTATGGTGGCCTCATATTATGGTAGTTGAGTTGAGGAAAGCTATACTGTAGCGGTCATGGCTCATGAGCTTCTTATCCTCCTAGTACAAGAGTTTGTCTTCTTGGATGATAATAATGTCCAAACATGTGATGAATGCTATTTTGTTGGCCTCATAAGGAGATAAAGACGGTGCAATTTTAATTTCAGCTTTCCATCTTTATTATCATTTAAGCCTTATATTGATTTGGAGTTTCATGCATTCTCACTTTCAGTTTCGTGTCCTAGTGGAACTTTCCACTATATGAATAGTGTGTGTACCTCATGAAAATATACTTGTAACAGATTTCACTGCCGAATTTACTCAGCGACACCATATACACTATATAGCCAAACTAACTAGTAAATACTAGTTTAATAGATTACGCGTGAATACTTCAAACAGAATTAGCTAAGAATTTGGTCTACACGAAGATCCCTCTTCTTTTGCTTACAGAACTAAAATTGACTTCAAACAATATAAAGTAAAGACCCGTGAGTTTTAATATGTATTGTAAAACTGAACATACGGAAAGGTGGTCTTCCACTAGTTTTACTTAAAACAATACTTTGAAATGCCAAAAAGAGAAACCCAAGAGAATAATACAGTGGTAAGAAATTGAAACTTTTGTGGTTGTTGTCGAATAAAGGCACGAGTGAGAGGAACAGCGATGCTCCCATGTGAACATGTCTCGTGAATTCTTCATGGTTTTGATTTCGCACAAGACGACATCTAAAAGGAGACTGTTGGCAACATGTTTGTAAGTCTAATGTGAATGCCGATCGGTTTCAAATTGCCTCTATAAGAATGACATATGAGCATCACACTGAGTGTTATTCCAGACAGTGGATATCAAACGCATTATCAGGGTTGTGGCTTCAATGGTTGATCATAAAATCCGCTTCTGAAGCCACTACTTGTGCTCTGGAGAGCGAGGGTTTGAGTCCCACAAATCACATGTTAAATCCTCAACACAACCGAGTGCCAGACTACGACGGCCAGTTGTGAAGTGTTGTGTTTGCTGGTTGTTTAGACGGATTTTAAATAACAAGTACCCGATTAAAGATTTTCAAACTCACCTGAAAAAGCCCTGAAGAACAGTCAGAGAAACAGAGTCCAAAGAACGGATCTTGACTAGATTCTACTCAGGGGTAGACTACACATAATTTAGGAATTAAAAAATTGATGATAAATCAATCAACAATTTTTGGTTTCCTGGGAGAGACCTAAATGAACATAATTTGCATATTCGATATTACTTATAAGCATGGCAATCTAAATCTCAAGTAGGGGTTCACTGGCACATGACTAAACAAAAGTTAAAGACTACAGTGAATATTTAACATCTATACCAACGCACAGACTAACCATACCCTAACTTGTCCCAACCTAAACAAAATCATGCAACTAGTATCCCTCAGTAGCGGTCTTCGTAGGATGAAGGTCTTGCTCCCCTGCTTGGGCGATCATAAGGACCTGCCCTATCCCTGTAACTTCCTCCCTCATAACGTGTTGGCCCTCCATTTCCATACCTATCGCTACCAGCACCAGCAGCGCCACCACCAGTCCTCGGGGCTGCATCTCTATCATATGCCCTGTCCTTGCTATAGCCATTCTGAGGGTACCGATCTGTAGCCCCATAACGATCACTACCTCCGAAACGATCTCCCCCAGCAGCTGGGTACCTGTCCCCACCAGCATAACGCTCACGCCCTCCATACTTGCTGTCTCTGTTATCAACACGATCCCTCTCACCATAACGTCCACCGTCATACCTATCATCAATGTATCGATCCCCATAACGATCTCCTCCAAAGCGATCTCCACGACCACCGCCACCACTGAATCTAGAACGTGAAGGAAATCTTCCACCTGCACCACCTGCACCACCTCCACCCCCAGCCGAAGGACATTCTCGAGCCCAATGCCCTGGTCGCCCACACTTAAAGCAGTCAGATCCCCCTGCACCTCCCCTATCACCACCAAAACTGCCACCTCTGCCACCGGAGGAGTATCCCCCGCCATAACCATAGTCATCACGACCATCACGACCACCACCACCACCACCACTCCTAGGCTGGGCTTTGTTGACTGATATAACACGTTCACCAAGTTCCCTGCCATGCATCTCTCTGATGGCATCATCCATTCCACGTTGATCAGCAAAAGTCACAAATCCAAAACCTCGGGGACGATTCGTATCTCTGTCCAACATGATCTACACAATCAAAACAACGAAAAAATGTTACAACAACCTGGGAATACAGTAAAGTGTTGTACCCTTATTATTTTGAGTGAAGGACTCAAAAGGAAAAGATCTGACAAAATTTCATAACATCAGTGAGTAAACACACATAGACAATGAAATGAAGGAGAGAAATTTCATGGTTAACCAAGGAAGTATGAATATGTGTTACACCATCCTCACCCCTCCTATCCTTCAATCTCAGATAAAACTAGCACAGAGCTTTTAATATCAGAAAATACTCAAAACGCAGTTAGGCTCTACAACCTGAGTTCAACTAACATATATTTAACGGACTCAATTAGCATACACAGCATCACCCATAAAAATGGACAGCCTTTAAAATGGTTCCAAAATGAAGAGGCGTAATAAGTCATACACAAGCGGCATTAAACAATGACTAAATTCTTAAACTGAAAATAGAAGATGTAATACAACAAGTGCATCAAAAGATCATGAATTCTATGAAGAGGTGGCACATTTAAAAATATAGAGAACTTATGATACATCAAGACTGTGGCTTTCCTTGTCCTATGAATTCATCACAATGCAACTAGCCTTTTAATGAACAATTCTAGGGTATTTCTTTTTCGTTGGTGCAGCAACTTCAATATATTGAACAGATATATAATCAAAATAAATGCACCTCTGAAAGAAAGCATAAAGGAAAATAAGGATTACAATACAACCATACCAGATAAAACGCAGTAGGATCGTTAAAGCAATGGCGAGTATGCTTATTCAAAACAGATTATGCACAATAGTTCATCTGCAATTTGTGACTTACTATGCTCAGATATCAAATTCCCACTGAACCAAAAATACCCATCCAGTACAAATTGGGTGGATATTGCTTCAAAGCACCTGTGTATGTTAATTCTTCCTAAGGCTACTGTTAATCAAAGGCCAGCATCATCAATTTTTCACCTACTCTTCCTGATAAACTTCAACATGGACATTATCAAACCACCTTAACAGGCTTCTCTGTCTATCTATCTATCTTATCATCTTCTAACAGATTTTGTCACAATTTTTCTCATAAATGCCCCCATTATGTTTGTCTTTCAAAATGCTAATATCACTAAACAAACAAAATTTTAGCATCCTCATCCTGCTGCCTGATTTTGAAAACAGAATTATCAACAAATATAACTGAATCTAACAGGTGTCTGTTTAACTGCATCTGCTTATTCTTATCAGGAACACATCTAAACTCTAAACATCACCTTCTGACATGTGTGTCCAAAGCGCAACCATCTCAAAAAACAAACCATCTGATGATACACTACACAACAACACTGAACTGCACAAGTGCATTTAGCTGCATCCGCAATATTCTTATCAGGAAATAAATCTAGACGCTAAATAATCATCTTCTGACATGTGCTGTTCGAAGGCGCACAAGTATCTCAAAAAACATGCCATCTGACACACAAAGAGATCCACAACAAATGAAATCGAGCTTTGGCAACTCGGTGTAATTCAGTTTCTCTCAAGGAACCAATCAAAGGCATCTCAATATGTACTGAGTTGATTTTCGATGACAGACAGATCTACCGACTGTAGAAGATAACACATTATCGACAGAACAGGGTCCTAGGTTTGAAACAAAGGCCTCAAACTAATCCGATCAGTTAAGAATGAAGAGAGCATAATTCACAAGGCTGGTTAAACACAACATTTCTCCGATCACTAACCAATAATCAGCAATAAGGCTCACTGGAGTAGTACTTGGCACTAATATCTCAGTGAATTACAGCAGTTCACTAAAACACATAAAGTAAGATTCACAGCAACATGATCTAACCAGGCAAGCAAACATATTCATTCGACGGCTATTGCTTCAAAGCACCTGCATACATTAAATTCTTCCTAAAGCTACTGTTAATCAAAGGCCAGTATCATCAATTTTTCACTTACTTTTCCTGATAAACTTCAACATGAACATTCTCAAACCACCTTAACAGGTTCCTCTATATATCTATCTAATCATCTTCTAACAGGTTTTGTCACAACTTTTCTCAAAAATGCCCCCATTCTGTTGGTCTTTCAAAATGCCAATATCACTAAACAAACAATTTTAGCATCCTCATCCTGCTGCCTGATTCTGAAAACAAAATCATCAATAATACAACTGAATCGAACAGGTGTCTGTTTAACTGCCTCAGCGTATTCTTATCAGGAACACATCTAGACTCTAAGCATCACCTTCTGAGTTGTGTGTCTGAAGCGCAACCATCTCAAAAAATAAACCAACTGATATGATATACTACACGACAACAACTGAACTGAACAAGTGTGTTTAATAACTGCGACCACAGTATTCTTATCAGGAAATAAATCTAGAATCTAAATAATCATCTTCTGACATGTGTTGTTCGAAGGCGCGCAGGTATCTCAAAAAACATGCCATCTGATACACAAACATAACCACAACAAATGAAATCGAGCTTCGACAACTCAATGTAATTCAGATCCTCTCAAGGAACCAATCAAAGGCATCTCAAAAACACCATAACCAGCATTCCCAAAAAATCCCACATAACCCAAAAGAAAACACAGAAAACATTAATCAGTAATCAAAATAAATATTATAGGAACATCAATACCTAGAACCTTAATTGTTCGAAGGAAAAAAAACACCTTAACAAAAAATTAGGGTTTGCGAAATTCCAAATTGAAGAGAAGAGATGAATATACCTGAGCCTCAAGAATTTTTCCATAACGACTGAATGCATCTTCAAGTTGCCTATCTGTAGTTTCCCATGACAAGCCTCCAACAAAAATCCTATAATTATCGTCTTTACCAGCCATTTTCAAGAAACCCTACCAACCCAAAAGAAAAACAAAGATTAAAACCCTAAAAATGATAAACCCTAACCTATGAAATCGTTACTCAAGTAGTTTAGCTTCCGTAACCCTAATTGAAAATAAGTGGAAGATATTTGCTTACCTTGTCTCACTCTCTCGGTCTAAAGTATGAGGAGAGAAACAACGAAACCCTAGAATATTAAAGAACGCGAGAAATCGTATCTTCAGTCCAGAGGTTTGAGAAGGAAAGAAGTGGAGAAAACGATTGTGTGAAATGTGAAGCGGTTGTAAAGAATTATATATAATTCGGATATCAAAGATGGGTAATTTGAATCGAGTTGAGTCGGTTCGGTTTCAAACCCACTCAGCAAACAAGCTTTTGCCCATTTCGTGCCACTGTGGACATGGGAAATTGGCTAAAAACAGGCAGATTCGCCAGTTTTTCCATCGTGGCAGAAACTACATCGAGCAACAGAGACTTTATCGTGTGACAGATCGCCAGCGATAGAGTCTGAGTGATATCAAAGTCGTACATTATTTTACCATCCGACAGTCCATATAAATATTTATATAATTTTTAATTTCGATCAGGATATTTTATTATTCTAAATTCTTGACTATTTGTTACATGTAATTTGGCACTAATCACTTCTAATGTAATGTTTAATTTTAATTAAATGTAATTTTATTTTAAAATGAACAAGTTCTTCATTGCATTAAAGCAGAGTAATTTGATTTATTTAACTAAAACCATATTAAAATACTAATCTTTATTATATTCAATTAAAATTACAATTAATCTACCGATTTCCCTGAACAGGGATGTGCCAGTCTATCATGCCTAGACCAAAATTGTTTTTTAACAAAACAGAGATCGAAAGGTTGAGTAAAATCACCATTCTCACCTTCATAACCTTGGTAAGGAATCTAGGGGGAGGTGGAGGAGTCGTCTGTAGAAGGTTAAAGGCTCATGGAGTAGCAATTGGGGTATAAATAGGAGCATCCCGAACTGCTTTAATGTTAAGACAATCGCCAGGAGTTTGGAGATTCGTTGCATCCAAGCGAAGGTTTCCATAACCATATGTCGGTGTCACCCTTTGAGCCTCTTGTACGAATTCCGGTGTAAAAGGATGACTTCTTTGACGTCTACAACTACCACGACTTCTTTGACTTCCACGAGTGGATGATTATGGAGTAGATATGTCAAACATCATTTGGGTCATCTACTGCAACTGATATTCCTGCATATCCTGTAATCGACAATGATAATCGTCCATCCTCCTATGTAGCTTGTACTCCCGATATGGATAAGTATGATCGAGAGCTTGAGAAGTAATTGTAACTGTAATTGTCTCTCCTTGTGGACCAATACTCTGCATCTCCCAATCAAACGTTGGCATAACTAACAAAGATGAACCTCTCTAACTTGGATACACAAAGTGGTAATTTACCTAAAGCTGGCATATCCATCCCACCCAAATTTTGTGACTTTATAACAATGTGAAGCTTGTAAATTCAGTTGAACCAATTAAGATAATCACGTCTATCAACAGGCACCTCGACCAACTCATCATAGTGTTCCCAAAGTAACCTATCATTTTGTAACAATGCCATGTAATCTTCATGGGGAATATCCCCGCTCTGAAGTGGGTTGATTGTTTTTATTGTTCTTCATTATAGTTGTAGAAGGTGTCTTTCGCCAAAGTATCAAACACATTTTCCAAAAAAATAATGAAAAACACTGATCGACGTAATCTCAACTATAACATCCTTTGAGCCTTTTTAGTTTGAAACTCTACACATTGCTCATACGGACTAGAAATAATGTTATGGCTTGTTTTACATAGTTGTTGAAGCCTATGAATCAAGGTAGAGTGTTAATCGTCATCAATTTGATCGTGAATCCGGTTATATATATGGTACTTCTATATAACTAGAAAAACATTGTTGTGTAGCGTAATGAAGGTTCACCAACACAGTAAGTATACTAGCAATACGATGAAAACATTGTAAAAAAAATAACAATAATGTTTTAGTAAATTAACATTAAAAAGATAAAATAATTAAGTGGTGGAAATGAAATTGTGGTTTTCACCTTCAAGATTCCCCAAAAACAATTTAAACTTGGTTTAGAGCCCGAACAATCAAGGCCTATATACAACCCCGATAATAGTGCAGACCCCTAGTCATATATTGGAGCTAACTGTAAATCATCAAACTCTTCAAGAAAACCAAGACTTGTCACTAAGATAGCATTTGGAAAAAAATATTGTCCTAATACGTATAACAAAAACACTCTTTCGAGCTCACCATAGTGGTTGGGATTCTTATAATATGGATTCTCTTCCACTCTCCAAACATAGTTTTGTAGGAAACTCTTCAACCTAACAACTTTTATTTCACCGGCATGTATACGTCTATGCAAATCATGTCCATCCTCATTAGTACAATACAATTGAAGGCGCTCTTATCATCTCGATTGTGTTTCCAACTTTATTTGGTTAAATGAAAACATATTTCCCTCATATGATATTCCCGTCAATATATACATATCAAACGATATATCTCCTATAAATAACATTTCATAATTAACGTTCATATAATATATAGTTTGTTTTTATAATCTAAATTTTTATGAATCCTAAAATTTGCATAATCTAAGTTTCTACGAAACCTAAAGTTTGCATATAAAACCAAATATAAAATCCAAAAATTGAATTAGAGAACAAACTAATTTACCGGTTCAAAATTCTTGAAATAAAATGTACTTGTAGTCTTCCACGGATTTCGCGATGGTTTTCATTCCAGATTAGATATAAATATTCCATATTTCTACGATGTTGATTATTTTAGAACAGTTATATTTGTTCGCATATCATATCTTGTACATGAAATGCTAATTATTTTTACAAAAAAACAAAAAACAAAAACTTATAAATAATTTTTGTAACAAATATAAATAAATATTCATAGGAGGGTAAAGGTGGTAAAAAATTATCGGAAAAGAATCGATGTATTACTTAAGAAACGACACAAGGGTAAAGACATATTTTATAATAGTCGCCAAGTTTATTGTCGAATTGACTATGATTTTTGTTTTTTTCATATTTTTCTTACTCTCCCTTTAATAATTCTTTTTAAAAAAAAACGTCGTTTCCCGGAACACATTTATGATTGATAGAATCTAGAAAACACCTATATATTCTTAGTGGACATTGGGGAAGATAGTGTCACCCGGATCCTTCCTCTTTATTTAAACTTTAAATAACTCATGGATATGAAAAATAAAATACATGCCGACAAAGTACAAAGTACAGGCGGTCAACGGTCAACATTTAGACTTTAAACTGATTGAAGCTACCAAATGTAATACCCTGGCAAACAAAAAAAACAAAAATAAAAAAAGCTAAGCTTATGCATTGCTTCCTATCTTGTGTGAAGCTAGCGTCCCATATAACTATCCAACATCTCGGGGGAGATCAGTAGGCATAGTTATGTCCTATATCTGGATCATCGTTGTTAGAAGAAAGATAAGATAATTTTTATATACTAGTCTTTCTGTTTTTTTTTTTTGTAACCACATTCTAAAATTTATAAGTGGGTTCAAGGGGAAAGTAGAATACTTAAATCAATGTATGAAAAGGTTACGTAGTAATTTGGATTATTGGGTCTATTGTTGGACTAGTATGTTTTGGCTCAATTAAGCTAGTGAGAGATGAGATTCTTGTTCTCTCTCTTTTCTAATCACCATAAAAAAAATCTCTCTAAAATCTCTAGTGTATTTTTGGTCGAATCGATAACGTTATAGGACTTTATTGTATCTTGAACGCAGTATTCAATTACTCAATTATACTCGTAAATTATATTTGGAAGAATCGAGTATTTGTGTAAAAGAATCTTAATTGAGCCTTGAACCTGAAAGTACAACAGTTCTCTCTTAAAATAGAACAACAATTTTTTGCCAGTATTTTTCATCCTCCTATTTAGACAAAAAAATTTCAACATGACATTGGTCATTCTCTAGCTCAGTTCACCATTCTTAAACATGTTAAGGAGAGATAGTTATCAAGGTGCTTTAGCATCTAGGGATAGAATCATGTACGTAACGAGAGTGGGAGAAATAGAAATTAATTAGCCTTGCCAATTTGAGGGAAACCAAAAACCATTTAGGGGCGACTAATTAAACAAAATAAGGACATTTTAAAGTAATCTCAATACATCCCTTATCCAAATATTTTCTATAATAGCTAATCTACCCTTGCTTAATTAGTGTTAATTTTGATTAATTAGTTAATTAATTTGGTTATAGTTAGTGATATAAAATTATTTGAGTTAGTTTTGGAAAAGAAATCGAGAGTGTTTTAGATTGATTTTTTGAGTTATGATTTTGTACAATCGGTAGGCTCGTGATTTTTATTCCTACTGATTGTACAATCGGTAGTTTACTGGAGTACTTAAACTACCGATTATAGGTGTCGCCCCAAATTGAATTTCTCAAAACTTACAAAATTTCTAACTCTTCATCTTTCACAATCGGTAGAAAGTGACAATTTATATCTACCGATTGTAGCAAGAATTGAACTAAACTTTAAAATTTTAAACTTTGTAATCGGTAGTTTAATGATCAAATTAACCTACCGATTATACTTTTTCTTTGTCCAGGACTTTATTTGCCATAATCGGTAGTTAGTGAACATGAAGAACTAACGATTGTGGATAATCGGTAGCAGGGGAATTTAATAACTACCGATTGTATGTAATCGGTAGTTTAGAAACATTATTATCTATCGATTATGCCGATTTTACTTAACATCTAACTTCATAATACTATTTCAACATCCGAAGAAAAACTTGTTCAAATAAACTTACTACATATTGTTCATTAAACTTGTTCAAAAAAACTAAAAACATCTGGGAAAAAACGAAACAAAACACATCATAGAAATTCTCATGAAATTCTTCCACTCATTGTTACTCTCGACTTGGTCCTAGTTTCAACCCGCTTCTTCTTCTTCTTCTTCTCGTTCCCCTTAGGATCAACAACAACTTCATCATTCTGAACTAGACCTATGTACTCTCTAGCTTCATTGTAGTATGGGTTTATGTCTGAGAAGTCTTTAAAAGAGTCGAGGATCAAAAACATAGATATCTGCCTCAGATCCTTCATCCGAAGATGGAACTTCAACGTAGTTGAGGGGATTGTCAGGACTGTTCCACCAACTATCAGGATCGTTCATCATTTGTGAGAATTTCGGATCATCCAGCATCATTTGATGTATTTCTTCGGGAGTAACTCCTCTTCGTAAATTGAAAAGATGGTGTTCAAGAATTTCAGCCTTTCGAGCCGGAGAAAGAATTTCATCGGAATCATCTTCATCCATAACCCTAATGAACATACCCAAACATTGATTATTAACTAACTAAACAACAGATATTATAAAAATAAACAAAAGTACACAATCGGTAGTTCAAAATATGAAATATCAACCGATTACACACAATCGGAAGGGAGTGTTTTCAGTAAATATCTGATTGTATAATCGGCAGATAAAATTATGTAATACCTACCGATTGTGCATAATGTTCTTCAGAAATGATGAACTAGTGTAAACAATCGGTAGATAAAGTTCAATCAGATTTCTACCGATTATGCGTTAGACAAAAGTCTATAAACAAGAATTATCATGATTTCTTCAAAGTAATAACTAAAAACATAAAAGTTGGATGTAACTTAATTATCCTTTCCCTTCTTTGATTGGGTAGGAACATTTTTTGGTCGAAGGGGAAGTTCATCGGAATCGGTTGACGAATTGATTTCAATAGTTTTGAACTCCTCTATCACTATCTTTTGCTTTCCTTTCTTTGATTGTTTAGGTAAAGATTTTGGAGTCATTTTCAATGGAGAATGAGAGTAAAGGGAGTAGAAGAATCAGTAGAGGAAAATAAATGAAAAAGGTGGTTGTTTTAGTTGAGAATAGGTAGAGGTAGAGGTAGAGAAGAAAATGAGAAGAAAAAGAGACGTCAATAGGTAGAGAACAAGAAGAATTAGGTTTTGGTTTCTGTTTATAAACCTGTCGTTTCAAAAAAAAAAAAGTTGTTGAGGCCTGGTGTACCAAGAGTGTACAGAAAATATGTACACTAAGTTCAAACTAATATTAACAGTCGAAAGTTTTAGGATCACCATTACCTACCAATTGTGTTAATCGGTAATTTAAGAAATTCTTAAACTACCGATTATAATAAGTAGCCCTAAATTGGAAATCGATTTTTTAAAAAAAAATTCAACATTTTGTACAAGCATAATCGGTAGTTTTAAGAAATTCTTAAACTACCGATTATCATACAAAAAGTGGCCAGGAACAGGCAATTCCTGGGGTAAATACAATCGATAGATATTTATCTACCGATTGTATTAAGGTAACACAATAGATAGTTTGTTATCTACCGATTGTTGATGAATATACATAAACGGTAGTTGTTTCAAACCACTTAACTACCGATTATAATGTAAAATTTGAAGAAAATAACTTGTTAAAATAAATCGATTGTAATTCATTTCATAACTCACAATAAGAACATAAAATCCTTTCAGATGTTAGACATTTAAAACCAGTAATGTTAAACACGAGAGACATATCCATAAGAAAAGAACCAAAATCTAATTTCTAACTTTTTTTGTTTTGGTACGAGGAGCACGAGTACCAGGGGCTAACGATCTTTCAGCATCAGCGATATTGGCTTCACCCTTAGGGACATTTGCTTCAGCAGCAACACTCGTTGAACCGCGAGATCTTTTAGTGTGCTTTTCTACAACCCTCTTCGGCTTATTCTCTCCAAACTTGATAGCATAGGCTTCATTATCGATGTTTTCAATGAGGTATTTATGATCTCTCATCGTCTCAACTGATGGAGGCACTCCCGCATTTATGCACCCAACTATCTTTTTCGAGAAAAATACAAACCTTTTTTTTCTGTTTTTAGGCAATAACAATTCAACGATTATTATCTAAAATATTAACCCGTAATACTAAAATCAAAAGGAAATAACATTACGTACCAGCCTTTCATAGCCCGAGGGTTTGTCTTTGATGATGCACCTATATTCTGGCACCCTGGTGCTCTTTCCTTTATCTTCACGGATCACGTGAAGATGAGAATGCTGCCGGTACCATACCATATAGCCAGGATCTGCTGCATCAGCTCGGATGACATGTCTCCCCTTGTTGATCATAGATTGCATCCTGTTGTACCAATGTTCAATCGATGGGTTACCAGAGTAAACAATTGTGATCGAGTCCTTACCACAAACACAATTCTCCACGTCTAACTAGAACCTGCCCCTGAAACGACTACAAGGTTCTTCTTGGACAAAACCCAGTTTGCGCATCACCCTTGTGGCATTGTACATGACATATCCAGTTGGATGACACAAGGGTACATAGTAGAATGGCAACTCATACCTTCGCGCTATATGACCATTAGCTCGGTCTTCCCTATAAGGATCAAAGCATACATCTTTGGACGCCATGAAGTCTAGTTTCCTCCTCAAAGAAATCAACTCCTGCTCCTTGGCCCTTGAATGGTTGCCCTCAAAGATGTATTTTGTGCCTCGGGGTGTGCCTTTCTCCTATGCCGGGTTCTCTCTGGCCAACTCGATGGACGGGAAGTGATCATAGATTCATGTCTAGTGTACATATCAAACCAAGTATGGGAAAGTGATTCTTAACAGAAGAAAAAATAAATAACAATCAAACCATCAGTGGAGTTGCCAAAATACCCGTAATAAGCTCACATTCTCAGCTATTTGGATAGTATGTTCCCTGGATGCCTTTCTCATCTCTTCCACCAAGAACGCAAGACATGCGTTGCCCCACGAATAGTCTTGAACTTTGTGGAGAGGATGCAAAAGTTGTAAGAGGTTGGCATCGACCCGGTTGCCACTAGCATTAGGGAAAATTACACGTCCCAATACACAGAGAAGATATGCAGTGGGTGCAACATTGATGTGGTCATCGCTAAACTCTGGGTTCAGCTCTTCCTTAGACTTGGTGCCTCTGAACATTTTTATCAGTTGCACCATGCTGAATTGCCTGATTTTGTAAGAAGCGTACCGTTTGAACTCTTCATCGGATGTCGCTCGGTCCCAACCAAGGCACCTCTCATTGTAAACATAAAGCTGGTCTCAGCTTAACTGCTTCACATAATCAAACTTCACCGTCGTACCATGGTCAGTGAGAGCTAGAATCGGCACCACATCATCGGGGGTAATCGTCATATCTCCCCACGGCATGTGGAAGGTATCGGTATCAGGATACATCCTCTCCATGAAGGCCGATATCGACACCCGGTCGTGAGGTAACATGGAATTCTCGCATCTGTAGATAGCCCCGGTTGCAGTATAATTTGCTGGAACCGTTGACACTCACCTTCCAACGGACAATCGTTCATCTTTGTTGGTGCAGCCGTAGGTTTGAGTAGACGGACCGCATTAGAATGATCCTAATATACACGACGAATTAAAAAACAATTAGAATAACAGTTAACACTTCTACGAATAAAAAGACAATATGTTAGGAATTGCGTTTTATAATTATTACCTTTGTTGAGTAAATCTCTTTCGCCCAAGAGTCTTTGTACCCAAACAATAGATCTCCTCCATCTCTTGGGATGCCAGGGATTTGGCCTTCTTGAAGACCATTCATCTTCAAAGAGTCGGGGACCTTATGTCCTCCTTTCTTCTTAGCTTGCTTCTTTGTACCACTTCTTTCTTTTTGTCTACCACTTGGTCCTCCTTCTTCAAAGTATCTATCTTGTGGAGCACTTGGTCCTCTTTCTTCTTCGTTTTTACTTCTTGGAACACTTGGTAGAGTTCCTTTGGTTATAAAAATTCCTCTAGCGCTCTTTTGTCTTCTTGCACTAACGGTAACCTTCTTCCTCCCTTCACGACGAGGCCCCGATATAATTGTATCGTGGTCTTGCTTAGATTTCCTTTCCCTTCTTTGATACAAGATAAAGAACAATTATTTTAGTGCATAATCGGTAGACAAAGTATATTGAACTCAACATATTGTTAACAATCGGTAGTCAAAAAAACAACGTAACTACCGATTGTGTACAATCGGTAGTATAACAACTTAACTACCGATTATGCACAATCGGTAGCTCGGGCTCTACATTATCTACTGATTGTGCATAAAAAATGGAACACAAAAGTCTATGGACACACGTACAATCGATAGTTACATAAAAAGTTTAACTACCGATTATGTGTAAATTTGGGTCCAGTAATACAATCGGTAGTTTATAACCTAAACATAACTACCGATTGTGATCGATGTTTTTGAGGATCACTAACTTGTATAATTGGATGTTTAACCCAATACGAAACTACCGATTATCACTAAATTTTGGTCCAGTAATACAATCGGTAGTTTATAACCTAAACATAACTACCGATTGTGCATGATGTTCATGAGCAATGAAGAACACTAACATAATCGGTAGTTTAATACAACCAAGAAACTACTGATTGTGAAATCTAACCTAAAACCCTTGATATTCTAGTGACTAATTCATTCGATAGAATCAATATAAAAACAAATAATGGTAAATCCTTACCTTATTGGAGCCATAAAGTGCTGGAGAGGCTGATTGTCGGAATCGGTCTCCGTTTCTAGGTCATCCTCTTCGCGTTCTTCGTGTTCTTCATGTTGTTCTTCAAAAATCTCTCGATCTCTTATGCCTGTGGAAAAATTCGACCACTCTGTATTAGGAGGTTGACGAGTTGTTTGCTTCTTTCTTGCCATTTTTAGATTGTAATAACGACGATAAATTGGTTTACGATTATACGATAAATTGGTTTACGATTAATCGGTTGAAGATGAATTTGAAATGCCACAATCCGTAGTTTGAAGTGGATAGAAGAAGAAGAGAAAACAAAAATTGAAAATCGGTAGGAAATGAATAAGTGTGAAATAGGTGTAGGTTTAGGTTTTATTAGTGAAAGGTTTTTTGATAATTATTTAATTAGTGAAAGGGTATTTTAGTATTTTACATACCCCTAGGTTATCTGATGTGATTTTAATATAGTGGTAAAAGGGTTTGATTCTCGGACTTATGAAGATTTAATTTCTAGACCTAATTTTTAATTACTAAAAATTAATAAGATTAAACAGATTTGATTTTAAAAAATAGATGGAAGAAAAATAGGGTTTAAGATTCCACCATTCACCAATACTTCTGTGATATGCCTAACAATTCTATGCTCAATTTAATCTAAATATGCCAAAAATAGGTTTTTAAAAGAATAATTGTAAATCCTAAGCATGAGACATCAAAAGCAGTCAACCCAGCATGACTCATCAAAAGAGAACACAACTATTTAAGAAAAACTATTTTTTTCAATTTTAATCAAGCAATTAGTAATAAAAGAATTGTAAAGAAAATATAGATAAAATAGACATACCACTTAATTATTGGAAGAAAGGCTTCCTTCGTCACCCCAGTGATGGTGATTAGCTCATTGTAGAGAAAACGCACTCAAAATAATCTTTCATTGCTCAAAAAGTGTATACAAATGCTAAAAAGAAGTAACACAGCCGATTTGATACGCTTATAAGCGTTACGATGAAGGGTTCAGCGTGTTACAGGAAGAAGAAAAGGGAACAGGAATAAAGATCGGACGTTTAACGCAACAAAGAAACGGCTGCTTCAGCAGCTTAATAGACGACTGTTCCAGCGACACAGTCAGCGACAGTTTACTGAAGCCTTATGTTCTTGGTGTTATTCCTCTTCACAGCAGCAGCAGTTTTCTGTCAACTTCTTCCGGTGCTTTGGCTGCCTCTCCCTCCTCGATTTCTTGGCTTTTCTTGGCTATATATAGGGTGTAGAAACCCTAGAGAGTCTTCTAAGTCAAATCAAACTCTTAAAATAACTCCCAATCAATCTCTGAATTTGTTTGAAACCAAAACAGGAACCAAGTCCTTTTCCCGTCCAAACTTGGATTTTCCAGCCAATTTTCCGGCGTGAATCACTCTTGCTTGATGTGTTTAAGCTTGTGTTGATCTCTTCTAGTCTTTGGGTAACTTAGAAACACTCAAAATCTCACAAAATCACGTAACTCCCTTATCATAAGTTTTCTTCACGTGTTCCCGCCATTCTCGGATTTGAAATGAAAAGGGGGTGCCTTTATCATAAACGTGGGTGCCTTAATCACTTTTGATGGGTTCCTTTAACAACTTTTTGAGCCGAATTTTCCACAAATATTTATTTCTCGATAATACCTACAAAGACATAAAAAGACATAATAAGTACAAAAACGAACACTTTCAAAATAGATAATCGAGTGTAATTTAGACACAAAAATGTGCCTATCAGATACCCCCAAACTTACTATTTGCTAGTCCTCGAGCAAATAAAAAATAAAATCCTAACTCACTTTCGCAGGAATCGCGACTACATTTAGCATATGTAATAAGCCGTTAAACCCCTAGGTGTCCCTAGTGGACGAGTTTTGTCTCGTGAGGGTTTACAAGAGGTATACCCACAAAACCTTTACTCCAGATTTTAGAAAAATCGTGAACGATTAAGGATAGACACTAAACAAGTTATTTAGTTGGCTTACTCAACTCTTCGGCTATGGGAATCATTACCCTATATTAGCCCAATTGTTGTACACGAATGTTTACTCAAGCATACTAAAATTCATATATAAGACAACAGAGCTCTACTCGGATAATCGTTCAACTACAAGACTCAGAATCTATCCCAATTAATCACATGAAAAGATTTAGAAGATGGACATAGAAATATAAAGGTTGCATATGTTGACTAAGGTGAACGGTGTTTCCCATATCTGTCTGAAGGTCAGTGCCAGGATGAATCCTAATAGATTGAGATACATGGTCTTAAACCTAATACTAATATCGACTCAATTGGTATATACAAGGGTCCCAGCGATCGATTTATAAAACGATAAATATATTGACAACATGATTGGATCAAATTGAATCCAAGCGCATGATTCTTATCAGCATCTTACGTGATAGTTCCCATGCATCCTGCATTCCACGCTTGCTTAGGCGACAGAGACAGGGAAAACACACACATATTGCTATGAAAGTGTCAATATTGTTTTTTCTCTTTTTTTTGTTTTCTTCTTTTCTTTTTTTTTTTCTTTTTTTTTTGATTTTTTTTTTTCAAATAAAGCAAGAATCGGGTTTGATCTAAAACACTCTATTTCGTCCTAGCGGCGATAACAATTTGATACTGGGCCCTACCAAATCACTTAGAGAAACACAAAATTGCAAAAATAAAAACAGAAAGTGATATGGTCGAGATAGACTCCGAGATGTGGTGATAACTATCATGTTATTTCTAACACCTGAACTCTGTCCTTTTATGAATAGACCATTTTAACTGGGCACACCAATTCCTATAAAAAAAGAGCTAAGTTTCTATCTACCTAGAATGGTTAGTGTCACCCTGAATTGTTCACAAGCTTCTAACTTCTAGAGTTTTATTATTTAACTAAAAAGTTTCTCCCTCCCCAAACTTAAATCAAACAGTGTCCTCAATGTTTCTAAAGATGAATGATTAAAAATATGAACAAGGAGAAACTGTTACCACTTCAGGAAAAGGAGTTAAGGAAAGATATTATCGTGTTTCATGAGCATGGGTTACCTCCCAAGAAGTGCTAAGTTTAAAGTCTTCAGCCAGACTAAGAAAGAATTAGTCACCTCATTAAATCATATAGCAATAATCGGAACAACTGTGGGTCGTCTGAATCAAATAGTGATATCACAAATAAGAGGAAAAAACAACAGGCTAAGAAAATGAACAAACCGAGCACACCCTTATCTAGTTTTCTGTTTACAACAACTACTTCTAGTTGTGGTTTAGGTTCAGGCTCTATAAAAGGGTCTAGAAAAAATATTTTCATGGGTTGGATTTCCTCATAGGCAGGATCAACAGGATCAGGTTGTAAAGTCTGGAAAAACTCAACTAAGAACTTAGAAGCACATAATAATAACCTGAATAATTGTGGATCCTCAAAGTCAATCAGATTTGACCCACACAGTTGACTACTATGAAGGTTGTCATTCTTAAGCAAATGTGTCGATTCTAATTTCCTAAAGTAATTAGGCTTAGTCTCAAAACTTAATAACTGACACATTTGAAATTCTAACGTTCCCACATATGAAAAAAAATATTTTGGTGGTAAAACAAAGTCAATCTCGGTATTACTACCTAGGTAAACCACATCGACCAGAGGTTGGGTTTCTAACAACTGAACTTCTTTATGGAAGTCAACAGGCTCAGGGAATCTAGTTTGAAGATGATCTTGTAAAATGGTAGAGGTACATATGTCAAGTCCCAAGTTAGGGACCTTTCTAAGAGTTAAAGGTAAAACACAGGGAGAATGATAGTCACCCCCAAACTTAAAGTTTTCAGTGTCTCTAGATAGACTAATCATAATTTTCCTAATTTCTAGATCGTCAGATTCCCGAAAATGGTCAATTGCTTCTTCTAGGTTATAATCTGGTGGTGCATCCTCACTCATATTTAAAATCTCTACGAGTCTTTGTTTGTTATCTAAGACTATTGTTTTTAAATCGTTGGACTCTAAAACAGTATTCTCAGGATAAACCCGTTCCTCTAAACCATTATCGGTTTCAAAACAAGAGAGTTCTACATCGTCTAAAACAATGATATCTCTAGTCAAATCCTCTTCCTTTTGAATAGGTGAATAATCATTAAAATTAGTTGAATTTGAACTAGAAATAACATTATCATCGTGAAGCACAACTGGAGTGACAATTTCTTGATCACTCTGCCTGTATATTTCAAGTTCTTCACCAATACTATCCTCATCATCATAATAATATGAAGATGTTTTAACCTCGTCTAAATAAGTAGTGTTACCAATTCTATCCTCGTCCTCTTGAGGAGGTGAATACCTATCAAGGGTAGCACTATATTGGGAATTAAGATTATATTGAGCAATATTGTTCCTTGCAGAAATTTCATTCATACTTAATACGAACCTATTTTTATCTCCAATCATCTGCTTGTTATTCTCAGCTATTTGCTTGCTATACTCAACTATCTTCTTGAGGGATTCTTCTAGAGGTGTAATAGGTTCATGATGAGAGCTAGGTCGCAATTGCTCTAGGGCATTCCTCCAAGACAAAGAACTAGAATTTTGCTCACTTTCATGTTCATAAGATGGGTGTATGTACGAATAGTAATTGGGATCACCTTGGTATGGGCAGTAACCTCTAAAAGGTTGGTGGTGGTCCCGACTACTATCCATACCATGATGATAGTATGGATAATGTCTAGTTTGAAATTCAGTCGGATATTCATTGTATTGGTCCTCATAATACCAGTTCGACTTTTTCTAACAAAAACTTCCTAATATATACAAAAATAAACTCTAAAAATAAATCCTACCGGAAGGGGTTCTAAACATACACAAGCAAGGCCGACTCAACCAAATCAAACTTATTGAATCTAGCAAACAAAAAGCATTATGGTTCCACTTAGATTGTTTCTAAACCAGCTTCTATTCCTTCGAAAGGCAACTAGTTACGGTTTTAGTAGACCTCTTAGAATAATCCGAATTAGATTAAGTCGAAGAGAAAATGATAAGCTCTAAGGAGCTTTGATAACCCTGTCTCTTTGGCACTTTTCCCTGGGTTACAAGGCGGCTCTAATCAACTTAAAATAATCTTCCTGAACTTTGAGTTAGGCTAATAAAGTAACCAGTACAGTCCCTTTGAACGAGTTTCATATAAGCTCGTTACCCTATTCTAGTCAAAATTTTAAGGTTTAGGTTCGCGTTTGGTAACATGTTCCTAAAGCGGGCAAGAAGGAAACGGTGATGAAATCCGAGTCCTTATCTTGTATGGCCAGTTCTTGCCCTTTACTAGAAAAGTAAGTCCGTTTTCAGTTCCTCAACATATATGCATACGAAGGAATACAGTAAACCCACTTGAAGGGGATTCGTGGATTGATCGAGTCTTACCTCCCGTACCAGACGGGGGATGATTCAGTTGTAGTCGACTCGGGCCACCGACTCCTGTGTCAGTGTGCGAACCCGAGGGGCCGAGACAATATCGTAATTGTCGTCCTTCCCTGTAGCAGTTTATATTTAATAATACCCTTCTGTAGGGTTTAAAAATAATAAAAAGTCCAAATGTCCAAAAGAAAGTCCAAAAAGTGTCCGAAAATAAAAGAAAAATTACAGAAATAATAAAAACCATATTACAATTTTCTAAACAAATAAAATCTAATTAAATAATAAAAATATAATTAAGAAAAATCTTCGATCTTCTTTTTCGTTTTTTAAGCTTTATCTTTTAACTCCAAGTCTTTAGCTTTAATTCCAAATCTTTGGCGTACTTTCTTTTCGATCCAAAATCCAACCTGTAGCAAAAAGAGAAATACCAAAAGAAACGTAAAATTGAACAAAGTAAAATAATAAAAATAAAAATAAAAACCTAAAAATAAATCTAAAACCTTAAACCTAAAAACAAGTCCGCGTCGCCGGCGCCAAAAATTGATGTGATTTTAATATAGTGGTAAAAGGGTTTGATTCTCGGACTTGTGAAGATTTAATTTCTAGACCTAATTTTTAATTACTACAAATTAATAAGATTAGACAGATTTGATTTTAAAAAATAGATGGAAGAAAACTAGGGTTTAAGATTCCACCATTCACCAATACTTCTGTGATATGCCTAACGATTCTATGCTCAATTTAATCTAAATATGCCAAAAATAGGTTTCTAAAAGAATAATGGTAAATCCTAAGCATGAGACATCAAAAGCAGTCAACCCAGCATGACTCATCAAAAGAGAACACAATTATTTAAGAAAAACTATCTTTTTCAATTTTAATCAAGCAATTAATAATAAAAGAATTGTAAAGAAAATATAGATAAAATAGACATACCACTTAATTATTGGAAGAAAGGCTTCCTTCGTCACCCCAGTGATGGTGATTAGCTCATTGTAGAGAAAACGCACTCAAAATAATCTTTCATTGCTCAAAAAGTGTTTACAAATGCTAAAAAGAAGTAACACAGCCGATTTGATACGCTTATAAGCGTTACGGTGAAGGGTTCAGCGTGTTACAGGAGGAAGAAAAGGGAACAGGAATAAAGATCGGACGTTTAACGCAGCAAAGAAACGACTGCTTCAGCAGCTTAATAGACGACTGTTCCAGCGACACAGTCAGCGACAGTTTACTGAAGCCTTATGTTCTTGGTGTTCTTCCTCTTAACAGCAGCATCAGTTTTCTGTCAACTTCTTCCGGTGCTTTGGCTGCCTCTCCCTCCTCGATTTCTTGGCTTTTCTTGACTATATATAGGGTGTACAAACCCTAGAGAGTCTTCTAAGTCAAATCAAACTCTTAAAACAACTCTCAATCAATCTCTGAATTTGTTTGAAACCAAAACAGGAACTAAGTCCTTTTCCCGTCCAAACTTGGATTTTCCAGCCAATTTTCCGGCGTGAATCACTCTAGCTTGATGTGTTTAAGCTTGTGTTGATCTCTTCTAGTCTTTGGGTAACTTAGAAACACTCAAAATCTCACAAAATCACGTAACTCCCTTATCAGAAGTTTTCTTCACGTGTTCCCGTCATTCTCGGATTTGAAATGAAAAGGGGTGCCTTAATCACTTTTGATGGGTGCTTTTAACAACTTTTTGAGCCGAATTTTCCACAAATATTTATTTCTCGAAAATACCTACAAAGACATAAAAAACATAATAAGTACAAAAACGAACACTTTCAAAATAGATAATCGAGTGTAATTTAGACACAAAAATATGTCTATCATTATCCCTTAGCCACATCCATGGGATTGGATTAAAAAGTCGCCCCTAATTAGTTTTTGGACGCCCTCAAAAACACTAAGTTAATTAGGGAAAAAAATATTTTTATTAGAGAAAGCGATCTTAGGAAATCGGAATTGTAATCGATTTGCTAATTATGACCTGACCTAATCAATATATTTCTCCAACTCCAACCAGAGAGTACACCTGACGTTACATATTTACCCCCAAATGTTCTTCTTCCTCCCACACCACCACCAAACCATTTACTGCACGACCTAACACAATTACAATTAGATCCTACCTTTAATACTCACTGTTACTTTAACATATTTCATTCGGAGATGATAAATCTCTTCTTATTGAAACAAATACTTTGGTTTTATATACCATTTAGAAAAAAATGAAATACTCATTACTACCAATCATCTAGGGCATAAAATTCATTGGATCTAGAATTCAATTGTCCAACTTTTCTAATTAAACCCCTTCATCTACTTATTTACTATTTATCTCCATAGCTTCCACCATCTTTCCTATAATCCACCCCCTTGATCAAGCCACCAAAGAAATAAAGACAACCAAATTTGTTATTTAACCCAAATTAGATACAAAAAACGTTTTTAATTTACATATTAAAAGAAACTCAGATTGATTATTGACGATTTGATATCCTGATTTTCCGTTTTCTCAATTTAAAAGGGGATTTGTTAGAATCAAATGAAAATCACCTCATAAACCAGCTAGGTAAACAAACAACTAATCTACTGATACTAGACTATATCCTCCTATTATATTAATATTAAATAATATATTTCTAAGTTCGGAGATTTGGCTAAAGCTCGTCTTTTGTTTGATGGATAACTAATTATCATCAGTTTCATGTTCAATTTTAGAAGACGATGAATTGGTTAAGGCAATCAATTAAATAAGTTATTACAGTAAAATTAAAATTTTAATGAATCACAAATTTTTCGACCAAAATCCATCGGCAGTGGAGTTGGCAGCGGTGGTGAAGTTGTTTTTGGTCAAACCCTATTGGTAGTTGAATTGGTGGTGATGGTGGCGTTGTCGTTAATCAAAACCCATTGACAGTGATGGTAAAGTTGTTTCGGGAATTGGTACGAGTTATACGTGATTTTTGAATGTATTAGATAAGGATAATACGGTCCGAGTTAGAAGAATATATTAGATAGGTTCTGGATGTGGTATCGACTAGGGCTTATAGCCAGAATGCCCCAAAATCGGGACTGGTTGGGAAAATGCTCTAACATTTTAAGATTAGTTAGAACGTTCTATTTTGTTAGTTTAGGCGTTAGGCCCAGTTAGATAATCAAATGGAACATACGTGTGAATCTCACATGTGAGATTATTACACTTATAACCCTTCAAGATTATATTAAACAGATTCTTGCCACGTGTCCCTAATGATCTAACGGTGACAAATAGTCGTTGGGCATATAAAATGCACGTGGGACATCAAATGTTATGTACATACGTTTATCAAATGTTATGTTATTCCGACGTACATGAGATGATTGAACCTGGTTTTACAAATATACCATTGTCTTCCTAAAATTGACCAGCGTATTCTTTTTTGGATTGCGACACATGTCGTAATTGAAAATTGAACGTCTACGGATTATGACTGTTAATCATAACGGTCATAAACCCATTTCTCCCCTGGACACTTATAAATTGGGAGTTACACTCCATTTTACATTATAGTTTGAACACAATGGCTAGTAGCTCAAGTGCAACAATAATGACTTCCATTTTAAATATTTTTTTTCCAAAAAATTTAATTAATGTTTCATAATTAATTGATTGTGAAGTAATATTTCAGGAATGTGAGTTGTGTAACAACAAAAGTCATGAATCCACTGATTGTCCTTGGATTTATTCCCGGTGTAAATTAGTTCCTTGTATTAGAATTCGAAAAGTGGTGTTAATTTGGGAAAAAAAATTCTTTTCTTGCTCTAATCCTATGTGCTCGTATTTTGAATGGTTTGTCGATGCTTTGATTGAATCATATAAACCTTGTCTGTCAGAAATGAAAGTCAGTCATGCCTATCTCCTATCTGTTTTTTCAATTCTTTCAAAAACATGTACTAGTTTTCTTCAACTTCACTTCTACAAACCATCATACCCAGTGGAAACAAGTTATTCTGACCATCTAATGCAGTGGTTGCAACCATTACTCCCCCTAACTTACCGGTTAGATGCATTCTATCTAAGCCAATGACCAACCTACAACCATTCAAAAAACCTTGGATTTGTGTTTTGTAAGCCAATATAACACTCTCAAATCTATTACCTAGTTCTTATTTGGCCCAACTGAAATGACATATGTTGTGGGGGTTCAAAGATGTTGCAGCTGTGACCAGTTGTGGAACTTTTTTGTAAGACCTCTCAAAATCCCCTTCTCTATCTGCTAGCACCAAATTCTGTGTAATGAAAGAACCAACATTTCATTTCAAGTTAGAAAAAAAATATATAAGTTATAAAATAAAAACAAAGCATTAGAAACATACTCTTGCTTCATTAGCAACCCAATAAGGTATGTCAATGTTCAACTTATGCCTAATGATCTTTTTGTGTATATGATCTGCCTTGTCAAGTGATGAACCAACATCCATTGTTCTCAATAAACACTGAGATACAAACTTTGCATTGCATTTTCTGTTATGGCCTTCTCGATTATTGTGATAAGAATGTTGTAGGTTGCATTCTCTGACAATGATTGTGTCATCCTTGGGTGATTTTCTTGCTTTCACAGACCAGCCACATTGTTGGAAATCCTTGTTCACACAAACAGCATAACATCTGATCTTATCTGTCTTTATCATATGGTAATCCATATGATGCAACACTGCATATTCCTTAAGATGATCTCTGAAAGCTTTTACATTTCTAAAAGCCATACCAATACTTAAAACCCAGGTTCAACATCAGGAATGTCTTCATTGATCATTGTTAGAAGTTTTAGTTCCTTTACATTCTGACCAAAGGTTGCTTCCCACTTTGCTTCATCCTCTTCAGTCACTTCATATGCAAGACCCATATTATCATGCTCACTGCCAACATTTGTAGCATGGTCTTCATCATTCCCACCCAAATTGAAATCTTCATCACACTCATCATTCTCATTACCAACATCTTTATCTCTATAATAGCTGGAAACCAACTCTTCATAATTGGCTTTTGCACTTTCCTCTTCATCTTCACTTTCCTCTTCATCTTCACTTTCATTAAATTAAAAGCAGGCCTATCATCGGGATGATACTGATTTGTAACTATATTAGGCAAATTCACTTGGTCTTCACCTACATTAGCATCTTCAATTATGCTACTCTTTGTAATTACAACATCCCAATTGAAGTCATCTTCAGACCCATGAACCTGGTTTTCTGCAATAGATGCTTGTGTAGGAATAACTTGTTTTTCATTCACAAAATCAAGTCTTGTTGGCTTAGTAACAGTCTTTCTAATCTGGTTCTTATCATGTTTGTTAAGTCTTGGACTCCTCCTAACCTCAACTCTTTTACTAACAGCTTTTTTCTTCCCAGGACTTTGAAGGTTAGTCATACTACTAACCCCACTAACACCAGCAGCACCACCATCATCAAAACCCCATTCTACAAGCCCACTAACAATACAAACATGCAACCTTACAAAATTAACTTCGTCTAATTTCCCATTGTTCCAAAATCATATATACATTTTTTCACTGTCACAACTATCAAATGGAATCCCCTCATCATTATTAAATAACATCAGATTCATTGTTGGATCCATATCATGTACATTTACCAACCTTCTTTCTATCATAGCCATTAATTCAATTCCACTTATACAAGCCTTGCAATCACAACAGTACAAGTCTCTATACTTTCCATTGCCATTTATCACACTTACTAAGAAATCTCTATCGTCACTACCCATACTGAAAGATTTAACAAAAATAAAGCAACACACATCAAAATTAAGAATTTAAGCATGATATAGGCAAAATTTCAGCAAAATTTAATGATTTATGCAACATCATCTGCATCTATTGGTACACACAACATACCCATTGATATAAAAAACAGAGAACTATAAGCAATAACATGTCAAATTCTAATATTTCAGCAATTAAATCATTGGTTCATATTACTTTAAATTTCAAATTCAGTGAATTTAGCAATCAATTAAACTACCCTAGCTTTCAAAATTTATAATTCCCCAAATTACATTTGAAAACCCTAATTTCCTTAAATCCCCAAATCACATTGAAAACCTTAATTTCCCTAATTTCATAACAACAATAGAAAACCCCAATTTCATTTCTCTGGACCTTAATTTGAGAACAATAACAAATAATTATACATTCAATCATAACTTTCGAGCAGAAAATCAACAAATTTTAAAACTAATTTAGGGTTTCAGTTACATACATATTCTCCTTTCGGTTTGATCTCTCTGCAACTCGAACTAAAACTCTCTCTTTCTGCAACTTGAACTCGATCTAACTCTCTCTCACTGCATCTCCCTCTCCCCTGATTTAACTATATCTCTGTCTGCAGCTCCTACTTTATCTTTTTCTGCAACAATCTCTCGATCTAAATCTCTCTCTGCATATCCCTCTCTCCATCTCTCCATTTATATCTCCCCATCTCTATCTCCTACTCGATCTAACTCTCACCAAAAACCCCTAAATGATACGCGTCATGTTAGAAAGAAGATGTTATTTTCACACGTACGATGTAACCCGTATGGTACATAGATATGTATTGAGCAGTGTGACACATGTAAAATTTTTACACGTGTTGTTTATAACAATACCACGTGTCATAGTAATTTACCACACTACCATGGGCAAAATTGTAAATCCTATTATGAAAAGTGTAAACTTAAGATTTTGCCACGTGTCACATTGATCAATCTGTATCCGTCCATTTTCTTCGAGATGGGAATACGTGAGATCAATACACGTGCCCCTTAATTTATATTATTCTAGTAGTGAGGGTAGATTTGGAAGATTATAAAAATATTAACCGGTCAAGATGTCTCATTTGACTATCTAATTGATCTTAACGTCTAAACTAATACAGTATGACATTCTAACTAATCTAAAAAAATTAGAATATTTCTCCAACCAGATCTCCGATTTTAGGGCATTATTCCTATTTTTCCAATCGACTATGATTCTACTATCTTCAAATCTTTTTTTACTCTCCCTTTAATAAAAAAATAAAAAATAATAGTTTCCCGTACCACATTTATGATTGATTGAATCTAGAAAATCTAGACCACCTATGTGTTCGATCCAAATCACACTTATACATTCTTGGTGGATATTGAGGAAGATAGTGCCACCCGGATCATTCCTCTTTATTTAAAGCTTAATTAATACATGGCTAAAAAATTTAAAAGTATATGCCTACAAAGTACAAACTGCCAACATTTGGATTTTAAACTACTAATTGAAGCTGCTAAATGTGAATACCCCGGCAAAGAAAAAACAGAAGAAAAAATAAGCTAAGCTTATACATTGCTGCCTATCTTGTGCGAAGCTAGCGGCCGATATGACTGTGAGCATCTCACTATCCAACATCTCGGGGGAGATCAGTGAGCATAGTTATGTCCGATATCTGGATCATCGTTACTAGTCGCATGGAAAGTAGAATATTTTAAATCAATAGATGAAAAGGTTACATGGCAATTTGGATTATTTGGGTCTATTGTTGGACTAATATGTGTTGGCTTAATTAAGCTAGTGAGAGATAAGATTCTCAAAAGAGTGCAATCCATCAAACAAGGGAGTGAACCTCAGCTGCTGTGGAGTAGTACCCTCAAGTTCTGTGGTGTTAGTCGATGAGTTGTTGCATCCTTTGATGTCCTTCTTTTCTGTCATCCGATCAACTTGTTCGCCAACAGACTGCGTCGAATTCTTGGCCTTGATTTCAGCATCCCTTGTCTTGATAAGCGAAGAACTAGGCAGCAAAGGCAAACCAAATTCATCACCAAAGTAATCAGCGCAAATTGCATTAGAACCGATGCTACCAAAAATAGACATCCTTAAAAATAATTAAGATTAATGAAATACTTTGAGAAACAAAAGAGAATTGAACTAGTAGTATTAGAAGAATAACTATTGAGTGAAGAACTAGTATTACTACATGATGTATTTATATGGGGGAGATATTGAAACAGCGTAGACAATGAGTTCGGCAATAGAAAGGTAAATTAACCTATTATCACATTGTTCGCTGGGGAATGAGGGAATCACATTTTCTGTGTGCTTCAGATTTCTCCATCTTTACCTAACCACCTTGAATTAGGAAGCGTTAAAGTTTGTCATTGCCATATGTCATTTTATGGGATCCTTAAACCACATAAATCCTGCCTAAAGTAATACTATGCATTTCATGTTCTTTAGTAATAAAATGAAGGGTTTGTAACGTTTGTTAGTACTGTTACAGAGGGCATAAATTCGTGTTCCCTTCTCTCTTAGCCGGTCTATTTTTGAACTAACTCAAAATTTTAGAAAATTTTAAATGGCTACTGTTTGGTCGGGAAATGAGCGGTGGAAAACGGAAGGACATTAGGTACTTTATAACAGTGTGCGGTGGAGATAGTCTATGGACAAAATCGGCCAATTCTATTATATTTAGAGCCATGTTATACTTGCACACACCGAGCTAAAATTCAGTAGTTTTTCCCATTAGAACCCTTCTGGATTATGGTTTAAGTTATATGTGAAACCATGTACTATAGTGTCCCCAACTTTCTCAACCAATGGACAAATGTGATGCCATTGCCACGTAAATTAAAAAATGGGAATCAAAATGAGATTGAAAATTTTGGCTGCTGCAAATATTTACACGCGGGATTACTTTGCAATACAATGCTATCCCATCATCTTTCCTTCGAGAGAAGTGTAAATACCAAATCTCCATCATACATGTGTTACATTTTAAATTAAAGTCAATTATAATTCGAAAAGTATTGAATCATGATTTAAAATGAAATCTCTTTCACCTCAAAAAAGAATCAATGGTCCAAATGAATTCAAGTAACGATTGATTTGACAAAGACAAATGGAACAGAGACATGATAGATGGCACAGAACTAAGAAGATCATTACTATATGTATAATACCTATCAATCATGTAGGTTACGGGACAAAAAAGTCAAAACATGACACATCATTCCCGTAAATCACGTGTCAAACATACATCAACATGGAAAAGATTAGCGGGCCAATATTAATTTTATTCGCATTATATTTACGGGAATACTTATATGAAATAATCTAATTGGATAAGACAAAGGATAAAACCACAAGGAAAATACGATCCACCCAGCATAAAATCAAATAAAACAAGGAAGACCCGCATCATATTCTGCGGGAATATGCAATAAGTGACCGGAATAAGAATAAGTATCATAAAAGAATATGGACAAGATCAAGCAACTAGATGGATAAGAATTGGTGAGACCCTTAAAAAGTTTTATAAATACTGAACTTAAAAACAGAAAAAGGAGCCGAAAAAAAGATTGAAAGGAAGATATTAGACTAAGCGAAAAAAACTAGGTAAGAAGATAAAGAAAGTTTGCTTCACATATTCGTTATGTAATATATAATCATTTCAATCTTGAATAAATAATCACTTTATCGTTGATTTCACTTAATTTTGGAGTTTTATGGATAGTCAATTTATACGGTTGTGCTACTATATTATTTTTTAGTAATCATAAAAAAATTGAGAGAGTTTGTGAGTTCGACTCTCATAAAATGACTGTGGTTTAAAACTGTAATAGCGCATATTCTAAGCAGAACCGTTTGAGATTGGTTATCCCCGCATTAACATGGCATATAAAAAATGATAAGGTCAAAAACTTAGAGCATCTCAACGGATGAAATTGTATGTACTTTTTTCAAGGTCATATAGGATTTGCTTATTTTTTTTAACGAATTTATCTCCAATGGGAACTTTATGAGCATTATGTGGCGAACTGTATTCTCTAGTCCATCCTCTTATTTCAGAAAATCACTTAGAGGATTTATACAATCCATGCCATATTAAAATGAACTAATGTTTAAGAAAATTTATAAATCTCCTTCAATTTATAAAGCTTTGACAAGTGTATTAAAACTTACAAACAAATTTAATCGGGTTGAGAATGTTTTTCCTTGACTTTCTAAATTAGGGAAAAATTGAGTTGAAATCAAAAGAGGTTGTCTTCCCCCAACATTTACATAGGAAGAAGCATGTGGATGTCCGTTGGACTGTTGGAGATGTTCTTAGAACTTCTCTAATAAAATACGTGTGAGGATGACGAAATTCACGTATGATACATATCCATTTTCCCTAAAAGCATCTCCAACCGAAGGTGAAAATTTTATTTTCTCATGACACATAGAATTTTAGACCCTCATTTGAATTAAACTCATCTCCAACAATAGATCATATAAAGTACTACAAAGTAGGAGAGGTGCCAAAATATATACAAAGATCTTAGAGAAAATCTTATTTAGACCTTCAGAATAACCTCCATGTCATTTTTTTAAGTATTTTTATAATTATTATTTCTAAATAAATTTTTTCTAAACCAATAGAAAAAAGAAAATCACCTTTATTTTTTATCCATAAATCAAATCATAAAAATAAGACTCCACAGACCCACACCATTGAAAATGGTTCATCAGCAAAACATTCTTATTTTTACCACATATATAAAACCCCACAAATAAGGGTCTAAATAAGACCTCCACGTAGGATTTTTAGCATCCATTATTAAATATGCTCTAAAATCCTTTTCCAATCATAATTTCTTAAATCAATGTATAAATAACAGTGGCCTAGTTTTGGATAGACCCATCCTAGTCATTTTTATGTTAGTGAAATAAATTAGAAAATAAAAACAGAAAAACTGTTAGCCAATTATTAGATGACACTTAAGAGAATAAAAGATTAAAATTGATTTAGGTTGAAGATGAATTTTTTCAAGTCCCAATATTTATGAATCTATTTTTATTTAAGAGATTTTTTATCAAGAGAAAGTCTAGATAATGTTGACACATATAAAACAATCACACCAACCATTGGAGAAGCTCTTACATGAATTTTCTGAAATTTTTTATATTTTTAGAAGGTTTGGATACATCTTGAGATGTTATTTTTCAACTTCTAACTAAAAGTTAGTTTTTTAAGTGACTTTTTTTTTTTCTGATCGATAAATTTTTAAGTATTGACGAATTTCAAACTCAGATCGTTGGTATCATCATCCAACCACTTTACTACTATATTGCGGTGACTTATGCTTTTTTTTTCCTGTGTTGTTAAAGATGGAAGTTACAAAAAAAAAAAAAAAAATCACATGTAAACTTAGCAATGCTAGCATGGAAGATGGAACCAAAAAAAAGCGCTGATTAAAATAGTCGGGAGTAACTACTTTCCTCTTAGCATTCCCGCCCAAGATGTCTTCCCGGTTATTTTGTGCTAGTAGTAGCACGCGGGAGAAACTTCCTTGCAGAGCAAAATTTGAGGTAAGCAAAGAAAGTTTTCCAAATTCCCCCACCCGTTCACCACTTCCCGGAGATCCTCTGTCTCGCAGTCATCAGCTTCACCAAACGAAGCAGTTGAAGAACAAATTCCGCAAAACCCTCTATGGCTTCAATCAACCTCCAATCGCCATTTCCGATGGTACTTCTGGTAGGATCAAAACAGCTACCTGTAACATTTACAATGACTCTGAGGCTCTCATCGTTGTAAGCCATTTATTTCAAAACCCTAATTGCAGCCCTAACACTCAATCGCTTCTTATTTTATAAAAATTTTGGTTTGTTACTGACTTGTTTCAGGAAATTAGGAAAGGTTCGACGATGGTAAAAGGAGTAGCCGTCGATTTGGAGAAACTGAATCGATCTCAAATGGTAATATCTTACTTATTCAACTATGATCAAATTTCCATGTTTTGATAAAAAAAATCTTGTATGAATAACATTTGCGATAATGTAGGGTAAAGGTGCTTGAAGATGCTGTCATCTGAGTTATTGACAACCTCGAATTATTGCGCACATTTCTCATCTGCGGTCCAAACAGTTGGAGATTCTTACCAACCTGGAGATGGGGCAGATTTCTCTCTCTATTCTCGTTTTTCCCTTTGTTAACAAAGGCTAGTTTCTTAGTTCATTTGGGTTTAAATTACAGTTAGCTGATTTTAAGAAGCTGTTTGATGAGGCAAACAAGGGCTACTAACCTTTCGGTTCTTTGAAACCATCCATCTCTACATCAATTCAGAGAAGCTATTTGGGAAATTTTTCTTTCTTTCTTTTACCAGTTTTGTTATAACGACTTGAGCTTCTATAGGTCACAGTAAGAATCAATGACAAAGCTCTGAAAGAAAAATCATGGTTTAAAACTTTTTTGGTACACTAAGTGAGATAAGACAAGAAGTTAGAATTTTGAAGCTACAAATCTTAATGTAGTCTTTTTAGTTGAATTCCCATTAGCAAAACATACAGAAATGTGTAAGCTTAAACTCTCCATTGCTGATCGTGTAGTTCCACACCAAAGGTGGAAGTCCTTGGATAAACTCCTAAGGTTTTGTAATTAGGACAAGAGTGGTATTCCACTGAAAGTAGTATTTCAGAATTTAGATCCTTCAATTTTCTGAAGTTTATAGTTTGCAATGACAGTCAATTTTCTGTGTCAAACCGATGCTAAATCGATATACATGTACCTGTCTTCATTACATTTTCATCATGCCATGGGGATCACAGATTCTCAGTTAACATCCATGTATTCTTATCTCGGATTTTGCTTCTTTGGAGTTTTGTTAGGATTGTTTTGTTTTATAACTTACTCATCTTAGAATTGCTCAACAAAGCTTCCCTTTGAGGCAGTAAAATTGAATTGAGCTAAGTAAATGTTTAGTAAATCAGGTCAAACTTACAGAAATCATTCTATGATATCATAAATCATTGGGGCCAATGACTAGTCACAGTTGAGTTACTAACAGATAGAACCACAAGTGCTGCACTTGTGAGTTTCATTAGCTGCCAATACGCTTTGGTGCAAATGGTCATTCAAGGAGCAGGCCATAATTTAAGCGTTGGTATGCTGACTAAGCTTTTATTTTGCGGTTATCAGATGATTGATAGTGGAGGAAACACCAATCAGCTTGACAAAGTTAAAATTGTATAATGAGGAGACCATGTTAGGACCTTTCTTTTCTATATGCACGCAGCAAAGACTCTTTAGATTTATTTACTATCTAGCGTACGTGTTTCAATTATTTAGTTCTTTATTTCTTTTCTTTTTTTATCACTTTTATATACTTTGACACTCCCAACCGCTCATCTACGGAGTGCTCACCATGCAGGTCAACCAAGGACTGGTGACGAGCAGGAGGACATCGTATTGACAAGCATCAGACCAGCATTTTGAATATCATACATGTCCATTAAGTGGAAAGCCTATTACTGGACTACAAGATCCTGTGCGGAGGTATCATACTCTCAAGGCTTTACTCTGTTACATTATTTGCTTACGCATAGATATTATAAACTGCAAAGTATAATATCCAAGTTACTAGTAGGTCGATTTAGTATCTCTTATCTGGAGTCCACAGACAAAGGAACTGCAGGGGTAGTACAGTTCTGTACTCGTTTTAGATTGAGTAGGAGGGAAGCCATTGGGTGGATCGTGGTGGATGAAGGATCTATACAGTTCAAGTTGGGAATGAAATTGGGTTTCTTGGAACGCGGGGAGAAAATGGCAGTTCCTAAAGAGACATGTATGCAATTGGCAAGTGACTTTAATAAACAGTATGCTCAGTTGCTGCTATTTGATATCCAGATGTTGTGCACTTCCAACGATAAGAACCCTTTTCCCGGTCATATGCCATAAGTGTACGAGCATGCGCTGTCATTTATTCCTTACTTACACGCTTTAGCTGATTAACCTTCTTCCAGGAGATGTATATGATGAGTATTCAGTTCTCATGGGCAGCTATTTATCCTCTAATTTTACTTTTCAGATGTGCTGTGTCCTGGTGCAGTATCCAGTATGAATCTTATCTGTATGGTCTCAGACAGTTTGTTTTTTTCCCTGTATTGATGTAGGTAAGTTAGGTTTAGAGCTGGCTTAAGGGTAGCCAAGACATAAGGGTTTCTGCACTAAAAAAAGGAGATTTACTATTGGTTGGGACGAGACTTACTCTTGGCCTCAGAATTCATTGTGCTGTCCAACCATGAAATGGGTGTCAACTTCTTGGGTATCCCTTGTGCTAATTTAGCTTATCAACCAGTCATGCAAACAACTGACAGTTGATATATTGCACATATGGATACACACTAGCTTATGTAAAAAAAGTCTTCTATGTAGAGTTTCCATACATAAATTAGAGTAAAGAAAAGAGGATTTCAACAACAATTACACCAACTTCGTGACTTGGTTAATTATATTAAGTAAATCTACAGATTATACAAGTTAATTCAATTGTTGCAGTCACTACATATATTTGTATCAAAGAGATTCTTTACTAATATTGGAACTATTACCTTTTTTTGTCTGGTGCAGTATGGATTGCAAACATATTTATGAAATGAAGGTCGTATTGCGCTACATTAAGAAAGAAGACCACCTTGCAAGTGCCCTGTAGGCTGTAGCAGTTAACTTTGGTTTCCAATAGCACGCTGGCCTTCTTCTTCATTCATCCTTTAGTGTGACACTGTGATCGGATATAGCAAGGTTATCCAATATACTCACAGTACAAGAGCTTTGACTTCTTTCTTTCAATTTTTACTTGAGACCTTTTTGTGGGTGTGATTCTAGGTTGCCTCAAGATGTTGCTGGCTAGAAGAGTGGTCTGTGACTCAGTGTTGCATATCGATATTTATGAATATCACTCAACCAATATCCAAACTACAAGGCCAACTATGGTTGCAGATTTCACAGAGCTTGAAGAGGATGATTGAGTTATACTTTTTGAGGATGAATGCTATAGTAACAGCTATCAAAAGAAAAATCTACAAGTGGACCGTTTGTGATTGCTATTTACTGTATTTGTTATTTTTATTTTTTCGTAAGTTATTAAATTCCAGAAGCATTGATATCATGAGTAATCACTCCATTGTTAAATGGAACTGAACCACTGAACCAAACAGAAAAAAAAAAAATGAAAAATAAATTAGCCTTTACTTTAGACTGGGTTCCTATTGATTTCCACATTCTGTATGTAAGATAGGAATACAGAGGTCGACCTGAGGATCAAGATTTGGTTAAACCACATTCCAGTTCGATTTTTTTCTTCTTCTTCAAATGATCCCTATCTGTGTTCATAGCATCCCAGAGACATCTTGGAACTCTTGCAATCCATATTTCGTCAACCAAGTTAGCAAAATATGATGCTCAGTGGCCCATAGATGATAGTGGCAGACATCATCAGACTTCTGATATGTTCTCCCTCTAGTCTTCTTTTGGAACCTCATCCGTTATGCATTCAGCATGAATAGTCAAAGCAGCAGCAATAGGAAGAGGTTGTTTCTCAAATTTGCAAAGCCTGTTATCAGCCAATCTTGATTTATAAGCTGACTTCTTGTATTCAGACCATGTGAATTCTTTGTACAGACTCTCTTTTCCTCGTGCCAAGAGTGATGGTAAGGGTGCTATTCTTTGTCTTAATGGTGGCCCACCAAAAAATATCATTGACACCCTAGATTTCATACTGTTCTGAATCACTCTATGCGTCACGCTTTTGAACCTCCCATTAGTCATCACCTGCAAAATCATGAATTGTATACTAAAAGTTAGAACATCTTACTTCATCCATTAATATTTTACTGCAAAAACTATGATTCTAATTCCTATTCAAAGATTATGAATGTACATGTTCTATTCTCAAAGGCATTAACATTCTTAGAAATGTGATTTAAGTAGTACCTGTAAAGAATCACCAACATTGATGAAGAAGGAATTTTGATCAGGTGGAACTGGAATCCAAGACCCATTCTTATTATCAGCAATTTGAAGACCAGAGGTGTTGTTTGATCTTAATACAGAGATTATCTGTGGGTCAGTGTGTTCTCCAAAACCAACTACGTCTCTGCTATTTACAGGACATGGAGGGTAATGGTTTAATCGAAAAAAAGAGTCACTTTCATCATCTTCAAGTAATCTACTAAATATATTTCTTGGTTGAATCATTAATCCATCTGCCAATAACTCGAGAACTAAACAGCCTAACTTCCTCACTGACTCTATATAGTTATTCAAAAGAGACCTATAAAATCAGCAAAAGTATAATAATATTAGAACAACATAAAAACAGAGATTACTTCATAAATGTTTTTTGGATATATAATCTGTTACCTGAAAACCTCTGGGGTTTGGTTAGATGAATTGAACAATTTAGAAAAACCAGAATCAAGGTTGTTGGTTTTAAAAAGAAGGTATTCAATCCAACCCACATCACCATTTGGACCAATCTTTTTGTTCCCATAACCAAATGGGCCTTCAGCAGGAGCAGCTTTATCTTTTTCTGATTGAGGTAAACAGAAGAACTTAACAGCTTCAGACTCTAGTTTAGTCATTAAATCCACAGGTATTCCATGGTTAATGACTTTAAAGAATCCATATTCTTCACATGCCTTGACAAGAAGGGTTTTTGCATCACACTTTGATAAGTCAATTACAGGGATATTACCATTTACAACTTCCTGATGATGCTGTTGTTTACTGGTTTTGATTTGTGTAAAATCTTGTTTCAAATGAGAAGGTTTTGAGAGAACAACCATGGTTTTCGAAGAACCAGAAAGTAATGGTGGGGTTTAAGTGGGGGGTTTGCTGACATTGGTATAAATAGGATATTGGATTGAGATTTGGACGAAAAGAAAGAGCAGAGAAGACAAAGACAAACGTTATGTACTATGAACTTACTGGAGACATCTGGCTTGAGACAATTACTCAAGCAAATTTATGGTTCCGAGGAGGAGGCGTTTTAGCTGGTGATGCTATCACGCGCTCGGCCACGAGGTAACCTATCAGAGGTCGCCTCAAATGGCTAATCTTCAAACCAGTTCCTACACTTACAAGTTTACAGCCATAACCAACCCAACAGCTGTGAGCCTGTGATGAGTGATCTCGTTGGTAGAGTTCTATGTTCGAGCGCGTGACAATGATAGCTATAACTACTTACACAGAAGATAATGCAAGATACAAGGGATGTGTCCAAGTCTGAAGCGTGATGTATAAAATCTCTCTCAATCTAATGTTCCCATTTAACTTCTATTTTTACCAATTTTGTGCTACTAATTAACTCCCATATTTCAAGCCTTCCGTTTTATGCAAAATATGGTTCATGCAATGCATTGATATCTTTTACTAAAACTATTTTATTTTCCGTTTTTTTAGTATGTTCAGAAATTATTTAGTGTAATATCTTTACTTTCTCAAATTAGCTTTTCTTGCTGATTTACGTATGTATGGAATTACAATGGGTTTAGAAATAAAGAACACTAGGAATCATTTGAAAGATTTGAATTCCTTTTATAGTCCTGATATAGTCTCTTTGTGTGAAACATAAATTAATTCGAAAAAAAATCTTAAATTTTGTCAGATCTTTAAATTTCCCAATCTCTTTCTATGTTCCTAGTGTAGGCAGAGCTAGTGGGCTAGTTTTTTTTATGGAAAGATGACTTCACACTTGAAATTGCTACACAAGATAAGAACATGATATACTGGCTTATTGTCAGTGACCCTGCAAAGCTAGAATATGTATTGGCACACCTTATCATAACTTGATGAGAAATGCACAATGGAACTACATACATTGTCTAGGGAAGGAAAATCCTAATTTACCATGGATAATGCTTAGAGACCTAAACATCACTCTTAACTTAGAGGATAGAAATTATAACAATGCTTTCTCATCTTCCTATTTTAGTGTTGTCCAATTAATTGATGATGCAAGGCTAAGTGACTTGGGTTTTTATGGAAATTCTTTTACTTGGACAAATAATAAATATGAAACTGCAAGAATAAAATCAAGATTTGACAAGGCTTTAGTTAGTTCATATTGGATACTTCACTACCCAGATTGTCATCTTCTTCACTTTCCTCAAATTGTCTCCGATCATTGTCCAATAACACCATAGTATCAACTTCCAAATCAATATCCATCCAACATCGTTCTAACAAGATATTATTTCTCATGCTTTCATTAGTGACATGTTTTTCAATTGATACTTACAATTAGTTTTAGCCTTAAAAATGTTATGTGGTCTCTTATTTAATTTTCTAGCTCTCTTATTAATTTCTTTTTTTTTTGTAGTGTTCTCAGTTGTGCATGTTTAGTATTTATTATTTATTCATTTCCTCTAAAGAATTTACTGATGTTTATTCATTTCCTCTAAAGAATTTACTGATGCCAATATTTTAATTGCCATAAATATAAGGATAAGTGTTATTCTAACCTTATTGCTTATTTTGGAAATAGTTCAGCGTAATGAGAAAATTTGGAAGTTTTGAGACCTGATCAATTACAAGAAATAAACTCATGTCTCTTTTTCTGACATCTTTTATTGTTGTTTAATGTATGACTTGGGATTTGGCGGTCGAATCATATTATGGCTTCCCATAATTATACATTGTCGAGTAGAGAGCGATATTATGGTCCTATGTTATTTTTGTGTTTGTTAATACCAGTTCTGACGAATATCTTAGGCTCAATATTGCATGAGGTATGTCATATATTTAATGAAATTTTTGCTTCAAATAAAAAGAAAAACGTCAACTTTACATTGTTCAACTAGATACATTTTTAGATTAACCCATTTCGTTGTTGTTATTTGAAATTGCTATTATGTGAACAAATTTGATTCAGTGTGTTGTATTTCAAGGGAAATACAACGTGTTGCGTCTTGCTCAATTTTGGTATTTTCTCGTATTTATCTTTATCGCAATTGAAATGAATGAAATTAAGAATTAAAAAATATTTTACAAACTTAAGGCTTAAGATATTATTTTTTATATAAGTTATATTGTAATGGCTCTCCTGATGTATTTTGGGATAACTAAATTGAAACATGAGCTGGATTTATTAGGTAATTATATTAACGATTGAAGATTCAGAGTTCACGAATAGTCATCATTTAAATCATATCTAAAAATAAAAAATAAATAAATAAATAAAAAAACTTAATACTGGAACTGGGTTGAAATTTTTCTGATTGAATTTTTATTTCATATATATTTCTTGACTCATGAGTGAATCAAGAAATAATGATTTTACACCACATTTGATCATTACCTGGGACGAATGCGAGGGGGTGATATAGTCATCCTCCTATCTATTTAGTCCAGGTGACAATAAAAAATAGTCTGTTAGGGCAACCACAATGGGCGATCAAATCGTCGATCAAAGACGATTTTTGATCGATGGTCGCCCAAATTCTTCCCCAACCGTCGATTATATTTAGTATATAATCGACGGTTTTTACTGTAGCCGACTATATCTAATCGAAAGGTCGACGACGAAAAATATAGTCGGGCGGTATCCTAGACCATCGCCTGGTCTCAAGCGAGACTCCAGCACCCCGCTCATTTTTACGGGCGAAGAGGTAGGATTCCGCCATCTCAAGCGAAGTTTCCAAGCCCGGTCCTAGGATACCGCCTGATTCCAAGCCCGGTCCTAGGATACCGCCTGACTATTTTGTGAGCGAGCTTCTATAATTTCGCTTCTTCTCAAGCGCGGTCCTAGGGTACCGCCTGACTATCCACCGCTGTTTTTGTTGCTGACCATCGATCAAATTTTTAGTCATTTGATCGATGGGTTTGATCGCCCCATTGTGGTTGCCCTTAGTAACAAAAGTAATAACCCAGTAGCACCATAATATCAAATTTCAACTTAATAACATTCTTTCACTTTCATTTTTTATGTTCGTCTTCTATTTTTGAGGTAATAGTCACCCAACATCGTTCTAAGAAGTTATCATTTTCTTCTCATACTTTCATTGGTGATATATTTTTTAAATGATACTTAAAATTATCGTTTTAAGCCGTAAAAATGTTATGTGCTCTCTAAATTCTAGCTCTCTTATCAATTTCTTTTTTTGTAGTGTTTTCGGTTGTGCAAGGTATTTATTGTTTATTCATTTCTTCTAAAGATTACTTGATGTCAATATCTTGATTGTCTTAAGTATAAGGTTAAGTATTATTCTAACCTTTTTATTTATTTTGGAAATAGTTCAGTGTATTGGGAAATTTTGGAAGTTTCATGCCTCATCAGTTGCATGAAATAAACTAGTATCTCTTTTTATGATATTTTTCATGGTTGTTGAATATATGACTTGGGATTTCGTGGTCGAATCATTATATGGCTTCCCAAAATTATGCATTGTCGAGTAAGTTGCGATATTACGGTCCTATGTTATTTTAGTGTTTGTTGATACCGGTCCTAACGAGTATTGCATGAGGTATCTCATACATTTAATGAAATGTTTGCTTCTAAAAAGAAAAACGTCAACTTCATATTGTTCAACTAGATAAATTTTTATACTAACTCATTTCATTGTTGTTATTTGAAATTGATATTATATGAACAAATTTGGTTCAGTGCGTTGTATTTCAAGGGAAGCACAATGTGTTGCGTCTTGTTCACTTTGGGTATTTTGTTGTATTTATCTTTATCGCAATTGAAATGAATGAAATTGAGAATTAAAGAATATTTAACAAGTTTATAAGGCTTAAGCTATTATTTTATATTAGCTATACTATATTGTAACTAGATTTGTGCCCGTGCTACGCACCGTGTAGAGATATGTGGTAGGTTTTTATTTTATAGTCTTTTATATCATTTTGGTCCAAAATCAGTTGAGTCTTGTATCTGGTTTACACTGATTAGCCCGGATCCGATGCGAATGGTTTACACTGTTTTCTCATTCCATTGAGGCTGGGTTTCACCCCACACCAATCCTTTTAAAAGTTTCGATAAACTATTATATAATTAATATCCAATAATTAATAATTAAACTGAAATCTATGTAACTAAAAAAAGATAATACACGTAAATCTTATTAACTAGCCGATAATTTTAAGCTAACATGAATATAACTAAACGATATTAAAAGTAAAATATCAGTTAACCCGTATTACGCACCGTGTACGATGGGAGTTGGCCCTCATTTGGTAAGGCGGGGCTTCGCCCCGCACCCTTCCCAGAAGGGGTCCCAATTAGCAACTGTAGTGTATGAAAACACTAATATCATTTAGTAGATTAACAATTGGAACCAAATTCCCCAAAATTACGTACCCTTGAAACTATTGGAGATTATAAGAAATACTTTTAAAAAATTATGTCAACCTTTGAAATCAGTCAGTAGTTCATGACATTGTCAACATCTGTACTCTATAATTAGTATCCAGTAAATTAATATTTAAAATGAAATCTATGCAACTAATAAAAGCTAATACATGTAAACCTTATTAAATAGCCGATAATTCTAATTTAATAAAAATATAATTAAGTTATTTAATTAACCCGTATTACGTACTGGGTATGATAGGAATCGACTCCATTTTGTGAGGCGGGGCTTTGCCCCGCACCCGTCCCAAAAGGGATCCCAATTAACAACTACAGTATATAATGAAAACACCAATAGGTTAATAATTGGAACCAAGTTCAACAATTACATATTGTTTAAAGTGTTGTGGATTATAAGAAATCCTTTTAAAGAAATATTTTTGAAAAATTATACTAACCTTTGAAATCAATAAGTAGTTCATGGCATTATCAACATCAGTACTCTAAGAATAATTGGTAAGTGTAGATTTGAAGTCTGCTACTCAAAGTAGCACTACAACTACCCTTAGTCTTGCTAGATTTTAGAATACATACACAACATCTCTTGGTTAATTAATTTTTGTAACTTAAAAGTAAAGAAACAAAATCAAAATAATATTCTACCTCAAAACTCTAGTAATGGTTTTTAATTTTACCAAATCATGTTTGTACTTCACCGGTTATTATCTGTTATTGGTTATTTCGTGTAACTCCCAAAAAAATTATTTAGTTGGCCATAGAAATCCAAGAAACTCTTAAAAAAATGTAGAAACTTTTATAGTACATATCAATGAGCATACGAGTATCCTCACATTCATGGAGCCTCTGGCCAAGAAAAAATTTCATTGGTTCCACTATGTTGCTCAGTTTGTATAAATATCCACCAACTCACACTTGTTCATTTTCCTTTTTGTTATTTTTATTTTCCTGCTTGTTATTTTCCTTTTTCTTATTCTGACTTTTCCCGTGCTTATACCACGTCTCTTGAATATTCTCAGTAGAGTTTTGGCCAATTTTATTAATTAGTCCTCGTTCAAATTGAGACTGTTAGAAATACACATTGGAAGAGTATAGTCATTCCACCATCCAAATGGAAGCCTTAAATCCAAGAACCTGGTTATTTCGAGGGATGAACGCGTACAATTCACATATAAAATATAGGTGTATTTGTATTTTTAGAGCTAGTGTAATTGCCTGACTTAGATGTTTGATCCTTGTATGGTTTTAAGGGCAATGTCAAATGATTTCACTCGATTTTAAGTGACAGCAGATTCAATAAGTTGGAGGCTCTTGTGGGTCACCAATGATTGAAGAAGAATGATAGCATCCTACTGATGTGAACTTGCTTCATGACCGGGTGTTATTATTTTATTTGCATCTTCCAATATATGTTGCACAAGAAAATAACCCACACAAAAGAACAATATGCAAAAGAACCCACTGCTATCACTTAGGACTGCTCTTTTAAGAGAATTTGTATGCACACTAATAAAAGTATACACACAACTGAGACATCGAAATAAAAGTATACACACTAATAAGCAATTTTGGGTCTTTCCTTCACTCTGTAACCTAGAGACAAAGATACAGAAGATTGACGCTGAAATGTTTATACGCTGAAAAACGCTAGAAGGTGGAACAGAATGGAAACAATAAGTAAATGATAAGTTTGTAGAAAGTGAATGTAAATTTCATAGACCAAGTAACAAAGTGTCAAGTACTGATCAAGTTTTGTTATGCAGCCATGAATGATCAAATGCAACACTAATTTTCTCATACACATTTGAATCTTCAATGCCCACTTTCGTGCAGAGACCCCTCAATTGCAAATGACTGCACATAATAATTATTTGAAGAACTCGTCATGTTCTAGGCAATACCAACCTGCTTTCTTACCCCTATCATATCGTCTGACCTCAACACCAGGAGCAAACTGAAGTAGATAAATCCTCTCTTTCCAATGCTTATATGCACCTGATTGATACAATCACAAAACCTCAAAAAGACTGTACTCTTACACCTGAATTTACATAATGTTTCTGGAAACAAAAATATAAAATGCATACCTCTAAATGAACAAATGACCAAGTTTGTAAAAGCATATTTTCATACTCAGGAAAAGAAGAAAAGAACAAATGAGGGCATAATCCACTCAAATACTATCAGTAATATCCAATTAAGGTATACATGCAGGAGCAACATAACTAAAGTTACATGTGAGAGATCAACGACGACGTGCAGGTTATGTGTCATGCAGTCTTGCCGTTCCAACAACACAGCTATATCGGCTCTTCACCAGTAAGTGTTTTTATGGACACCGTAGCTTCCAAGTTACCATGTGTATAACAATCAAACCAAAGTAGTTCTGAAAATTTATATCCATTCCTTACGCCTTCAAAACTCAAAAATGAGCTAAAACCTAGACAAAAATCAATCCATGACAACACCCTTAGAACAATGAACTGCTGCAAATGTTTGACGGGAAAAACATTAAGGTAATTTCAGGAGAACTCATTTTCATGAGGATTTCAATTAATATTAACAAATTCTAAATCATTCGATCCAGCAGCTCGCATCATGATTGGATTAATAAAAATAGTGTCAAAAAAGTTTAGCAAATTGATTATCACATTATACGACATTTCTATTCAAACTTACCTCTACTCCAAGCTTTTTCCCCTTCAGATTATGATCGATGGCCGTTGGCAACATTGTTGACTTGTGCTTGAGTGTCCCCATTCCCGATGATTGTCTGAGTTCCTGTATAGTCCTGTAACATCAAATAATTAGATCCAAAACAAATTATTGAAGAATTACCTCACGTCATTGTCGAAAACATGAGGATTTAAAGTTACAAAATCTGCATAATTCAAAAACAAACAAACCATTACAGTTAGCATCTTCCAAAATATATTTCATCATTGTTCGTGACTATTAAGACTTTGCGAGAGAAAAGTTTAAAGGACACAATATCATAAGAGAATAACAAAGATATATAACCTTCCTGATTCCTTTAAAAATTTACAGAAACATTGATGCAGTTTCTGGTTTACAGAACCATATTAATCTTTGATAAGATTCAAAACCGAAGAGTAGTTTCGAAATTCCAGTGATGAGAATTGATGCGCGTACAGAAGAGGATGAATTGAAGAACGGATTAAAGGAGAATCAATAGATGTTGCAGCTGTAGTTTGGGTACCAACGCCAGAGATGCCAGACCTTCTCATTTTGCAAGAACCAAAAAGGTTGATTAAGGAAACCAAGAAGAGATAAAAAATATTAAAGAAACAAAATATAATGAAAGGAGAGACCTTCTCATTTGTAAAACCTTCAAATCCAACAAATCTTCACATGCTCCCAACTGAACCAAAGTGATTTTTTTGGGCACCCACTTAAAGTATGAACCAAAAATGTAAGAAAAAAAACAAAAATCAGCAGAACAACTCATTAACCCAATTCAAGATACCAAAAAAAATAAATAACATAACAATTCAATAAACACAAATTTAAATTTGTTAATGGGCTTTAGTTTTTAGTTGCACTTGAGAAGGTATCGTAGATCAACCACTTTTAACACAAACTTAATCATGTTAAAATTAGTAGACCTGTAAGAATTGTTAACTTTAATCTCTACTATTTAAATTCAAAACTACATTTCTAGCTGACATATTAAATGGGGGTAAGTTTTAATCTATGCTTGATGTAAAGTCTCTAATGTTTCTTTAAGAACAACTGAATGAGAATGATCCAACAACATATATGGGACTTGTTGAAGCTGACCATGTTTGTCACCATCTTGAAATCTTATCTATTATTAATAAATTTACTAATTGTGCACGTAGCAATATTATCAGTTGAATATATATATACCGAATCAGTTGATGGAGCAGACAAATGAGACTTCAATAATTAACAAAGTCAAATTGAGATTACCGACACCAAATCGGATCAAATACGGGATTTGACATTTACTTGAGTGTTGTGAGCTTAAGAGGCACACAGCTGCATAACTGGATTCCGGATGGTCATGAAAGTAAAGCGATTCTAGCCAGTGAGTCCTTGGAGCATGAAGGAAACAATTTCATCTTTACGTAAATGAGACATCTCCGGAAGTCATCTTCAAGATATCCATTGTCTGGAAAGAAGAATCAATAATGCACATCAGTCATATATAGTTTTCAAACCAAATGCCAATGCAATCAAGATATAATCACTACGTTTAGTCCTGAGTTTTCAAACCAAATGTCAAATGAGTCAATTTGTTATACGAAGATCAGAAATATCTAAAGACTAAAAATAGTGCAATTGTTTTTCATCAGAAAAATCATGAGGCAAACTAAAAACATAGTCGAGATATCTTGATTTCCCTTCTAACTATGGATCTTTCATAGTTCCAAAATTAATACCACACGGCCATGTCGAATCAGTGGGTAGGATCCCAATATTGGCTGATGTTTGTCAGGCGCATACAGTGATTTTACACTTTACAAACTATATATGAGATCAGTCCGGTGTTTAAGCAGCTCGGTAACCAGTAACAGAACTACTAACGAGTACTCTAATATCATTTTTTTTTTCGGCATAATTTTTCCAAGGCGGGCGCATTTTCAAGTCAATTGATTTTACACTTTACAAATTATAGATGAGATCAGTTTGGTGTTTAAACAGCTCGGTAACCAGCAACAGAACTAATAACGGTGTAATCTAATATCATTTTTTTCTGCACTATTTTCCTTTTACTCTCAAAAAATATCATGACTCCAATTTCTATTACACCCACAGTCACATAGGCAGAATATATAGACCATATATAGAAATATAAAAGAACTAATAGAGCATCAATCCCGGTGAATCGTGGCTCAATCCCCTACCGTGTTATCATATGATCCAGGCCATCTGAGATTATAAAAACTAAATGAACATGTTGCGGAAGTCATAGTTGATAGTTTTGCTGCATGGCTAATGGACAAAAAGAAAGCTGATGGTTCTAAACGCTTTACGGTTTTTATTGGTCATGATCCATGTATATCTACATGTATTCCAAGAACAAAACTGATATACGAAAGATTAAATTGTCGATGCATTTGACAACAAAATAAGAATGACTCAAGTAAGAAACATTAAGTTGACAATACCTTTTCCTTAAAATGTGAAACCTGGAGCATGACCACCACCTGCCAGAGAGATTTAACAATACAAACTAAGTGACAATTATACCTTCGAACAATTCAGGAATAGAATTACATTCACAACGTTCCAAAATGTATGCGAGGTTCTGCAGTGTGGGTTCTTGCAAACACAAAACCAAAACCTTCGGGTACTGAAAATAGTTTTAGGCAGAAACTGCAATATATACCTATTGTAAAACTACCTACACAAAAACAATTTAGAACGTCAATTGATACAAATATAAATGAACTCTCAAGTTTTGAATCTCCCATAAAAGCAAGAAAGGAAATGACCCAATGATTTTACCAAAGAAAAATGTTGATACAAAAATATTTTTAGCCACAATATACAATACCTATTGTTCGCCTTTGAAATTAAGATCCCGAAGGTTCCATCCCTTGGTTCCACCATCTGTGATTATCCATGTCCTACAACAAAAGAATATTAAACTCAAATCAATATTCCCAATGGAAAATTCCCGAAATAACATAAATTCTATGACAGAAACCAACATGGCAGTAGATGATAACCTAGCAGTCTAGCACGTACACAGTGGTAGAACACAAAGCCATTCAACCAAATTCAATCACCTCAATCTCATTCACAAATAGCAATTAGTTTATCAAAAATTTAGAACAAAAAACACTAAGATGAAAAAGATAAAGAGAAACAGGAAGAGACCATATCAGCTATGCAATTTATGTATTTCAAATATACCATATCAACATAGCTGACACATGAAGAGTCGTACAAATAGGTAATTCAGAATCTAAATGAAACCTATAATTCTAAAAGGTGATGAAAGACGACATAAATTACATACTCATGTAATGGAGTCGTATAAGCAAAATGAATTTGAAATTTAAGCAATTATGGCATGAGACAGAACAATGGTTAGGATTGGTACATGATAGGTTCAAGTCCAAATAGACGAACCGTACAATCAACTATAACCCATGATTCCAACAGCAACGATAACATCTTTCTTCCCTTCTTTCGTCCCGTGAAAGAATGACAATTAGTACAATTGTGTTGTTAATTAAGAAAGTTTCCCATACCCAAGGAATCAGAAACCAAAGAGGTTGAGTCATGATGATAAGAAGAGATAAAAATCATAAATCAAAAATCAAAAAACAAATCAGAGAAGAAATTAGTAAAAACTAAAGAGAAATCAAAATACAAAAGCTTTAAAAAGGTAGAACAATTATACCTCTGATCGTATATCAGCTTTGAGTAAACCATTGATTTGCGGCAGAATCTCAGAGTGAAGAGAAAATGGAAGAGCTAGGGTTATGAACGGAGACGGAGAAGGAAAAAAAGAGTGTTGTTAGGGTTCAGTTAAAAGATCTCATCCGTTGGATGATTGTTAAAGATCCCAACCGTCCGTCAGAAGTGAACATCGCTCACAGTAGGTTGTGGTAACCCGGTATATCTAAATAATTGGTGTAAACATGGTGTAATTATTTTAATTCCGGACAGCCATTTATGTGAGGGGTTTTTATGATCCAAAAACATTCCAACCATCATGCGCCAAATGTTCCTCCTAGAATCACCAATGCCCAAAAATCCTTTGTCGGCCAATGGAAAGAGGGGTTCCATCACCACTCAACGGAGGTTTTATACCATTTAGAATATTACAAGCTTGATGGCTCTCCTGATGGATAATGGGTACTAAACTGAAAAATATGTTAGAGCTATTAGTTAATTATAATAATGATTGAAGATTTAGAGTTCACGAATAATTACCATCTAAATCCTATTTAATAGGAAAAAAAACATATAAACAAATTTTATATCAATCGGAATTTTTCTGATTAAGTTTTTATTTCATATTTATCTCTCGACTCATGAGTGAATCATGAAATCATGAATTTAAACCGCATTTGATCATTACCGGGGATGGAAGTCCAGGTGAAAAATAAAAAATAACAAATATAATAACCTAATAGCGCCATAGTATCAACTTCCAACTCAATAACATATTTTCACTTTCGTTTATTTTATGATTGTTTTCTATCTTTGGGGTAATAGTCATCTAACTTCGTTTTAACAAGTTATCATTTTCTGCTCATGCTTTCATAAGTGACATTTTTTAAATGATACTTGTAATTATCGTTTTAATCCTTAGAAATGTTATATGGTCTCTAAATTTTCAAGCTCTTTTATTTTTTATTTTATTTTGTAGTATCTCAGTTGTGCATGTTTAATATTTATTGTTATTCATTTCCTTTAAAGACTTCGCTGATACCAATATCTTGACTGCCATAAATATAAGGCTAGGTGTTATTTTAATCTTATTGTTTATTTTGGAAACAGTTCAACGTATTGGAAAATTTTGGAAGTTTCAGGCCTGATCAGTTGCATGAAATAAACTCGTGTATCATTTTATAACATCTTTTATGGTTGTTGAATCTATGAATTGGGATTTCATGGTCGAATCATTATATGGCTACCCAAAACTATACATTGTCGAGTAGGTTGCGATATTATAGTCCTATGTTATTTTTGTGTCTTTCGATACCAATCCTAGAGGTGTCAAACAGGTCAGACCGTCCTGACCTGCTTTTGGTAGGTCTATCCTAGCCCACCTGGCATAGGTCAGCCTGTCAACTAAACATGTCGAGTTGACCTAGCCAGAGATGCCTTTAAGTGAGCTTATCTTGGGCCTGATCCAGGCCTGCTTTGAACTGGGCCAGGCTGGGTCGGGTCTATGGTAGCCTGTAAACTTTTACTTTGTGTTTAAAAAATATCGGGCCCATGTTAGCCTGTAACTTTTATTTTGTGTTTAAAAATTTCATTGTTGACGAGATTCGATGTTGGAGCATTTCATGATTCTAACCAGATGTTGCTAACCACTTGAACAAGTTATCGTGTTTGTTTAAGCTTAGAAGTATAAATATTAACAATCTAATAAATATATTCATTAACCAAGGTATTCTGGTTAACAAATATATTATTTCTTAAATTGACATGACAAATATTCATTGACCTAGATATTTCAAGTAAGAAATGTATTCTTTTTAAAATTTACATGATACAATTGTTGTCAAATTTTATGGAAAAGATTGTTTTTGATGAAGTAAGATAATAAAATCATCAATTATAACAGTAATAGTCTTAAATGATGATAACAATGACTATATATGTATTATAGTTGTGATATGTTAAAGGGATATGTAACGATGATCTCCATGATAAACTTGACCATCAAGATAATTATAGTTAGTGTAAGGAATATATATCTAACTAATAGATGATTACGATATAAAGAGATAAAGTGATAATGGATCACCTCGTCATAAGCCTCTAGAAGGCTTATAGGCAGGGCAAGGTGACCTCTTAAGTAATATAGATATACTTGTAGTACTAATACATAGGTAAATGAGATCACACTAATCATCGGAGAAATCAAATCTCTTAAGAACTTTAATAAAAAAAGACCACCTAAATATATCAAATGTTTTTGACATATCAAGCTTTAAATCCATGAATCCTACCTTGTCTTTTTCCTTTTTATAGAATGAACAAGCTCATCAGAAATAACCACATTGTTCTGTATGTGCCTGTTTGGTATATAAACAGATTGAAATGGCCTGGTCATTTTTCCTAGCAATGGTTTCGTTTTATTTACCAAAATCTAATATATGATTTTATAACTGGTGTTGCATAGAGAAGTAAGCCTGAAATTTACTGGAGTTGTATGATAAATAACCTTAGGTATAAAAGAAAGGAAAGTATGGTTTTCCTTGAGCAAATGTTTAGAATCAAAGAAACACTTTACAGTATTCCAAATGTCATTTTCTAAAAGCTTTAAGTACAATCCTGGAGGAAAAGCACCCGGGCTAGGAGCAGTTCAATGAGCCAATCTTATTTCCTGCAAAGTAATGTGACTTAACAATTTATCATTGTCCTCATTACTGATGCAAGACTCTATGCAATTAAAAATGGTATTGTTTTGAAAAAGTTTAGTAGTAATGCCTGTAGAACTGAAGTGAGGAGTTAATAGGTCTTCAAGCTACCTTTTATCCTCAAACCAGTTCAGTTTAAAGGAGCTTATATGATTGAAATGCTTCCTTCTATTCATATATATATGATAGATGTTAGTATTTTTATCAAAGCTTTTAATATATTTAACTCTAGATCTTAGGGCAAAAAAATCTTCTTGCACTTTTTGACAATGCTCAAGATCTATCTTAACTTATCTTACGGCATCAAGATTATGAGTTGTACGGGCTTGACTATTCAGTGTTTGAAGTTAATTTTCCAGATTTTTTACTTTATGGTTAATGTTACCAATAAAACATTAAGTATTCCAGTTTTCTAGAGCAAGTTTATCAATTTTTAATCTATTGATGACAAATTAGTAAGCAGGAGATCCCCTTATATATCAGGAAAATGAATTTTATATGGTTTCTTACCTTGGTGAAATATGAGATTAGTCACCAGGATAATCAGTGAATGGTCAAAACAACTAGTCTCAATAATAAATAACTTGGCATTTGCATAATAAGTTAACCATTGACCATTCACCAAAGCTTTATCTAGTCTATTTCTAATATTATCATCACCTGATTGCATGTTAGACCAAGTAAATTAGAAACCGATGAAACCAAAATCACTTAGGTCAGAGACATCAATAATATCTTTAATGATCGGAAACTTAACAGAAAAAATTGATCTCTTTTGAGCATGCAATGTTTAAGTCACCGTTGATGAGCCATGGAAGATTAGCTTTAGTACCTAGCTTACTTATATAATTCTATTGCTACAATATTTTATATGGTATACAAAACCATAAAAAAAGGTTGCAAGGAAGTCGCAAGGAATTCTGGTTTGCTATAATCAAAACTAATAATAGTACTACTCATTTTATCAGAATTCCGAATAATTTCAAGTTGGAAACCAGTCTTCTACATTAGAGGAATACCTCCAGAGAGACTAGCAGGTGGATATATTTAATTTATTTGGATAACTGAATCTTCTTAGATATTGAGTCATATTGGTGGAGTCATTCTTAGTCCCACATAAAAACATTATATCAGGATTTTGACTTCTAATTAAATTCCATAAAACAGTCCTAGTTGTAGGGTTGCCGAAGTCCTAAAATTTCCACGACAAGATTCTTATATTATTAGTATGAGAGAAATATCCAGGACTATTGTGGAAGCCCACTAGAACAATATGGAAATGCAATGTAGTATACAAATAAATAGAATTGTAAAACACAAAAACTAGTTTTTAAGGCTACTCTCCTTGTATAACACAAAGGGATATCACTAATGGTGTCTATATAAACAAGTTTTAAGTGATAAGAGATTACAATCCTAACCAGAATATCAATCAACCAATATGTGATAACAATCCAACAAGCAACAAAATACAAGCATAAACATAAATATTTTGATTCAAAGTTAATGTTGATGGTATTGTAAGAAAAAATCAGATCAAAGTAGCAGGGCCAAGGAGTCACAAAATTGCAATAGATAATAAAATAACCTGGCGTTTTTGAGGGCGACCAAAAACCATTTAGGGGCGACTAATAAAACAAAATAAGGTCATTTTGAAGTAATCTCAATACATCCCTTATCCATATATTTTATATAATGGCTAATCTACCCTTGCTTAATTAGTGTTAATTTTGATTAATTAGTTAATTAATTTGGTTATACTTAATGTTAGAAAATTATTTGAATTAGTTTTGGAATAGAAATCGAGAGTGTATTAGATTGATTTTTCGAGTTATATTTTTGTACAATCGGTAGGCTTGTGATTTTTATTCCTACCGATTGTACAATCGGTAGTTTAATGGAGTACTTAAACTACCGATTATAGGTGTCGCCCCAAATTGAATTTCTCAAAACCTTCCAAAATTTCTAACTCTTCATCTTTCACAATCGGTAGGAATTGAAAATTTATATCTACCGATTGTAGCCTGAATTGAATTAAACTTTAAAAAATTTAACTTTGTAATCGGTAGTTTAAATATCAATTTTATCTACCGATTATACTTGTTTTTTTGTCCAGGACTTTTCTTGCCATAATCGGTAGTTAGTGAACATAAAGAACTACTGATTGTGGATAATCGGTAGCACATAAATTTAATAACTACCGATTGTATGTAATCGGTAGTTTAGAAACATTATTATCTACCGGTTATGCGATCTTACTTAACATCTAACTTCGTAATACTATTTCAACATCCGAAGAAAAACTTGTTCAAATAAACTTACTACATATTGTTCATTAAACTTGTTCAAAAAAACTATAAACATCCGAATAAACGAAACAAAACACATTATAGAAATTAAAAGTGATCAATATCATTGATTTCATGAAATTCTTCCACTCCTTGTTACTCTCGACTTGGTCCTAGTTTCAACCCGCTTCTTCTTCTTCTTCTCCTTCCCCTTAGGATCAGCAACAACTTCATCATCCTGAACTGGACCTATGAACTCTCCAGCTTCATTGTGGTATGGGTTTATGCCTGAGAAGTCTTTCTCCCTGAAAAAGAGTCGAGGATCAAAATCCGGATCAACCGCTATCCTTCCATTCATTTCTTCCTCAGATCCTTCATCCGAAGATGAAATATCAACCCACTTGAAGGGATTGTCAGGACCGTTCCACCAACAATTAGGATCCTTCATCATTTTTGAGAAATCCGGATCGTCCAGCATCATTTGATATATTTCTACATCAGAAACTCCTTTCGACAAATTAAAAAAAAGACGAGAAAGCAATTCAGCCTTTCGAGCAGAAGAAAGACTTTCATCGGAATCATCTTCATCCATAACCCTAATGAACATACCCAAATATTGATTATTAACTAACTATACAATAACTATTATAAAAATTAACAAAAGCACACAATCGGTAGTTAAAAATATGAAATATCAACCGATTACATACAATCGGTAGGGAGTGTTTTCATTAAATGTTCGATTGTATAATCGGTATATAAAATTATGCAATACCTACTGATTGTGCATGATGTTCTTCAGACCAATTGAACTAGAGGCACAATCGGTAGATAAAGTTCGTCAGATGTCTACCGATTATGCGTTGTTTCAGAAAATTATAAACAAGAATTATCATGATTTTTTCAAAGTAATAACTAAAAACATAAAAGTTGGATGTAACTTAATTTTCCTTTCCCTTATTTGGGCAGGAACATTTTTTGGTCGGAGGGGAAGTTCATCGGAATCGGTTGACGAATTGATTTCAATAGTTTTGAACTCCTCTATCACCATCTTTTCCTTTCCCTTCTTTGATTGTTTAGCTAAAGATTTTAGAGCCATTTTCAATGGAGAGTGAGAGTAAAGGGAGTAGAAGAATCGGTAGAGGAAAAGAAATGAAAAAGGAGGTTGTTTTAGTTGAGAATAGGTAGAGGTAGAGGTAGAGAAGGAAATGAGAAGAGAAAGAGGCGTGAATAGGCAGAGAAGAAAAAGAATTAGGTTTTGGTTTTTGTTTATAAACCTGCTGTTTCAAAAAAAAAAAAGCTGTTGAGGCCTGGTGTAACAAGAGTGTACAGACAATATGTACAGTAAGTTCGAACTAATATTAACAATCAGAAGTTTTGGGATCACCATTATCTACCGATTGTGTTAATCGGTAGTTTAAGAAATTATTAAACTACCGATTCTAATAAGTAGCCCCAGATTGGAAATTGAATTTTTTTAAAAAATTTCAACATTTTATACAAGCACAATCGGTAGTTTAAGAAATTCTTAAACTACCGATTTTAATAAGTAGCCCCAAATTGGAAATCGAATTTTTTAAGAAAATTTCAACATTTTGTACAAGCACAATCGGTAGTTTAAGAAATTCTTAAACTACTGATTATCATAAGTAGCCCAAAATTGGAAATCAATTTTTTTAAAAAAAATTCAACATTTTGTACAAGCACAATCGGTAGTTTAAGAAATTCTTAAACTACCGATTATAATAAGTAGCCCCAAATTAAAAATCGATTTTTTTTAAAAAAAAATTCAACATTTTGTACAAGCACAATCGGTAGTTTAAGAAATTCTTAAACTACCGATTATAATAAGTAGCCCCAAATTGGAAATCGTTTTTTTTTTTTTTTTAAATTTCAACATTTTGTACAAGCACAATCGGTAGTTTAAGAAATTCTTAAACTATTGATTATCATAAGTAGCCGCAAATTGGAAATCGAATTTTTTTAATAAAATTTCAACATTTTGTACAAGCACAATCGGTAGTTTAAGAAATTATTAAATTACCGATTCTAATAAGTAGCCCCAGATTGGAAATTGAACTTTTTTTAAAAATTTCAACATTTTGTACAAGCACAATCGGTAATTTAAGAATTCTTAAACTACCGATTCTAATAAGTAGCCCCAAATTGGAAATCGAATTTTTTTAAATTTTTTTAACATTTCGTACAAGCACAATCGGTAGTTTAAGAAATTCTTAAACTACCGATTATCATACAAAAAGTGATCAGGAACAGGCAGTTCCTGGGGTAAATACAATCGGTAGATATTTATCTACCGATTGTATTAAGGTAACACAATCAGTAGTTTGTTATCTACCGGTTGTTGATGAATATACACAATCGGCAGTTTTTCAAACCACTTAACTACCGATTATAATGTAAAATTTGAAGAAAATAACTTGTTAAAAATAAATCGATTGCAAATCAATTGATAACTCAAAAAAAGAACATAAAATCCTTTCAAATGTTAGACATTTAAAACCAGTAATGTTAAACACTAGAGACATATCCATAATGTTAACAACCACAATCTAATTTCTAACTCTTTTGGTTTTGGTACGAGGAGCACGAGCACCAGGGGTTAAAAATCTTTCATCATCAGCGGCATTGGCTCACCCTCAGGGACATTTGCTTCAGGAGCAGCACTCGTTGAACCGCGAGATCTTTTACTGTGCTTTGATGTTACCTTCTTCGGCTTATTTGCAGATTTCTCTCCAAACTTGCTAGCATAGGCTTCATTATCGATGTTGTCAATGATGTCTTTATGCTCTCTCATCGTCTCAACTGATAGAGGAACTCCCGTATTTATGCACCCAGCTATCTTCTTTGAGAAAAATGCAAACCTTTTTTTTTTTTTTTTTTTTTTATTTTTTT
>JAJJMC010033111.1:2751507-2785989 GCA_023531435.1 Papaver californicum | reverse complement strand
TTTTTTTTTTTTTTTTTTTTTCTGTTTTTAGACAATGACAATCAAACGATTATTATCTAAAATATTGAGTTGTAATACTAAAAAATCAAAAGGAAATGACATTACGTACCAGCCTTTCATAGCCCGAGGGTTTGTCTTTGATGATGCACCTATATTCGGGAACCCTGGTGCTCTTTCCTTTATCTTCACGGATCACGTGAAGATGAGAATGCTGTCGGTACCATACCATATAGCCAGGATCTGCTTCATCATCTCGGGTGACAGGTCTCCTCTCGTTGATCATAGATTGCATCATGTTGTCCCAATGTTCAACCGATGGGTTACCAGAGTAAACAATTGTGATCAAGTCCTTACCACAAACACAATTCTCCACGTCCAACTCGAACCTGCCCCTGAATCGACTCCAAGGTTCTTCTTGGAAATAACCTAATTGACGCATCACCCTTGTGGCATTGTACATGACATATCCAGTTGGATGCCACAAGGGTCCATAGTAGAACGACAACTCAGACCTTCGCGCTATATGACCACTAGCTCGGTCTTCCATGTAAGGATCAAAGCATACATCTTTGGACGCTATCGAGTCTAATTTCCTCCTCAAAGAAATCAACTCATGCTCCTTGGTCCTTGAATGTTTTCCCTCAAAGATGTATTTTGTGCCTCGGGGTGTGCCTTTCTTCCATGCCGGATTCTCTCTGGCCAACTCGAGGGACGGGAAGTGATCATAGATCCATGTCTAGTGTACATATCAAACCAAGTATGAGAAAATTGATTTTTAAAAAGGGAAAAAATAAATAACAATCAAACCATCAATAGAGTTACCAAAATACCTGTAGTAGGCTCATGTTCCCGTCAATTAGGCTAGTCTGTTCCCTGGATGCCTTTCTCATCTCTTCCATCAAGAACGCATGACATGCGGTGCCCCATGAATAATCACGAACTTTGTGGAGGGGATGCAAAAGTTTTATGAGGTTGGCGTCGACCCGGTTGCCACTAGCATTGAGGAAAATTACACATCCCAAAACACATAGAAGATATGCAGTGGCTGCAGCTTTGACCTGGTCATCGCTAAACTCTGGGTTCAACTCTTCCTTAGCCTTGGTGCCTCTGAACATTTTCATCAGTTGCACCATGCTGAATTGCCTGGTTTTGTAAGAAGCGCACCGTTTGAACTCTTCATCGGATGTCACTCGGTCCCAACCAAGGCACCTCTCAGTGTAAACATAAAGCTGGTCCCAGCTTAACTGCTTCACATAATCAAACTTCATCGCCGTACCATGGTCAGTGAGAGCTAGAATTTGCACCACATCATCGGGGTGATCGTCATCTCTCCCCACGACATGTGGAAGGTATCGGTCTCAGGATACATCCTCTCCATGAAGGCTGATATCGACACCCGGTCCTGAGGTAACATTGAATTCTCGACAGCCGTAGATAGCCCCGAGTGCAGTATAATTTGCTGGAACCGTTGACACTCACCTTCCAACGGCCAATCGTTCATCTTTGTTGGTGCATTCGTAGGTTTGAGTAGACGGACGTCATTAGAATGGTCCTAATATACACGACGAATTAAAAAACAATTAGAATAACAGTTAACACTTCTACGAATAAAAAGACAATATGTTAAGAATGATGTTTTATAATTATTACCTCTGCTGAGTAAATCTCTTTCGCCCAAGAGTCTTTGTACCCAAACAATAGATATCCTCCATCTCTTGGGAGGCCATGGATTTGACCTTGTTGTAGACCCTTCATCTTCAAAGAGTCGGGGACCTTGTGTCCTCCTTTCTTCTTAGCTGGCTTCTTTGTGGCAATTCCTTCTTCTTGTCTACCACTTGGTCCTCCTTCATCAAAGTATCTATCTTGTGGAGCACTTGGTCCTCCTTCTTATAGGTTTGTACTTCTTGGAACACTTGGTTGAGTTTTGATAGACACATTTTAGTGTCTAATTTGCACCTTAATTTCTAGTGAGTTAGTATTCGATTTTGTGTCTATTACGTGTTTTATTGCTTTTGTAGGTACATTAGAAGAATAAAGATTTGTGGAAAAATTGGCTCAAAAAGTGTTCAAGGCAACCTGGAAAATGGATCAAAGCACCCACACTTTGGATTGGGGCACCCCTGGATCGGGTCAACCCAGCGGGTCAACCCAGCGGGTCAGCCCAGCGAGCTGGATCGGGCCGAGTCACGGGTCGACTCATCGGACTCGACGGTTTTTACTGGCAGCACAAATCCAACGTGAAATTTGGTTTCTTTTGCTTCCAGATTGTTCCAAATGTTAGTAGATAACTCACACAAGTTAGAACAATCGAGAAACAGCAAAAAGATCCCGTGAAATCAGTTGAAAAATCATGAACATGGCCGGAATTTGATTTCGATTAGGAATGGGATTTGTGGGCTGTTCTAGAGAGTTCTATTAGGTTTAGAACTCTCTCTAGGGTTTCTACTATCTATAAATACCAAGAGAAGCCAAGAGAATCGAACACAAAAGCTTAGAGAAGATTTTAGAGATTTCCGGTCAATATTCCGTCACCGCCGACGAGCTGCTGCTGCACCGGCCGGCGTGTTCTTCATCCATCACTGCCGGAGAAGAAGACTCAGTAACATTTATATGTGTTGCTGATTTGAATTTTCCTGTCGTCTATTGTTTCAAACCATTTGTTGCTTAAACTTTTCTGTAACAGCTGAACCCTCTTCTGTAACGCTTATAAGCGTATCAAATCAGCTGTTACAGCGTTATTCAACCTTGTAATCAATATTTTGAGCAATGAAATCAACTTTTGAGCAAGTTTTCTTCACCATGAGCTAAGTCTATTTACTGGGATGATGGATAAGGTAATTTTCTCAATTTTATGTGATTTAATTATTTTCTAATAATTATTTATAATTCTTTTATCATTAAAATTGCATAGTTTTGAATAGTAAAAACGGTTTTCTTTCAACAGTTGTGCTTTTGCTTGATGGATTATGCTTAGTTAATTAATTTTGATAATCCATGCTTGTGATTTACCTCTGTTTGTTAGCATAACAAAACCAATTTTGGCAATTATTTGGGCTTCAATTAAATTAAAAAGAATTATCTGATTAATCACATAGGTTGTTAGAATTATCTGATTCCTGATTCCTGGTACGTTTAAAATTATTTAAAAATCATAGTTAGGTTATTTAGTCTTTTTCTTACTCCTGGAATTTTCTAGAGTTAGTTTAAATCATTATTTTCTAAAATCATCACCTTCACAAGTTCGAGAATCGAATCTTTATTTACCACTTTTAAAATTACATCAAGTTCCTTCAGTGATAAGAATTCCGCTAGCGCTATTTTGTCTTCTTGCACTAGCAGTTACCTTCTTCCCCCTTCACGACGAGGCCCCGTAAGAATTGTATCGTTGGAATGCTTAGATCACTTTTCCCTTATAGGATTGACAAGATAAATAAAGAACAATTATTTCCAACAAGACACCATTTAATCATTACATAATCGGCCATCACGTTACATTAAACTCAGCCAATTGTTCATAATCGGTAGTTAAAAAAATAACGTAACTACCGATTGTGCATAATCGGTAGTCTAAAAATAAACTTAACTACCGATTGTGCATAATCGGAAGCTCGGGCTCTACATAATCTACCGATTGTGCATAAAAAATGGAACAGAAAAGTCTATGGACACACGTACAATCGGTAGTTACATAAAAAAATTAACTACCGATTATGACTAAATTTGGGTACAGGAATATAATCGGTAGTTTATGACCAAATTATAACTACCGATTATGGTCGATGTTTGAGGAACCACTAAATTTCACAATCGGAAGTTTAACCCTATACTAAACTACCGATTATGTGTAAATTTGGAGACAAGAATATAATCGGTAGTTTAGGTGTAAAAATAACTACCGATTGTGATCGATGTTTTTGAGGATCACTAACTTGCATAATCGGATGTTTAACCCAATATGAAACTACCGATTATCACTAAATTTTGGTCCAGTAATACAATCGGTAGTTTATAACCTAAACATAACTACCGATTGTGCATGATGTTCATGAGCAATGAAGTACACTAACATAATCGGTTAGTTTATTACAACCACGAAACTACCGATTATGAAATCTAACCTAAAACCCTTTATATTCTAGTGACGAATTCATTCGATTGAATCAATATAAACACAAATAATGGTAAACCATTACCTTATTGGAGCCATAAAGTGCTGGAGAGGTTGATTGTCGGAGTCGGTCTCCGTTTCTAGGTCATCATCTTCGCGTTCTTCGTGTTCCTCGTGTTGTTCTTCAACAATCTCTCGATCTCTTATTCTTGTGGCAAAATCCGGCCACTCTGTATTAGGAGGTTTACGAGTTTTTTGCTTCTTTCTTGCCATTTTTAGATGGTAATAACGACGATGAATTGGTTTACGATTATACGATGATTTGGTTTACGATTAATCGGTTGAAGATGAATTCTATTGTGCTATAATCGGTAGTTTAGAAACATTAGAAGAAGAAGAGAAAACAGAAATGGAAAATCGGTAGAGAATAAGGGTGAAATAGGTTTAGGTTTAGATTTTATTAGTGAAAGGTTTTATGGTAATTGTTTGACTAGTGAAATGGTATTTTAGTATTTTTACACACCCCTAGATTATCCCTTAGCCACATCCATGGGATTGGGTTAAAAAAGTCGCCCCTGATTAGTTTTTGGTCGTCCTCAAAAACACCAGGTAAAATAACGATTTAGAGATTGAGTATAGAGAGATGAGTGAAGAGCATTAATCCTTATCCCCAATCTTAGATCTCTGAGTAGCAGCAGCAGAATTATCAGCTTTAACCATTTCATCTTCATCCATATCAAGTTAGTATTATTAACAGGTTCATTAGCAATCCAAGTTTGGGTATTGAGTATTGAAAGAAAGAGAATACCAGATTTGGAGTTGATACTAGAAGGGGGATAAAAGTGGAGTTAGGTTTAGGGATTTCATCTGGACCATTTTTATCCGCGCCCACTTATTGGTTACAGGCACCATTTGTAGTCTGCCCTGTATTTTGCATTTGTTCAATACACCATTGCTCATACTCCTTTTGAGACATACCATCGTAGTAAAGTTATGTAGCTACCTCCTCATATAACTCCTCCGAGTGATCAATGATGAAACAATTGGGACAAATATTGTAGGGTTGCTTGTCATAATGGTATTTGACCATGGGGTTTTCTTAATCACACTTGCTGGCTCATTTGGATTTATAATCGTAAAAACAAACAAATTACGACCCACAACTTTGATTTCGATGTGTTTGATTTTCCTCCCGATGATTTTGGTTTCTTCATAAACTTCTCCTATTTCTATCACTTCAGGAGCAAAGATTTTTCCTAACAAAGAGTTGTCCCATTCTTCAACAGCATTATCAACAGGTTTGGCTGAGACAACAGATGTTCTTTGAAATCTTCTCAGATTAGCATGAAGGTTAGCTTCTTTCATCTGAGCAGTGATGCTGGCAACTTGCAATTGAGAAGATTGTAAATTTTCGCTTTGGTTAAGATATGGTGAACCGAGATTATCGGAGACAGTAATTAGGTGTTATATAAATATGGTTTTGAAGGATATCGTATCGGAGAAAAACCAATTTTGGATATATAAGGAATTAAAACAGGATTTGACAGCTTGACAGAAAATAATATACCAGATTTTCCGGTAGAAATTCTGATGTACAAAGATTTTTCATGTGCAGATTTTGAAATTTGAACAAGAAGTGCAAGGAGACTGAAAACACAAACTAAGGAATGAACTCAAGGATAACTAATTAGACTGATCCGGATTTGATGAATAACATCATTGCTGGTTAATGCACAACTGCTTGACTCATAAATTCCGCGCACAACTGTTATTAAAGATCTACTACTGCTTCAAAGGATTAAAGCTGTAAATCAAATAAATTAGCTAGACATGTGAAATTAGAGATAATGAACTTTAGTCTTTAACTGATAATAAAGCAAACATAGAAAACTGACAGAGATAGTAGGGATTGAAAATTAATCAAATAAGAGTAAAATATAATTTAGTAATCCCTGAATCAAATCACAGTTGATTTAATCAATAAAGGTTTGTCGAAAGTCTAACTCCTCTACCGTCCATATTATTTTCCAAGGCTGAAACTCATGTTCACTTATAACAGATTTGAATCTGATAGTTCAAAAATGCGTGCTTGTTGTGGGAGCAAAAACAAATCCCTCGTAGTAATAGCTTCTGGAGTAATATTATAAAAATATAATGTTTATAAATATCTGTTTTTTAATTTGTGAGATATATAAATAAATTCATCTAAAGCAGTCATATTTTCTTAATCCGGTTTATAAAAAAGTCACATTGCTACAATTTTTTTTTAAAATGGTCACTTGTCTATTTATTGGGGAGTTATGTCACTATTTACAGTTAACTTTGACGCTGTAATTACCTGATTGTCTATAAACATTGGGTTTAAGATTGCTACATGGCATTAACCCTCTAGAGTTCACCGCTTCCCTTCTAGTGTTTAGCGAATTCCAGCACGGTTCAAGATTGTTACATGGCATTCATCCAAAGGATTCACCGCTTCTCCTCATGGGTTTAGCGAAGCTTCCACCGCCACCACCACCACCACCACTTCATCGCCACCACCTCAACCACTAAAATTAAATGAGGAAGGATATTTTGGAAAAATATAACACCGTTTTTTTCAAAAGTGTTAAATCGGATGTAAAAAGATAATTTTGTAAACACTAATTAAAGGTATGACCATTTTATAAACCAATTAGGAGAGTGTGACCATCCCGTAAAACACTGTGTATAATTTCGAATATATAACACAAAAGGATAGATAAAGATAAAATTTTAAAAATTGATTTTCTCTCGTATCTAAAGACTTAAAGGCCTAGACAAATAAAGCTCCCACGTTGAACGGTGAGGAAACCCTTGCTTTCTGTTGGCCGAAATAAGACTTTTGTGGCTTTTGTGAAACAAAAATTTAGTAAGGACATTTGGCATAATTTGATTGGTGCAAATATTTAGGGGTTCAAGAAATCTACTCTCGCATTGACTATTTTGTTTTAAAATTATTACACTTCGTTTACACCCAATATTTAATTATACCGGGTCAACGTCACTTACAATAGGTGAAAAACACCGCATATCGACGATCTACATTTAATCATCTTTAATAAACGGCTACCGTTAAATTTATATTTTTAAATAAGATTAAAAAAACTAAATATGTACATTCATTGTGATTTCTAACTAACCAAACTTTGTAAAAGAGGTGAATCCAACACATACGGGTACAAATAACTATCGATTTCATCATCGTTATTTGTTTCATTTTAAATACACTTTTTATTTTGTAAAAGAGGTGAATCCAACCGATAAGGGTACGGATAACTATCAATCTCATCATCGTTATTTGTTTTATTTTTTTTTGTAAGAGATAAAAAATTAATTTTAAAACATTCTTTCGGATATTAGACTCATTCTCTTTCTAAAGAACTATATTCGGTGAGGTTAGTTTTGAAAAATTATAGAATTTCTCGTAATAAAATTATAAGTATTTGGTTAGAGGTTATTACAAAAAGATACGAACAATTTTCAAACGTAATAGATTCAAAAAGATGCGAGCAATTATACAACAAACACAAATCTAATTTTCTCTAAAAAGTTGTGTAAATAAATGCCAAAAGACTCACTTGTTATGGGATGGTCCGGATCATGGAAGGAGTATATAAAAAAAAGAAAAAAAATGACGTTGATATCAAGCAGGGCCGTTTGGTAATGCCAAAGTTAGGGCTGCACAGGAACCGACCGGAACCGAAGAACCGGGCCGGAACCGACGAAACCGTACCCTGAAAAAACCGAACCGAAGGTACAGGGTACAGGGTACATGTACAAAAAATGGGAACCGGGTACAAGCGGGTACAAGGTACAGGTACAGCCTCAGAACCGACTTGTACCGGACCAAAGAACCGATTCTTAATAGTCGTTGATCTTTGATGGTTGTTTTAATCTCAGCCGTTGGTGTATTAGGTTACTTGACTTACTTCCAGACTTCCAGTTCCATTTCTTTCGTCCGTCAAAACTCAATAGACTTCTAAATCTGATCTGATGCAGTTTCTGGTGTGAGGGTGATGATAAAAAACTTCTGATTTCGTCCGTAAAAGACTTCTGGATCTCTACAAAATCAAGGTTCGTTTCTCCTTACTCCTCTATATATATGCTGTATGCCTGTATTTCAAATCCCTAATTTTTCTCTGATTTTTAAGTAGAGATTTTGTGCAAATTGTTGTGATATATGCTTAATTTTGAGGTTAGTTTATGGTAATATCAGTGTTTGTAGGGTTTTGGTGGTACTACAGAGTCTTTTAATGGTAGATTTTGGCCTTTTGAACTGTTTTTTTTTTTTTGAATTATACCCAAACTCCAGGATGCTGGTCTCCTCTTGAACCTTCAACCTTCAAACTTCGCGGGGAGAACTATTTCAGGCATGTTATTTGTATTACCAGTTGATGTAACATAAACATGCAGAAGGTTGTGCATCTCATAGCTTTCATGTACTGTTGTTAGAGTAGTACGGCCATATTAACAAATGCTTCTAATTCTTTCAATGTTCACTTCCTAATTCACTTTCTATCTTGCAGAGATAAACGGAAATCTGCAGCTCCAAACTATTGTCCTTATACCCCAATTGGTCTTGACTTATTTGTGTGCAAAAAAAAGATTAATCATATTGCTCAGCACCTTGAACTTCCTTCTGTTAAAGCATACGATAAGGTGCCATCGCTCTTGATTGTTAACATTCAGGTAACTTGCACTTCATTTTTCATAAGAGTTTTTTCTTTCAAGTATAGTGTTATAGATCATAAATAGTCAATTTAACCATATTGCTAGTGAGTTCTCATCTAGTATATATCGTTGCAGCTTCCTACTTATCCTGCTGCAATGTTCCTTGGTGATAGTGATGGGGAAGGGATGAGTCTTGTGCTATATTTTAGAGTATCTGAGACTTTCGATGAAGACATACCTCTCGCTGTTCAGAATAGTATCAAGGTGATTATTTGTTATTATTCTTGAACATCCAAATCCTTAATCTAAATCTTTTATTTCGAGATGATTTTTTTGTTACAATCCATTTAGTTCTTGTTTGCTAAACTGCTTGGCCTATAGTTTCCATTTGACAGAAATCTGGGATAATGATTTTTCCCTGTCCCTTTACTGTTTTTTATCCCCCTCTACAAAAATTTGGCTAAAAACCATTTATTCTGCTACAGAAATTTATTGACGACGAGACGGAAAAGGTTAAAGGGTTTATGTCGGAGTCTTCGGTTTCTTTTAGAGAAAGACTGAAAATCATGGCTAGAGTTGTCAATCCTGAAGATCTTAACTTGAGTTCTGCAGAAAGGAAGCTCTTAAACGCTTATAACGATAAGCCGGTGCTTTCACGGCCTCAACATAATTTCTATAGGGTAACTTACAGTTATTTAGTCTATATCACTTGTTTAAAGTATAACTTACATTATCTGACATAGTTGGTCTTTGTTATCTTTCTTGTAGGGTACTAATTACTTTGAGATTGACTTAGACATACATCGATTCAGCTACATATCAAGGAAAAACTTGAATCATTCCGTGAACGTTTGAGAAATGGGATACTTGATCTTGGTTTAACCATCCAGGTACAATATTCTCCTCTCCATGTACACACACCTTCTGAAAATAACAGTAAAAGAAAGCAACCGAACCGTATTTTTCTTGTCGGAATTGGAATTTAACATTATGATTCTCTGTTCTAATCAGGCACAGAACAAGAGGAACTGCCAGAGAAAGTATTGTGTTGTTTGAGATTGAATAAAATTGATTTCGTAGATCATGGTCAAATACCCACGCTAGTAACAGTTGATGAATAGAGATGGTTCAGTCATCTGGTTTTTGAAGCTGTTATCACAATCCTAGCAGTGAAGAATTCACATGTAAACATCTGGAGTCTTTAGATTTATTTCATATGCCCGGTAAACATCTTTTCCTTTCATTGATGGATTTGTACATTGTTTGCAACATGGGTGTAGTATGATTTAAGACACATTACTTCTGCTATAACATGGTTATTACTTTATGTTGATGTTGACTACATGTTTATGATCGTAACTGACAAAGAAAATTTAATAAGAAATTACTTTGGACTAGGTTTTCTTTTGCTGGAAGCAGACTTCCACTTCTATCTCATTAAAAAAAAATGACAACATTAATCCTTGGTGCTGCAGGTATCATTTTGACGACACAAGGCCTGGGGTTATTGCAGTACGTCCAAAATTCTGTGACCATCGCTGATGCCTTTCATTGATGGATCATGGATCATATGAGCAACTTCCTATTTACTCTTTCAGTGTTGACAAATGACAATGTGACATACTGCATTTTATTTGGAAATGGATGTTCATGTATATGGTGAATTTCATTAACAATATTAGTTATGAAACATTGAAACAGATGATAAAAATATATACAACTTGTATTAACCACTAACACCAAGAGGATAAGTGACAACTCCAGTTCAATCAGCAATTCAGCATCATGTTCATGTAACCAAAAAAAAAAAAAAAAAACAGGGTACAGGGTACGTACCCGGAACCGGACCCAAGGTACAGGGTACAAAACCGGAACCGGACCGAGGATACAGGGTACAGGGTACAAGTACAAAATTTAAAAACCGACCATACGGAGGTACAGGTACAGGGTTCCACCAAAAACCGAGCCGAACCGACCTTTGTGCAGCCCGAGCCAAAGTGTACTTATTATGCGTCATAGGTTTATAATGTAGCCGTGGTAACGTGGCATAATCAAAATGTCCAATTCACCGATTTAGACTCGGCGAAGACATGGCGGAAATCGAAGATGTTGCAGAAAAAGCAAGCATGAAGGATGGTTGTTGCTCCTCCTCCTCTACCTCCAAAGATTTCGATCCATGCCCTATCTGTCTAGGATCCTTTCTACAAGAAGCTTACCTCGACCGCTGTTTCCGTAACTCACTCTCACTCTCACCAATTCAATTATTCTTTGTTTTCACTCAAAAAAAAAAATCTGATCAAACTCAAAATTTGTGATTTTACAGACAAGTTTTGTTACAAGTGTATTTTGAATTGGTCCATATATGTTAGCAGACAAAGCTCTCAATCACAATCAACTTTGACATGTCCACTTTGTAAGGTAATTTTGTTATTTATTTCCCTCTAATTCCTGTTTGTTTTTGAGAGTTGCCCTAATTATATGTTTCAATCTATATATATGTAGGGAAGTAATTATTCAATAGTTTATGGGTACGATGGGAGTTCATTCCAACAGCATTACATTAATCAAGATCCTCCTCCCAAGCAGAGGTATTAGCTCAAATTTGAGTCTTGCGTTCTTCATGTTGTTCGTTTTTATAATACATTGTACTACTCGAATTACCGTAGTCTGACTGCAAGGCAAGCTCCGCCACCTTCGGGGAGGAGTGTGTTGTGATTTTTGTGGTGCAAGGGTTTCTCTTTAGTATGGTAGGGCAATTTTTTTGATTAGTGTCTTTGGTGTTTGTTCTTTCTGGCAGCATATTCTTTTCGAAAGCTCACAGGTTTAGGTTGCAAAGCTACTACCGTGAACCAGGTAATTTTCAAGCAATATGTTTGGCTTTCCTCTGAAATTCGTTACTTTTTTATATTGTCTGTGTGCTGATTCACCTAGTAAGTGTTGATAGTTGTCGTGGTAGTAGAAGAATTTTGTCTCTTTTATCATACTTGGTTTGGGATAGATTGACTGGTTTGCAAACATTCTCATGGGGTTCACATGGTGACGATTCAAAACGCAGGAGGTTTTAGATTTTTTTTTTATCAAAAATGTACCAGCTCGTTCCTTGGAACTTCTAACCCTTTCTAAAGAACAATTAAGAGTTTAAAACGACTTTCAACATGATTTTCATGTTCTGTTACACTTTTGATAAGACTTGAACTAGGAGTTGTTTTTTTTTTAGTGTAGAAAGATGTTCTTTTGTTAGAGATATCTTCGTGGCGTCAACTCATCTCCATGTGGGTTAAAGGATATCAAATGGTTGCTAGTACTATTTGGTTCAGAAATTTTGAAGTTGCAGCTTCTGATTGTTTTTCCATTGCTTTTATTTATACCCGTTGTCGTATTTTGTATTGCGCTAGGTACAATCTATGATAAATTCAACATTCCAAAGTATTGGAAATACCGTAGGTACCTCCAACTAAACAAGTGGCTCCAAAGTTGGTTGAAAAGGGATATTCAAGCCCTAACTCAGGTACACCCTACTCCTACTGTGTGAGCGAAGAGTAGATCTTTAAGTTGCAAACGGTATTCAATGTATGCTCTTTTGGTCCTACAATACTTGTTGAAAACAAATTTTGACTACACAAAACTATTTAGGACAGAGGTGTATACTCAGCATGATCAAATGATTTTCCAGAGCAAGTCCTAACCAATTGAACTCTGCTCGTTGCTAATTGTAGGAGGAGGATGTGGACATTATTGTGTACCATATACTTGGTGTGACTGAATCTTTTGTTAGATTGTGAGTTTCACTATCTGAATCTGAAATTTTATAGTCCATAATACTGTATCGGGTTCATTTCTGATGACAAAAGGACTTTAAGGTTTTCTTCGTTATAGCAGAAGTGAACGCGAATGCTCTAGTAATATAACACCTGAACAAAAAAGACAAGAGTTCAAGGCGTTGATATCTGATGCTGCCAAGCCTTTCTTATCTGGAAGAACTGAACACTTTGTAAATGAGGTAGAGTTGTTTCTTTGTTCGGGTTTAAATATGGAAGCGTATGATGAAGTTTACTTAGAGAGTCTTAGTTCAGTTACCTCTAGTTTAAGTGAGGTTGGAGAAGAGAGAAATCATGAAAAAGTAGAAAATACTCCATACTTGCATTTCTTTGATGTAGACTCTGATACTGACTAGTTACTATTGGTTTTATTACTCAAGCAAAGGACATACTTTCTCGCGTGCTTTTTGTTCATTTAAACTTGTTTAATTTTCATATACACCTTTTTTCTTAACAGCGAAAATACTGAATTTAAAATATACATTCATCAGATCTGCCAGATAGGACGGTATGACCAGCTTACATGTAAACAATTCAAGCTAACATTCTGTTAAAGAGGATAACGAAGAATGCTTAATTTTTGTGACCTATTCCTCTATTGTTATGTTATTCGTTAGATAAACATATGTTTTAATGCTTAACCTAGCAACAAAACCGAAGTTCACACTTCACAGTATCTTGTGATATTTTTTATGCAAGGGAAACATACTTTCGGAGATACATGGTAAAATTGAGTCTTGGCTTGAGCCGAGCAATTTCAAACAAATTCAGTATGTTAGGACTGAGATATTGAACTGCCCAGATGTGATAGATCAGGAAAACATACTTCCGGAGATACATGATAAGATTTGAGTCTTGGCTTTAGCAGAGCAATTTCAACCAAATTTAGTATATTAGAGCATCCACAGTGGGACGACTATAACCTGGACCAAACCCAAATTTAGTCTTTGGTCTGTCCAAAACCAATCACAGTAGGAGGACTATATTTGGGTTATGGTTTGGGATCAAAATTGATCCGAGAACTGGATCAAAAACGAATATGGTGGAGCGTGAAGTTATTTGTGTGTCTCGTGCCAGGTGTGATGTTACCTGTGCGTCTCGTGCCAGGCGTTAACCTAGCCGTGCGTCTCATGATTCAGGCGTGAACCAAAATGCCGTCTGTATTGGGCGTTCACACAAGAGCACGTCCAGCGGGGCGTTAACCTTGCGTACGCTTGTCAATGATACGTTCACCAAATTTACGTTTGTTTTGGGCGTGCACCAAATTTACGCTTGTTGTGGGCGTTATCCAAACTTACGCCTGTTTATAAACGTTAGCCAAAAATACGCATGTGCGGGGCGGTGGTGTGTATGAGCGCCTCTTGTAATAACCGTTGAGATTTTTTACCGTTGTAACAGATATCTTTTGGTTTCCCATATATATATGAATTGGTTGAGCATTTCATATACTAATAATCCATTTCATTTGTATACGAGAAAAATTTCACTAGTTTCATATATTTGTCTTTCAAATCAGTTAGAATTATGATACCAAAACCACGAGACCCAAATTTTTCTACATTTGAAGATGTAACGATGTTTAGATTCATTTATCAATATCTCAAGATTCTAGTGTTGGTTCCAATCAATCAGAAAAAAAATTATGGTCTCGCATCTTAGTTGGGATGACCATACCTATAATGCCGGAGCGCACTTGGACCTCCATTCAGAATCGATTTCAGGGAATAAGTAAAGATGTGGCGCTTTACTCTGCAAAAAAGGCGAAAGTGGAACGTGAACACCATACTGGATGGGGCCCCGAAACAAAAGTAAGTACTCGTTTAATTTTTGTCCCGTATATTATTATTTTGAGTTGTACATCGTCCTTTTTTTGAAACAATAACAGATTGAAGAAGTAAGGAAGCTTTTCAAGGAAGCTAATGGTGGCAAAAAAATTAAGCATGAAGAGTGCTACACAATTATGTTAGAAAATATCAAATATTCACGACGATCGACATCTGTTTTCGATTCATTACAAGCTGAAGAAGATTCTGAAAGTGTCGAGAAAGACCGGGAAAGACAGGAAACAAGTCAAGACCATTCCAGTGACGATGAAGAAATAAGAGATATACCTAACACATATAACCATCATATGGGAAAAAAAGAGGCGAAACGACAGAAGAAAACAGGGAGACCAAAATCCAGTGGCCAACAAAAAATGATGGAAATAATTATTAAAGAGCAACAAAACTTCAATACCAATTATAGAGAACAAACAAAAATGAAGATGGCGCAGAGAGAATCCGAGTTTGCAGCAAAACTAGCTGAGTTTTCGGCAAAACAAGCTAGGAAATAAAAACTAGACGCAAAGAAAGAAGCAAACAACGAGTTTCGGATAATGATGATGGATGTCTCCGGGTTGGATGCCATAACAAAAGAGTACATCGAACTTAGAAAGACAAACATTTTACAGAGAAGGAGAATTCAAGCTTAAAACGTTCTCAGATTAGCTGAAACCTTAATTATTATGATTACTAATGGATTTGCAGTTTTAGTTTCTACTTTTAGGATTTATATTTTTTATTTATCTGAATTGTATTAAAAGGTTAAAATTTTCAGTTTAGTTTTGAATTAATAGTGTTATTTTAAATGTTAATGAACTTCCAATGTACCTGTTGTTTGAATTAATGAAAACTTTAAATTTCAAGTAATTAAGTAAGTCAGATGAAAAATTAAACCAACGACTCATTTTTTCGCATTAACATCAACACGATAAAAGACTAGACACTGTAAATATTATCATATATACTCGTCTCCTACATGAGTAGATAACTGAGATTGGTTAAATTTTTAAGATTGACAAAGTAAATAATTGAAATGTTAAATTCCACTGAATAAACTGTTATTATGGACCCACCAGTCTCGAAAAAAAAGAAACTCGTCACTTCTTTCTATATCATGCTTTAGTCGTTGCACACAGACCAAACACCTTTCATAATTAGGTGTCCACAGTCTTTCTTGGCATCCATTGAATAGACTGTTATTAATTACCCACTAGGCTGAAATAGAACATAGTCGTCACTTCTTTCAATATCATGTCTTTTATTGAAATTTGAAAAATTATTTCCATTAAAAAAAGCCAATATATATACCCATTCGTTCTCATTTGGAAACCACACCTTCCATATTTCAAATAACCTAATTCAAAGATTATTTTTATCTCTCCGTTTTAGAATTATGTCTTACCAAAATTTTAGTATTAATGCTGATAATTTTACCATAGAGGAAGATTTATCTCTTTGTCGAAACTTAGTATTATATTATCCAGTAAGAGGTCATGAACGTTATATGAATGGTTCAATGAGCATGGAATGGTTAGAACATATCCATGCTGACTTCTGTAATAAACCCGGTAACCCCAATATCCAGAACAGAGTATGCCTTTTTTGTCGATTTCAGGAAATAGGAAGGGCAGTACTACAATTTTCAACTTTAACCGCTAAGGTGAATGAAAGAAGAATTATGAATGAAACTGATGACGAAGTTATTGCGAGATCTCTTGAGGAATGGAGAAGATGGAAATGTTCAGATTTCAGGTACCAACCTCATTTCGAGATCCTAAGGGTGATGGAAAAATACAACCCTTTTGTGTTGATTGTTCTTTGAAAATGTTTAGATCATCATCCAGGGCGTCGTACCACTCGTTGAAGGTTTGATTATAGGTTTTTTGGGTATATCTCTTTATAAACCCTCACGAGACATAACTCGTCCATTGGGGCCACCTAATGGTTTAAAGGCTTGTTGCACGTGCTAAGTGCAACCGCAACTCCTGCGAAAATGAGATATCTTAACATCTAGTGGTGTATTGTTGTTCTGAATAAGTGATATTGATTATTTATGATACTTCCGTTAATTTATTCATTACAACATAGTAAGCATATTGATAATACAAAAGCTAAAAAGTAATCCTAAACTCACTTTCGCAGGCATCGCAGATGCACTTAACATGTGCAACAAGCCTTTAAACCCCTAGGTGCCCCTAGCGTTCGAGTGGTTTTTCGGGAGGGTTTACAAGAGATATACCCACAAAAACTATCCACATGGTTTCGAAAATGTTATTCGTCTCCAAAATATGACCATAAGTGTTCGATCAAGTCATTTTGCAAATGAATATGCATATCTTTGTTGTGTACTGCACGTCGGCGTTGCTCAACTCTCATTCTTGAAAGTTCAGCACTATGTTGTCTCGAAATATTTACCAGTGCATGGTTGCGGCGTTGATCATATTCATGTGGCCACTCACCGGGTAGACACTCATCCTCCACTATCGTATTATGTAAAATGATAACAGTTTTCATGACATATGCAAGTACGTATGGATTCCACATTCTTGCAGGTTGCTTGACGATGACAAATTGATTTTACAGTACACCAAAACCTCGATCTAGATCTTTTCGGCAACCCTCTTGCATTGCTGAAAATTTCTGTTTTTTTCTGGGAATCTGGATGTTTAATAGACATCACAATAGTAGAAATCTCTGGGTATATGCCATCACCAAGATAATATCCCATATCATATGGATGTCCGTTTACCACAAAGTTCACGGTGGTGCATTCCCGTTGATAAGCTTTTTAAAAATATAAAAACGGTTCATCACATTAATATCATTGTTTGAACCGGGCATACCAAAAAATACATGCCAAAACCAGAGATCATTCGACACCACTGCCTACAACACAATACTTTCACTCCCTTTGTACGCAGTGTAAGTCCCTGATTCCGTCGATGGGCATTTATCCCATTTCCAATGCATACAATCTACACTACCCAACATCCCTGGAAATCCCCTATCTTTGTTTTGCTTAAGCAACAATTCAACATCACGCTCAGTTGGTGTGCGCAAATATTCTTTTTCATACAAATGCACAATCGTCTTACAAAACCTACGAGTTATTTCCAAAACAGTGGTTTCTCCAATGCGTAAGTACTCATCTATTGCATCGGACGCATATCCATAAGCTAACATTCGTATTGCTGCTGTAACTTTCTGATGAGGGGTTACTCCAGGAACGCCACAAGCATCTTTTTTTTTTGAACAAAATAATTATTTAATGCTACGACATCTCTCAATATACGGTTGAACAATTTTCGCCGCATTCTAAATCTTCTACGAAATAAATTAGGTGGAAACGTAGGGTTTCTGCAAAAGTAATCTTTTCAGAGAAGTATTGCACCGACATCACGTTCTCTTGGTATTTGGATACGAGTATGAGGCCAGTTCATACTTGAAATGATAAATCCCAAAGTGACTGATTGGTTATTTTGGCTCAATGCATAGTACAAACTATTATTATCATCATCACCAGATGAAAAAGAAGAAGAAGAAGAAGAAGAAGAAGAAGAAGAAGAATAAGAAGAAGGAGGAGGAGGAAGAGAAAAACAAGAAGCATAAAAGTCAGTGTTATTCTCATAGTATGCCATTGGTTGTTGATGTTTGAAGTTTTGGTTTGTATAATTGGAGAATCGAGTGTTCAATTTATAAGCATATTAAGATAAGTCTTTGAGTATTGATATGACTACACACTCTTGGTATTTTAAAAATTAACTGAGTTGAGGCAAGCAGGGTGAATAGACGCATCAAACGTAAGAAGTGTCGGTTGAGATGACAAGACCAAGCAGATAAAAAGACAAAGCAAAAATTAAATATCTTTTTTGAAATGACAATATAAAAGACAAAGCAAAGATTAAAAATTTCTTTGGAGATGATAACACAAAGCAGATAAAAGACAAAGCAAAGATAAGAAAAGTCTTTTGAATTGACAATTCCAATCAGATAAAAGATAAATCAAAGATAATAAATGTTTGTTCGAATGACAATACAATGCAAATGAAAGACTATCCATCAGTATCTTGATTCCCAGGCGCCGATTGCGGTGGCATAAAAAGAGGCAAAGATGTTCTCGATGTGTAATTAACGGATGACATTGTTGATGATGATCCCTGAGCCATGATATTCTACATTTGTGGTTAGTTTGAGAAAAAGTGCCAAAGCCAAGGGGTGGTTGTTGCGTACGAAAATGGGCCAGCTGTAATTCCAAATTGTTGTTGTGATTTTATAGACCCCGTATTTCTTCATCTTTTTCCATGATAAACTTCATCCTCTCATTCGTTTAATCTAATGTAAACTTACAAAACTCTTGCGTAAAATCGGCATATTGTTGAACCAGACCATAAGCTTCGACCTGTTATGAAAAAAAAATCACATTCTCACGTATTATTATGTGCTTAAGAAAATAAGTTTGATGTACTTACGTATTGTAATTGTTGTTGAGGTAGAATGGGTACATGTTCATTAGGTTCTTGGATGTTGTGTTTAATATGGTCACCAGCATACCCGTATGTTTCGACCTCCCAATCAACTTTGGTAGCATATTTCTGCAAGTTAGTTACATGTCACCAATACTCATATACAAATAATACGTAACAACATGCACTAATTCCGTTGCATCGACCAAATCGCTTTCCCTCAGTTGATTTGCTTCATCATTGTTGAGGTTGGAAATACGAGTAGGTGGGTTCCTAAGAACGCCAAAATTATAATGATTCTGCCTCTAACACCATTCTCCGAGGTATATGTTATGTTGTGCAAAAAAAATAACTATAAAAAAATAAACCAATTAATTATCCAAAAATCAAAGAAAATAAAGAACAATGTTAACAAAATAAATTATCAACTCAAAGTGCCTAGCCAAGAAAATATAACCCTTTTGTATAAGAGCTCCGATGCTTTCTGTCCAACATCAGTGTCAAGGACTAAGATGGCGGAATTTTACGGTCGCCAGGTCACATCATCTACAGTCAGCTGATTAAGACAAGTCCTAGTGAGAAAAATATCAATACTCTTCTTTCTTGTACCCTTCCACCGAGAACTTCTAGGCCACACTGCTTCACTATCACTCGTTGGGTTCTTTGGTCGACATATGCCCAAATATTCGTACCCCCAAAACTACTCCGTCAAGACAACCAACCAAATAAATAAATTACCAAAAAATAAATATTTAAAGGAAATATAAATAGAATTAAGAAATTTACCTCCAGTATTTGGAAGGGTCCGGCTAGTGACTTTTGTCCCCTGCCAGATGCGCCGAGTCCCGAATATAATTTCGCAAAAGCACCCCCAGCCAGTCATAATTGCCAACTGCATTAAGATCCTCAAAAGCATCTAACCATCCAACATCAATATAGTTTTTAGCATTCGAAAAGAAATATTGTCCCAAAACATACATACAAAAGGCTCTGGCCACTCTTTTAGCAAGTATGCTATCATCGTTAGCCGCAACCAATGTCCCTGGATCAAAATTTGTGCTAAAAAATATAACTGTAATTGCATCTGAAACCCATTGCACGAGAATATATTCTCTTTTACAAACTTCACTATCTTTATTTTATGGAAAAATATGCTCCCGGACATATTCAAATTGGTACTTCGCCGGGTCATACGGAATATCACTACCAATACCGATACTTAATCCTGTCAACATGACCCAATCAAGCGGTGCGAACCCCATCTCACCAAATGAGAAGTGAAAAGTATTTGTTGTATCCCAAAAACGCTCAAGAAGATAGTCAATCAATGCATGCAACGAATCTACTACATCCATGGTCAATAAACAGTCCCATCCTGCCTTTTCAATAATGTATTTAACCCTAGGGTTGTGTTTTATAATACCTGTATAGGTATGAATGACCGATTTAAGGGAACCACGATGTATGTACTTGAATTTTGAATCGGTTGAATATGTAATATTTGTCGAAGCGTGACTCTGAGCATCTTCCACGATATTGTAGTTCGCTAACCCGGGAACAGAGACCATATCTTCAGTAGTAGGGCCTACTTCTGGATCCTCAACGGTTTTAGCTTTCTTGTTCCTCTTTTTTCGACCAACGAATCTCGCGGTGACATTGCTCAACATCTGTGGAAACGGTACATACAAGTTTCAAAATTAAGAGTAATCCTCACAATGCACAAATATAAAACTCTACATTAATCCATAAATCCACAAAAATACAAATTTCATTATTAAAAAAGTAAGTCTCTAATTAGATAATAAAATGTACAAACATTCATAAATCATCCAAAATACAAAATTCATGATTCACAAAATAGTCCACTAATCAAATTATCAATTCTACAAAAATTCATCATAATTCCTTAATTTTATAATTCCATAAACATTCATTATAAAGGAACATAAACATTCATAATTCCAAAATTTCATAAACATTCATATCAAATCAATTAACCAAGAACTTAAAATTAACCACAATCCAACTCAAATTAACCAACAACTTAATCAATTCTAAATTCAAATCAATTAATTCTCATCAATTTTTTAAACCCAATATACAACTTCCGAAACCCTAGAATTATACCCAATTGCAAAATTATAATTTGTAAAACCTAATATGTCTATTTCATAAACATATGTTTAATCTTTAAACATGTATATACAAATTTAATTAAAAAAAAATTACAATAAATCATAATTTAAACCTATGAAATCCATTAAAATTCATATAAATAGTTTGAGTTTCATACCTTATCTTGAGATAAACCTAACTTTGATAAGCTTTGTTTCTTTTCTACTAGGATTTTGCTAGCGTTTTTCAATCGGAAAAGAGGTTGAGAAGAGGAGAGGAGGGTTCAGTTGGAGGGTTGAAGTGGTAGGCGTTGAGTGGTAGGCGCCTGGAAGAGGAGAGGAGAAGAGAAGAACTGAACCCACTGAAGCCTCATATAGCAAGCGTAATCCTAGACAACCATGTCTCCTCCATGCGTTAGTGTAGTCAACCATTTCATAAAACGGACGTATGGCTAAGATAACGCCCATCAAATGAGCACACGAACTAACTGCACGAGATTGAAGATTCACCAGGCGAATGCATAAGCGTACGCCCCATCAGGCGTTCGTCTACACCCATGCCTGTCACTGGGGCGTGATGTTAAGCGTGCATCTACCATCAGACGTTGTTCTGGGCTACGTCTCCCATCGAGCGTTCATCCAGCGTCCGCCCCAACCAAGCGTTTTCACTAGCTTACGCCCATACAACACCATTCCAACAGACGGATCCATATATATGCGCCCAACGCCAAGCGTTAACTTAGTCTTCCGCCTGATCAAAATTTTCTCTTCCACTGTTGCGTTTCAGGTGGAGTATAACCAAAATTTTTTGGTATTTAGTCTTTGGTTTTACTCTTTACTCCACTCATGACTGTGGAAGCTCTTAGAGCATCCACAGTGGGACGGTCAAATCCCAGACCAAACCCAAATTTTATCTTTGGTCCGCCCAAAATGGATCACAGTGGTGCGATCAAATTTGGTGTTTTGGTCCACTTTTGTTACTGTTTTGGATCATTTTTGATCCCAAAACCGGACCAAATTAGAATATGGTGGAGCGTGCAGCTAACCGTGCGTCTCGTGCCAGGCGTGACGCTGGCTCTCCGTCTCGTCCAAGCGTGATGCTGGCTCTCCGTCTCGTGCAATGCGTAATGCTAGACATCCGTTTCATTGATCCAGGCGTGAACCAGAATGCCGCCTGATGAAAAGTTCACCCAAGAGCACGTCCAGCGGGGGCGTAAGGCCAGAAGCACGCTCAGGCGTTCACTTAGAGTAACGCTCGTGTTGGGCGTCTGGTTAAGACAACACTTGCTGTGGGCATATGTCTAAGGTAACGCCTATTTATAAGCGTTATTTAAACTAACGCCTGTGTTTGATGCGTGATTCTAAGCGAGTGCCTATTCAACCGAGAAGAATTGTTCATTAGCTCCATACACGATGGTGGGGGATATATTGTATCATGTGTTTTCATATGTTTTTTTCTTACATTTTCATTGGCACTCACATATTTACAACCTTACTTCTTTGTATGGATATTGGGCTATTAGCCTCATTACCATCAATAAGAAAATGTTAATTATGTTTTGTTTGCATACTGCATACTAGAAATCAGTATTCATTATCTAAATTGGAAAAAATGTAGTGAGTTTAATATGATATTTAATTTAGTTCAAAGTAACAAAACTATGAATACTTGATCAGTTGGTGCTTCCCACAATGAAATCTCTCAATAATCTGACAAGTATTTTTTCTATCAATGGGCCTTGGGCCTTGGTGTGGTTTCTTTGTTGGACGGGCGTATGGCTAGTTTCATACTCCATCAGGCGTTCGTCTACACACATGTCTGTCAATAGGGCGTGATGCTAAGCATACGTCTATCATCAAACGTTCTTTTGGGTAGCGTCTTTCACCGAGCGTTCATCATGCTTCCGTCCCAACCAAGCCTTATCACTTGCATATGCCCGTATAACACAATTCCAACAGACGGATACTTGTGTACGCGCCCAATGACAGACGTTAGCTTATTCTTACTCCCGATTAAATTTTACTCGCTGCCCGTTGAGTTTCAGGTGAAGTAAACCCAATTTTTTTTTTGATCTTTACTCTTTGGGTTTGGTCGCACCATTATGGGTGCTTTTAAACCCAATTTTTTTTTTGATCTTTACTCTTTGGGTTTGGTCGCACCACTATGGATGCTTTTAGGACTTACATATTGAACTGCCCAGATGTGATCAGATCAACGGTTATAAAGTTAAGTTAAACATTAAGTCAAAGATTTTAAGTTAACAGGATTCTGTCCTTCCCATCAATAAATTATAGAGCATAAATTTTTTATTCAATTATTGAATTGTTTGATCATGAAAAAACAAAAAAAAAAAATTATTTAATTGTTAATAAAAGGTGAAGGGTGTAAACGTCAATTCAAAAATTGGTCAATCTCCCCGTGGCCGTTATTATAGTCCTCGAGTGTCTCTCTTTCACTAGTCTGAGTACTCTCATTGTATTCCGTGAGAAAATGGAGAGACAGGAGGAAAAAGGCAGTTTGAATTCTCCATTAAATTAGAGAAGAATAATAAAATAGCAAGAATTGTTGGTCAGAGATTATTATTGAAGAAGTTAAGAAACAATTAGGGTTATCTGAACCTCTCATTACAGTCAATCTCTTACAATTCTGTACACAGTTAATTTCAATTATGTTTGTTGGTCATCTTGGTGAACTTTCACTATCTGGTGCTTCAATGGCTACTTCTTTTGCAACTGTTACTGGTTTCAACTTATTGTAAGTTTTATCATTTCTTTTCTTCTTCTTTTGTATTTGAATTTGATTTTAGACTAATTCAAGGAACTGAATCCTTAGTCTGAGATGTAGTGTTTGGTTTGAATCCAATAACACGGTAAATTAATTATTTTTGGGGTTCAAATGTCTAACCAAATCATGACGTAAGCTGAATAATTCAAATTCAAAAGTATTATTAAAACCAAGATTTAGAAATCAGGAAAAAAAATTGGCACATCAATCTGGGTTAAAAGAAGATGCAATTGGGGTTTTTTACGTTTAGATAATGATTGGGTATAGGATTTCTGGAACACTTTATAGTAGAGAAATAAAGAGAGATTTGCAAGGAGATGAAGACCTAGTAGAGGATTAGTCATGTCAAATCTCTATCTCTCGAGCTCTCTCTCTGTTTTTCTTGGCTTTGTCGAGTTCCAAAGTTGGACTGAAAAAAGACACACTGTTGTTTTGTTGGAAAGGATAATTGGTTCGGGAAATTGTGCTGATTCCGTTGGAATTGGATTTCTGGGCCTTCAATCCCGCGAACCAAACACACTGTATATGCAAGTGGTGGAAATCGTGGGATTTGATCCCAATTCCCAAACCTCTTGGTACAAGCACCAAGTGTTTGCTTTTCAATATACTTTTAGCTTCTTTTTAGTGATGAAATGAAATCCTTTTCTATATCTAATGTGGTGGGTAATTAGCATTGTGTTGACTGTGGATGTTGATGTTTTTAATGTCGTGCTATACTGCTATTGCGCGCACAAATGCATAACAACACAACGAACAGGCACCTCTAAGCTGCCAGATTTTGCATCCATTTATGTGCTCTTTGTAATAGTAAATCTGACAGCTTGAAGGTGCGTGTTCATTGTGCACTCACGCGCGTGATAATCCACTTGGAGGTCGAAAAAAATCCAACTTTGAAGTTAGTGGTAGAATTTTATAGCTGGTTTGCTCTAATGGTGTGAACCTCCCTCCACTTGGAGGTCGAGATAATCCAGCTTTGAAATTTAAAGAATAGTGGGGGTGTATAATGAGTAGAATGTGATGCATCTTGAACTTGTCTGATTCAAGTTTTGGAAGGACCAAGTAACAAAAAATTCAGTCTGATTTATAGGGTATATATGTTTAGTTGTTGGTGGACTTGACTACCTTTGCCATATTGGCTATGGTATAGGTGTTGGTTAATTTCTGACGCTGTGAAAGGCCTAATTTAATGATATGTATTGGTGCTGTTTCTTTCTATATTTTATCACACATGTGGTGGAACATATCCTTCTGACTGAGCCACAACTCAGATAGTTGTTTGTTTTGTGCCGTGTGCCTTGGTGATGGATATGTAACACTGGACAATGATATTATATTTCTTCCTTTGCTTAGACAAGGGTAAATCTTTGTTTCTTTTGATTTCAATCTATGAGAGAACCTGAATTATGGGTATTTTCATTCTCTTTTAAACTAGCTAGATGGGAATGGGAAGTGCACTAGATACTCTATGTGGTCAATCTTACGGAGCAAAACAGTATCATATGTTAGGCATACATATGCAAAGGGGCATGTTTGTTCTTTTACTCGTTAGTGTTCCGCTTGCTTTCGTTTGGGCTAACACAGGCTGTATTCTCATAGCTGTGGGACAAGATCCTGAAATATCAGCCGAAGCTGGAGTTTATGCTCGTTACATGATCCCTTGCCTATTTACATATGGACTTCTTCAATGTCATATCAAGTTTCTACAAACCCTAAACATAGTCTTCCCAATGATGATAAGTTCTGCGATGACCGCCTTACTGCACTTTCTTGTGTGTTGGGTTCTGGTTTTCAAAGCCGGCCTACGAAATAGAGGTGCTGCGATGGTGAGTTCCATCTCTTATTGGATCAATCTGCTACTTCTGGTACTTTTATGTTAAGTACTCTGGTAAATGCGTAAGGACTTGGACTGGTTTCTCAAAGGAAGCACTCCATGATACTCTTAACTTTGTAAGACTCGCAATTCCTTCGTCTATTATGGTCTGGTAATTCCTACTTTCTGAATGACTTATTATTGATCATTTCATGTTGCAATTAAACATTTACTAAGATCTGTTTATCTTGGTCGACTCAATTATGAGGTCTCACTGCATACTGCAAATAGAGCATGCCCGGCATTAGAGTTGAACGATCTCCGAGAACTTGAGGATATTTTATATGGGGGTCGTTGAGATGGAGGTTTCACTGAGGCTTCTTTGGTTACCCTAGATTGTGTACAAACATGGTTGTTTATATCTTGCCCTTATTGTAGCTTAAGAAAATGACACCCATGGTTCCTCTCTTCATGAGTGTCAATAGGTAGCAATACTGAAATTTCATCTGATCAAGTTTTTGTCAATTCCTTTTAGTTTGGTTTCTTAGTGTAGTTTACTCATTTAATTAATCTGGATCCTGAACATATATACTTCACTGTTTTAGCAATTGTCTAACTTCATCAACTGGAACAGCTTAGAATTGTGGTCTTTCGAGCTGACGGTTCTGCTATCAGGTTTGCTTCCCAACCAAAGCTAGAAACTTCGGTGCTATCAATCTGGTTAACTCCTTGTGAATACTTGCTCTATTTTTCTTTTGAGTTTCGTAACTGTCTTGATAAAAAAATTCAAAATGCTAAGTTGCTAACCACAACACTGTATTTCTGTATTGTATGTATCATGGAAAACTGAAGGGAAAAAAAGAACATTAAATCATTTTTTCTGTTTGCTAAATCCTTTGTTTTTACTCAGCCTTAACACATGTGCATTACTCTGGATGATCCCAACTGGATCTGGTGGGGCTGTAAGGTCAGTTGCACAAAATGAATTAGTTTTTCTACATTATTATAATTGAGCTAAATTGCCATTTTCGCTTTATGTTAAGTATAGTTTTGTCACGTTCCCTGTATGGGGGCCCTCTATTGTCATTGTAAAACAAATATTCAAAAGAAGATACTAAAAATGATTATGCTAGATGATTGTATAAGCTCTTACAGTAAAAGTTTTTCTAAAAATCCACAGCACAAGAGTTTCGAATGAGCTAGGAGCAGGTCATCCTCAAGCTGCGCGCTTAGCAGTGCAAGTTGCGTTTGTTTTGGCAGTCACAGAGGGAATTTTAATAGGCACAATCATGATATTGGTACGCCACATTTGGGGCAATGCTTTTAGCAATGAGAAAGAGGTGTTGAATTATGTGGCATTCATGATGCCAATACTAGCTGTCTCCAACTTTTTTGACGGACTTCAATCCGCTCTTTCAGGTTCATTTTGAGATTAGTAGTGTACTAGTGTTAAACAGTAAATTATGTGTCAGTTATCGACTTGAAATATTTACTGAATCGTTCTTTCAGGTGCGTTTAGAGGATGTGGTTGGCAAGATATTGGGGCTTTTGTCAATCTGGGACCTTATTACCTTGTCGGAATTCCTTCTGCGGTTCTATTAGCTTTTGTTCTACATGTGGGAGGAAAGGTTATATTGTTTTCTCTACTTTACTTGGTCAAATTTGGAAGATTAATAAATACTGATGGTGGTGCTTTCTTGATGCGAAATTGGCCAATAGGGACCCTGGGTTGGGATAATATGTGCACTTCTTGTTCAAAATTTGTCGCTTCTTATCGTCATTTTACGCACCGATTGGGAGCAAGAAGTAAAATAATTTTTGCCCTCTTTATTTCCCAATCTTAAACAATTTATTTGTTTTAGTTGATTATGAATCTAACTGATTCCTTGTCTCATTTTCTGTAACTTGGCATATTCAGGCAAAACAGGCGTCAGAAAGAGTCTATGATGCTGCAATTCCTGTAACTATGGTGTCATAAAGCACTTGAGTTTTCCGCAGTTTATCGTGTAACAAGAATTACCTGAATGATATAATAGTAGATGATATTAATCCTCATCCTACAATTAGAAAAACAAAAATTGTAATTTTGTTAAAATGATGCCTGCAAGCTTGAGAAAATGGTCGCTTCACTAACCAAATCTATTTACAGCATGTTCGGTTCAGGGAATTAGAGTCCTTTTGAACTCTGCTTGTTGCTGCTAATTGTAGGAGGAGGATGTGGCATTATTGTGCACCATATACTTGGTGTGATTGAGTCTTCCGTTAGATCGTGAGTTTCGCTATCTGAATCTGAAATTGTAAAGTCCATAATACTGTATTGGGTTCAGTTTGTGATGACAAAAGAACTTAAGTTTTTCTTCGGTTTGCAGAAGTGAACGTGAATGTTCAGGTGACATAACACCTGAACAGAAAAGACAAGAGTTCAAGGCATTGGTATCTGATGCTGCCAAGCCTTTCTTAACTGGAAGCGTATGATGAAGTTTACTTAGAGTCTTAGTTCAGTTACTTCTAGTGTAAACGAGGTTGGAGAAGATAGAAATCATGAAAAACAGAAGCATTTCTTTGATGTAGACTCTGATACAGACTAGTTATTATTGTGTTTGTTACTCAGGCAAAGGTCATGCTTTCTTGCGTGCCTTTTTTCTCTCATTTAAACAAGCTTAATTTTCATACACACCTTTTTCGTATCATCGGAATTACTATTATAGAATGTTTGGTTAAGGAATTGAAGACTAGGTAATCCAATTCCTAGGAAATATACCCAATTACTTGAACCAAACAAGATAAATCAATTTTGTGTAATTAAATTTTTTAATTTTTAAAAATCTAATTCCGTTTAAAATAATAGATTTTTATTACACTCGTCCAACAATACAATAGAATCGGATTCCTAGATAAAAATAAACATAATTCAATTACCTTAATTCTTCCAACCGTGTTAAGATAGTCAAATCAATTTTCTTCCAACCGTGTTAAGATAGTCAAATCAATTCTATTGACTTTAATGTTAGTGTATCAATTATAACTCTCCTTGTCTGATTAAGACATTATATTTCATTTCTCAATAATAGAAAAACCTTTCTCACATTGATCAAGATTATCAATTACTTAGGTTAAAACTTATAAATTTGCCACCTTGTCTTCCGGATAGGACGGTGTGACAAGCTTACCGGCAAAAAATTCAGGCTAACATTCTGTTAATTATCTAAGAACCGAATAAGACAACTTGTGGACAAACTTGGAAATTTTTGTAAAAACAAATTTTTCCTTTTCCATTTACTATTTATTTATAGCAAGATTTATAAAGGGATACCAAATCTTTGTGGATACCATTTCATATAAAATCAAACAATCTTGACCATTGGATCTCTGAATTGATATCTCTGTAAAGATTTGGTATTCCCTTTGTATATCATGACTTAAAGAAACAAACAAAAAAAAAGAAAACAAACAAGTTATTCCTTTTTTTCCTCTCATGATAAACATGTTGTGCTTATCAGATGCCAGAATTTCTTTATAAAATCAGGTGAGAAATCCTCATGAGCCATGACGAATCTCCACTCAAGAATCAGAAGGGTGAGTACTAGTTAAGATGTCAGCGACCCTATTAGTTTCCCTGTAGCAATGAGCGACTTTCCATGAAGAAAGCCTGCTCTTCAATCTCTTAACTTTCCTCCATATCTGTCAGACATTCCATGGGAGTACATGATCCGAATTAATGAACAAATTGTACACAACCATAAAATCATAGCTATGTGAAACATAAGCAATTTTTTTCAAATAGCCATCTTCAGCCCCAGCTCTACTCCTTGCAATTCATGAGCTTGCACTGAAATAGGAGGACCTCCTCCAGAAGCCGTATCCAACACCTCAGCCTTATGATCAAGAATAAGAGCCCCATAACCACAAGAGGTCTCAGAATTTGAGTTATCCACATTTATTATCAAGTCATTCTCTGAGGGGGGAAGCCAAGTACAAGAAACAACTTCAGGCATAACAAACAGACAATCGATCCTCCATCTTTTCATAAACCACCTGACATTCATATTATCCTCCATTTTCTCAATAGAAGCTGACAATTTGAATCTGACATCCTGCACCACCATCAAACTGACTTGATTTTGGGAATTAGAATGAGCTCTGAAAATTCTATGGTTTCTTTCCCTCAATATATTGTATATGAACCCATTCAAGACCAATCTTTTGATCACATGAATACAACTTGAACCTAAAAAATTATGAGAACACCACATAATCTCATCATCCCAAGTGTTATGTAAATTCCTGACAAACCCCAACATCAAAATTAATCCTTCCCAAATACCAGAAGAGAAAGGGCAGTCAAAAAAGATGTGATCTCCAGTCTCATGACAACAGCATTACAATGTTGGGGTTATGCCCTAAAACAATAAATTTGACATTGTTTTAAATTAAATAGTAGTTTACATTTAACATGCTTCGTGAGGTATGGTTGATAGTTGTAATTTATCAGTGGAGGATATAATATATTTGTGACATTTTGGTTCGTAATTTATGTGAATTAAATTCATTGGTCAAATTATAACTTACTATGATAATTACGTGTATATTATGATAAATCTCAATCATAGAAGTTGAAACTTCTAATCTAGCAGGTTGATGTAATATGATTATATCGAACCGGTCGGTTATTTCTATTTATTATTTATCAGCAAAGTGAATAGATTTAAGCTACTACTTTACGTAAGTTCTCAATCTTGAGAATATGTATATACCCTACGTGTATATCCGGTTATATTGTCTTGCCAAGCAGTGAGGTCATTTAGATCCAATAACTGGTTAAGATGGATCGATGTGAGTGCACAGTAAAAATATATATATTCAATAAGGTATCCGACATCAAGTAAATATTCCCTTAGATTATTGTGCGAGAATTGTTATTCTAGACTGGTCAGTGGTCGCTTAAATTGTTTAAGTGATTATTAGAATAATAATACGGAAATCACAAAATAATCGTCAAGGACAAAATATAAATTTTGCATGGGAGTTGACGAGTAATTGTTACGCGCCTATGAGATTTTATGATTACCCGTATTAGCGGAGGACTTATTGTAAGAAAGTAGAGGAAGGGTTTTTCTTTTATTAAAACAAATAATTTTAGAGTGTTTGACAGTTATAAGTCTTTGGTGGAATGACTTGTAATTTTTTAATTGTATTTAATGGCGTGTGAGACATATAGAATTCTATACGGTTAAGGGAAGCTAAAATTGTTTGTAACCCAAAAGACCTAATTGTATTTGGAAAAAATATTTGAGAACAAATGGGATAGCTCTCAATATAAAAACTATATAAAGAGAGTAAGCTATCAAAGCTCTTTTTCTCCAATCCTTATACAATTAAGATTTTTATGAGCATAAGAAAAACCCTTAATCAAATCGAGATTAATTAATTTTCTTAGCCAGGTTAAGAGTAAAAGTCAGTTGGACTTTTTTCCTAAATCATAAAGCTAAACGAGCTTTACATTAAAAAAGCTACATGTTCTTTTCATGTTTGGTTGCACAGACAAAACAAGGTTTTGTTTTTTTTCCAAAGCTAAGAGAATTTTTCTTGTCTACGAAGATTTTGTTCTTGGTGTTTGAATCCATAACATTAGTCAAGTAATATTAAAGGATTTCACGAGTTACTCATCAGTAGAAGTAAGCAAGTTGCTGGTGGTATTCAATTAGTTGCAGATGCTGTTTTTCAAGGGTACGACATCAGTTCGAGGAAGAACAACAAAAGAAGAAATTGATTTTGTGGTATTTGCTGTTCGTGGGGATTGGATTAAGCGAGCTAAGGTACACGAATTTCTTTAACCCTCTTTGGTATTATTAACATCTATGAAATTACAAATTGGGTTTTGATGGAAAATTTTTAAACATGAAATTCCACTGCGTTTTTGATCGAATCCTAACATACAAAGGACGCATGAAGTATCCTGAACAACATCTCAACAGTTTTCTTCTGGTTTTTAATCTGTAAATTATGTAAAGCAAGCCAAGTAATAAAGGAGTGCCTAGGAATATGATTCTTAAACCAAACCAGGTTCTTCCATAAAAGGAGGAGAAATATAAGAAGAAATAGAAAGATATGTAGACTTCACTGAAAACTCGTTAATGACACTAGACTTCCAAATCAGCTAGTCATTCTCTTGAGTATTGAAATCAGCAGAGAAAATTTGGGCCACCACTACACATCATCCTTCATAAACCTAGTAAAAGCCCACTCCTCATTAGAAATGAACTCAATAACCACTATATGATCATCAACACCATTAGTCTCTAGAATATGAGGCTCAACCCAATCCACTAGCTTCCCCTTAAATGCCAATTGACAAGTAGAAAATCTGTAGCAGAACCATCTCATATATTAGAGTGTTATTAGAATGTCATTTCATTTATTATCTTTCTGTTTGTTTAAGTGTCAACTAGGTGTGAGTTACTCTTAGTCTATCTTTTGTATACCCTATATATATGAGGCACTATTTGCTTCTAGAGTTTAACTCATCAATAACAATGTATATTATAAAACTTTCATGGTATCAGAGCCTCCAAGCCTTGCGGCGGCCGATCTTGGAGCAACACCTCTATTTTTTTGTTCATTGAATCCCATCGACGGCAGCAAGAATCAATGGCAGTCAGCAGCAACGAGGTTCTCTTTAGATTCAACTTTTTACCCATTTCTCCATCTTCTATCTCAACTGAAACCCAATTTCTTCTCTGGTTCCTTTCTCTGTTCTTTGAAATCCATCTCAACCTTTCAACCATAACTCCAGTGACAACAGATCACATTGTAATCTTGTTCTATTGATGGTATTCCAGCCACAACTTGACAACGCCATTCAATTTGGCCATGAAAGCCACAGTTACACAACATCTCATACTCAAAAACCACTTCAATCCATACTTCTCTTTAATCCAACAGCCAACCACAACAACTAAACATCAAATTTAGTCGAACCACCATAATCTGTTGTAACAGCCACCATTCTTCTCTAATTCATCTTTTCTGAAACCAATTAACCACTTCTACAACATCTTCTTGCTGTTTCTCTGCATCTCAACCCAAGAATCAAAACCCAGCAAAGATTCTTCTCTTGATTTCATCTATACCCAAATCCATCTTCCCAGCAGAGATTCTTTCTCTTGATTTCGAATCGGTTATTATGGATCAGTGAGTCAACTCGTCTGAGACAAATCTGGGATTACTTCTACAAACTGTTTTCTCCCATCTTCACCATCCGTATCAACATCAGCTTTCATAGGTATCACTTCCTTGTTTCAAATTACAATCCTTAGTTTGCTGTTGCATAAGCTCTTAGAGGTTTTTCTAGTGTCATTTGCATAAGCTCTTAGAAGTAACACGCACATCAACTGTTTTTTGAAATGCCTAAATGATATGTTTTTCATTTCCAAGAGTTGCTGTCCAATTCGAGTATGGGTTTGATAATGGGTTCGGTGGTGTCTACGGTTTAAATTAGAATTTGAAGTTAAGAATCTCAAGAGAGAGGGTCTTAGTTGGAATAAATTAAATATGGCTTGAATGATGTGTGGTATCTTGATTGAATGACTAGAAAAATGGTGATTGTTGGTAGAGTTTCAGAGAAGTTTGAGTTTGTCTCCAATTCAAGAATAGAAGACAGTTAGAAGAGATGGCTCTGTTGGTGGCCAAAAACTGCTGGATAAATAAGAAAACAAGCCAAGGCATGTTAACTAGTGGGTTTAGTCTGGTGAGAATGATGTTATTCGAGATTGAAATTAAAAAAAAATTTGTTGGCTGTGAATAATGGCAGTGAATGGCTCGAGCAGTGTGGTGCAATGGTAGTTTAATGATTTTTCATCAAAATCCTTGTGTCTGTTAACCAATACAGAACAACAACAATTTGTGTCTCTTAACCAACATAGAACAATAACAATTTGAGTCTCTTAACCAACAGAGAACAACAACAATTTGAGTCTCTTAACCAACAGAGAACAACAACAATTTGAGTCTCTTAACCAACAGAGACCAACAACAATTTGAGTCTCTTAACCAACAGAGAACAATAACAAAAAATGGATTATGGGGTCCTTCTGAATTTCTACAACAAATCAAACAATTTGTACATAACAACTTTATGAAGAGGCATTCCGACTGTCTCAAACAACTTGAAGAGTGATTTCGACTTCTCTAAGGGTCAAACTGATACAATCCACTAGTATAGCATCTGTTTGAGGGGGAGTATTAGAGTGTTATTAGAGTGTCATTTCATTTATTATCTTTCAGTTTGTTTAAGTGTCAACTAGGTGTAAGTTACTCTTAGTCTATCTTTTGTATACCCTATATATATGAGGCACTACTTGCTTCTAGGGTTTAACTCATCAGTAACAATGTAGATTATAAAACTTTCATCCTAAAACCGTTCCAATGTGTTATTCAGGAGTTATGGTCATCATGTGTGTTTGTGCCAAAAATCTCTTCAACACAAAACAACCAAAATCATCAAAAATCAACCAAAAGAAGAGAAAAAATTGAACACATCATTTAACGTGGTTCAGCCCTTAATGGCCTACGTCCACGGGTAGTGAAATTGTGAGGGTTTTTATTCATGAATTTGAGGTTACAAATTTGAAAACTCTATTGGAATTCTCCTGTTTACAGAGATTTTAGTTGGAGAAGAAGCCTCCCTTTTTCTGTTCTTCTTCTTTTCCTTTTAAACGAAAATGCTTCAGCTTGGGTCGATGAGTCACCCAACTTGGGTCGATGAGTCACCCAACCCTCAATACTTGGCGTCCTCTAATCGTCCCATGTGTCGACCTAATCTTTTCCAGATATTTCTATGTGGCTTCTCCCTATCCGTCCACTTGTCGAT
>JAJJMC010033111.1:2691276-2746507 GCA_023531435.1 Papaver californicum | reverse complement strand
TTCGAACCTTGGTACGATCCCTCAGCATTTCGATCCATGCATCGGGACATCTTGTGCTCCGTAATTTGCTGCCACGTGTCAGAGCAACTTTTTAATACTCACAATGTGCAAAACTTTACTTGAAAAATAACACTGGCACATCTAACTCACTCGACTCTCCCGTAAAATTCTCTGTTTGCAATCGAGGAATTGACTTTAGTTTCAAGCTATAATCTTCCGTGAGCCAATAAGTTCCCAAACCCTATAAAATCAAACTTTAATTAGCAACAAATGGAATAATAGTTGCCGATAAAAAAAAACAAAAACAAAAACAAATGGAATAATAGTTACAAAATGTGGAACCTATTCTTTTCTTTATACGTGTTCTCTTATTCAATGGACGAGCATGTATCAAAATGTAACTATAGATAATATGAATAAAAGATATGTCAGAGATTTACTGATTTACCTCAGTAAACACAACTACGCAAGTATATGTAGATTGGGCAAAATGAAATGAAAACAAAAGCCAAGAAAATTTGGAAGTCCGAAAGAGTCATACAAAAATCCGAAAGAACCACTTCCAAGCAGATCAAATGATAAAACTGGTAAACTTCTTAACAGACCATTTGCAGGAGAGAGAGCCTGTAAACTCACCATCACAAAATGTATCAGTAACCAATCATCGGAAACGTACCGGAAACATATAAAAAACAAACATACCATACCTCACCAGATACCTTTAGTCTACTTACATTCAGAAGCTAAAGTTTCAAGAAACTTATTTATACAATATTCAATTTGTTTGTTTCTTTCAGTTATATTCCCCCTGAAAATCGGGTCGAACTCACTTGAAACCAAATACAAGGATATTTTAGTTTTCCAACAAAAACCATATCGAAAAGTTTGGTGAGAGATGGCAGAAAGTTTGTACGCCTATGCATGAACCTATTATAATCACCCAGTTCTCGGTGAATGATTCTGATCAAAATGCTTGTGCAATCTTGATTATTGCATGTACGAGACAAGATATCAGTCATTTAATGGTGTGTGTTAGGGTTGTTACCAAAATAACCAAACATGACTTGTTGTAATGCACCAATTATGGTATCCGTACGGGAAAAAAAGTTCACGAGTCTACCTATATAAAATTAAATTAAATTTCCAAATGAGGTAATAAAACTGGCTTGTCTCGTAATAAAAAAAATAAAAAATTTAAATTTACGATCATTATGCGAGAACTCAAGTGAAGTGGATCAGTGGCTTGGGCATTTTCCTCGGTGCCTCCATCTCAAGTCTTTTAGTCATATCCATGACTGCATTTGCACACAAATCCCTTCCCCTAGCCATACTTTCAATAGTCTTGACGAGGTTCGGATAGATTTGTGTTAAACTTCTCTAATATTTCAATAGTCTTAAGAACCTTATGTTGAAAGAAACTTTTTTTGACAATCAAGTGAATTTGATTATTTCGAGAGATCCATCATATTAGATATTAACTGAAATCTGAGAAACTTATCAAAAATCATAACATGAAACTCTAAGTATATGCTAGTTTTACAACGACGAGGTAATACACATAACAAATAACCTTTGTAAGAAAAAGGTAACTAATTCAGAAAGTATAAATGAATATTATGGAGTATTCATTGATCAAAGTGTTGATAAGGGGTTCCTAAGACGGAAACAAAGAACATTACTGTATTTAATCTTAGAAAACAAAAACTCTAATTCTCTTCAGATCTCTCACACAAGGTGAAACAAAACCATAAAAATGTCATCTGATGCCTTAAAGACATCCAGAAATGCTGGATCAACAATCACTGGAAGAAGCAAGATGCCTGATTAATCGAGGGTTAAACCCAAATGCGCTCAACAACTGAAGCCACCAACGGTGTTGATCACCACAAGTGATCTTCCTGTAGAAGTCTAAGAAGACACCAACAATGACGATGAACAAACCACCATCATCATTAATCATAATTGATAGAACACCACCAACAAGAATGATGAACAAAACAGTGCCTGAAGAGAGATGGGGATGATGGGTCTTTCATATTCTGGAGAGATCGATTGTATTTCAAAAAAAAGTGCATGATGATGCACCGTGAAAAAAATCATATGTTAATTTGTTGCTTTCATGATTAGGATTAGATTATGTTATCATCATCAATCATAGTTTGTTGATTTTGATCATGATTGTTGGTAAAATGCGTGGCAATGATGCGATATGATGATAATCAAGAAGTTAATAAGTCGTTTTTTTTTTTTACAATAAACTATCTTTAATTTAATGCAATTTGTTTTGTTGTTCTTTTCTTATGATGATCATTGATCAAATGTGTCATATGAAAATGCAATAAGATAACAATCACATGTTATTAGTTTACTATACGCATTACTATAACTTAATTATGAAAACGTGGTTGTACATTAACATACATATTTCTTTGAAAAAGAATGTGAAAAGTTAATATCTTACTAATATAAAAAAAATGTATTTTTAGTTGATATAACCCTGATATTAAAAAAATAATCTTCAATATCAATAATACCATTATATATGTTTTTAGTTGTGAAATTATATATTAAACATATCTTTACATATTTATAAAAATATTATTGTTATAAAAATAAATTAAAAAACTTCAAACCTATATTTCTTTTAAAATACAAATCGGATTTTTATAAAATTTATATATGTGGAAAGCCCTTTGAATTATCAATGCAATGCATACAAATAAGAAAATTAAAATTTTATTTTTAAGCAAATTATATCATTGTTTTCAAATTTTATATTTCTAAAGGAGGCCAATATAAGCATGTACATTGCACATGTGTTCTCGCTAATATATAATAATGCAATGCTAATATAATATATTATATTACGTTTAAAACAGATTTCTCCTTCGCTAGGTCTCTCATCTCTCATATTCCTCTTCTGTTGACCGCTCTCATCTAACCTATCCGTCGAGAGCACTATATTATTCAGAAATAGATAAAATTCTCAATGGAAATCCAGCCAGAAGAATCGCTGGTAAGAGTAATTGAGTAATCGAATTAGGGTTTTAGAAATTATTTTTAATATAATGAGAATCAAATATATGCATAATTTCATGAACTAATTGAGATTTTATTTCATTTTTTTGTTTTATAAATTTGACTTCTCATTTAGGTTGTTAGTGTTAGAGATATGCATTATAAATTGAGATATACTTAATTTCCTTTTGTTATTGTGACTTTTCTTTATTCTCTATATATTTACGACCTCTGTTGATATAATGACCTGTGTGATTATATAAAGATTATATGAATATATATATATATATATATATATATATATATGTGTTTAGTTTTTTCGTTATCGATTGTTTGGTTCTCTAGAAGTAGCAATTGAGAAACAATGTGTATAACAAAATTTGACATAGTGAGTGTTACACTATATGTAGATGCAGATGCTGAGTTAGAGCAATTTCCCAACTCCTTTGTAAATAGGAAAATAAATTATTGATATAAAAACCTTTTTTTTAAACCTATTCCTTTTATGAAAATAGTCGTGTCCTAAAAAAGTGCACAAAGTGGATTTGAGACTAAGTTTATATTTCAATAAGGTGGTAACAAGCACATCCAATAATCAGGAAATCTTTAATATAAGGTGATTTATAAGTTAGAATCTTAAAAGGAGTTCTATTGATTATGTATCCAACTGTGAGAAAAGACTCAATCCAGTAATACCTAACCAGTTAAGATTGAGAATGTATTTTATTTCTCATTTCTATAACATGTTTATGTTTTCTCTTAACAACACCATTTTGTTGCTGACTATGCGGACATGCGGAAGATTCTACTATACCACATTCAAGTAGAAAATCCTTAAACCCAGAAATACTAATTGAAGTACTGAACAACTGTAACTTTGGGATCTATTTTTACTCTGTGCATGGATATCTTATCGAATGGGTTGATGCCAATTTGGAGGCGTTGTTAAATACTGGAGATAATAAAGTGAGGCTTCATCAGGACGATGAGATCATAAGCCAAGCACAAAATATCGTGAGAGATTCTGAAGAAAAAAATAACATATACATTGGAGGTTCTTTTAAACAATAACTAAAACAAGTAATAAATAAGGATTACTGGTTTTATTTTATAACTTTTCTTATCAGGTTTGTTGGACTTTTGATTCCACAAAAGTCCAAAAAATTTGAAGACATTTGTAAAATAACTAATCGATGAAAGTGTGATAATACTGATACTGATAGAATTAAGCAAAATTAGCCAGTCAAGTTGTTGATAACTCGAAAAGAAAATCTAGATGAATGTTCTGATTATCTTCTACAAAGCATATTTTATACAATAAATAAAATTTGAATTTGTGTGGATTATGTTGTTAGATATTTTTTTAAGTTTTTTAGTTTCTTATATGTAATACTTTTTATGATATATTAGTAGCTAACCCCAAAATGTACACATGTTGTTATAGAGGTTTTAGTGTTGAGGCATGCTTGTTCATTGTTAATAGCTTATGAGTTGGCATTTATGTCAGTGTTATTCAGTTGACTTTTATTTTGTTTGATGTAAAACGTTAGAAGGATAAGCTAAATAATAACTAAAACAATAACATAAAAATTGGAGGTGCTTGTAAACAATAACTAAAACAAGTAATAAACAAGGATTACTAGTTTTATTTTATAACTTTGGTTGTCAGATTTGTTGGGTACTATTGATTCCACAAAAGTCTAAGTTATTGAAAAGTTAGAAAATATTAAGACATCTGTAAAATAGTTAATCGATGAAAGTCTGACAATACTGATAGAATTAAGCAAAATTAGCCAGTCAGGTTCTTGATAACTCGAAAATTAAATCTAGATGAATGTTCTGATTAGCTTTTACAAAGCGTATTATATAAGATAATTTTTTTAAATTATAGGGTGGATTATGTTGTTAGATATCTTTTTAAGTTTTTTAGTTGGTTAATTAGGTACTTTTTTATCATCCCATTCATGTTAATTAGGTTTTATTAACAAATGAATCGAATCAGCTACTTTTCTATCATCCAATTTATGTTAATTAGATTTTATCAACATGCCCATACTCAAAAATTGAAAATTATGAAATCTGGGTTTTATGTGTTAACCAGAATCGTTTGATGTTAATGTTCACATTGAATGATTTCTGTGAGGAGCGGTCGGTGTTCATGCCACGTCGACCGATTGTAAAGTATATGAAAAGCCACAAAGAACATCAACCTAGAATCGTTCGATGTGGGAATTTATACCAGACGATTCTGGTTTTGAAGAAATTGCACATTTCTCTGTTTGCGTTTTTGTGTAGAATCGGTGGATGCGCAAAACCCACATAGACTGAATGTAAATATGTAAAATCCCAAGAATCGTTCAATATAGGTGGTTATATCGAACGATTGTGTGTTGAGAAAATGCCCCATTTTTTAGTGGCCTTTTAGCCTAGAATCGATAGATATGAACAACTACATCGAATGATTCTGTAGTGTAAATTGCTAGGAATCGTTGGATGTGGATGTATCATGATGGACGATTGTACTCATGGACTTGAGTTCGATTGTTGTTTATCGTATGTTATCGTATTCTTTAGGGAAAATGGAAAGGGAAAGCAAGCGAAAAAAAGATCGACGAAAAACATGATCTTGCTTCTCCTCCGAACTTGGGACCTCGTCGAGTAGGAGATAAGAACTTGGGGGCTAAACACCGTAGGGTTCGTCAGGAAAATCGATCTTCATCAATGAACCAACTCAAGTGGAGCACCAAAGAGAAGAAAAATTATTTTATGATACATAATCTGATAGAGTTCAAAGTGAATACGTAAGTGATAACAAAGATAACGAGAGCCATGGTAAGAGGTGAAGAACCACCACTACCACCACACAAAAAAAAAAAGATAAAGATAAAGATGCAACGACAGAAAGGAAGAAGGTAGGAGGATACTTTCCAAAACCTGAGTTGATGTTAGTTCGCACCCCCAATGAGTCTGTTCATGAGTTAACGGGTAATGAAGGAGAGTTACTATGGGGGTACGAACACAGTTGGGATGATATGGTATGTGAAACCATGGTAAGTATCTAAACCTTATGTTATATCTTCAACTTTTATTTAAGTTATCATGCACTTTCTAATTTTTCGTGATGTGTTATTTAGAATCACACCGGTGTCGTGCGTCTTCTAAAACCCCAATCGTCAGTGAGAAAAATGATTGTATGGAAACTGTCCGGAGAAGCAACCCGTGTCATCCAGCTCGTCGAATATTCATAATTATTGTATAGAGTAGACAACTCGGAGGTTGGGTACAACAAACACCTTATTTATGCCTTCCTCGAAAGCTATTACGGGGAAACGCGTAATGTTTTGTTTGGGAAAATGATAATAATCCCAAATGATGTGCAGTTGATCACAGGTCTCATCATAAGAGATGAATCCTTGAAGGGGCACGACTATGTGAGTGAGATATTAGTTTGGAGATCATCTACGAGTTTATTTTGAGGGTGTTTGGTTGGGATGCGAACCATACCAAGAGGGAGATGATAGTATGTGATCAAAAACAAAGAATATTTAATCTCAAGATCCTGAAGTAACAGTTCTCGGGAACAAATGAGATTTATAAAATAGGTCAGCTGACCGATCACCGTATCAATGCTACAATCACCACATATATAATCTCTACACCTTGGGATCAGTTATCTTCCCGACGTTTCCGGTAATCAGGTGAACGCAAACTATATCTAGTTAGTGGAACCATTGAACAAAGTCCGCGGCTACTCTTGGAGCAATGCTTGGGTTTCCTTCTTGTTGAACGAGATGAAAAAGCGTACTAGGGTACACAAGACCCAAGTCGGAGGCAATGTGGCTCTTCTCTAGGTAATTCAAGTGGTGTAGTTATGGTATTTTGTTTATCTTACTTTTGTTATTCTCACCTATATTCTTACGTTGATGCAGGTGTGGATATACTTGCATTTCCTAAAGTCGCTAAAAGATCCCATGAAAAAAGAAAATGGGACAACTCTTTTTTTTGGAGACAAATGCTCCTTCAACGACAAGACTAAGAGTTAAGAGAAGGACCTCCTGGATTTGAGGCAACAATTGGACAATTTGACGACGACAGATGTTGTTTTTCACCCTTAAAGGAAAGAACTAGTAGAAATAATGATGGTTGGGTGCGAGGAACAACGTTATTTTGGACCTCTATTTCACCCTAAAGGTTATGTATTGTACAACCCAACAAGAGTGGCGAGGCAATATGATGGTGTACAAGAGATCCCCATGGCCTGTTATAGAGACAAATATAAATGGACAAATCCAAAAGTAAGTCCCTTGAGAACGAAATCGTGGTTGTTCACGATCCTTTACCATCATCCTCGGATTGGGGAGATATGAGGTATTGTATAATTGAAATTGATAGGACTCTGAACTCAGATGCTGAAACATCTCTGGATTATATGGCGTGGTACCACAACATTTCTCATACTCGTGCGATACGAATAAATGAGAGTCTCTTAATCAAGGAAAGAGATAGAGCTCTCACTATTCTGGTACATATTGTAGTCTCTTATGGTTTGTTAAGGGTTTGGTATGACTTTTAAAATGTTTGTTTTTTGAAATGAAAATAGATAAGATAAATCACGTGTCTGATCAACAAAGCAAAAACATGTATGGGAAGAGGAGAACATGTTGAGACGGATCATTAGAAGATTGATGAATACAACACTCTGGAGGATGAACAAGCTGGTGTTATATATGGGTAGACGGTGGAGACGATGCCAAAGAGAAAAACTAGAGTGAGAAAGGCTACAGGGGCCAAGGCAGAGATGACCAACATGATAGTGGCGATAATGATGGCGCTCAACAAGGACCTTCCTAACGAGGTTGAGGTGGTCATGGTGGTCATGGTCGTGGTGAGCGCGGTGATGATGTTGAATGAATTGATTCTTGTTTTTCGAAATTATATCTTTAACTATGGATAATTATGTCTTTAATTTATGTTTGTTGTTCGAATTAAAATATGTTAGGTTTATTAGTTTATGAATTCATGAATTTAGTTGGTTTTAAAATTGTTGTGTTGGCTAAGAGGCGACAAAAGAACTACAATTTGGGTCAAAAATGCTGGTATTCTGGCAGTAACAATCGGTCGATGTATACTTTCATATCAAACGATTCTGGGTTATAGAATCGGTGGATGTATACTTTTAATTTTCTGTTGGTTTTCTAGTCTACAATCGGTCGATAGGTAGAGAAAATGCCAATTTTTCTGGTTGTTTTTTAGGACATAATCGTTTGATGTGGACTTATGACCGACTTGAACAAACCAAGTTTTTAACATTATTGATGAGCCAAAATCGTTTAATGTGGACATATATATAGACAGATTGTAACGAACCTAGTTTTTCAACATTTTTTATAAGTCACAATCGGCCGACGTGGGCGTATATCTTGAACGATTGTCACATACTATTTCATCTATATTTTGAGTTTTTCGAGAAAACTAGTGTTTGGGTCTTCCTCTATATAAGAAGGACCTCTATCCCAGACCCAATTTCCCTTAAACTTACACCTTTTATTGACTTCCAGTTCATCCACTATTCAAATAGAGCTGACCGGAAGAAGATAGGTAGCTCGTTAAGTCGTTCATTCCCGTCTTCCACGAACGACCGGATAAAATTTATTCGATGTTTTGGAAGAGAAAAGAATTCCTCTATGAACGCATCGGGAACCCTAAACATGGCAAATGGAGAGACTTAACATTTAAATTTGACTACATCGAAAGGAAAATGCGAAAGTTCCGTAAAATTAGAAGAATGCTTGTCGAGCATCATCCCCAAACTTCTCTTAGCGAGAAAGTGAGTAATTCAGCATGTTTATCCCTATCTATTCGTTTGATGTTTGCATACTAACGTGCAATTGATTTCATTTCAGGGCAAACGATTTCGTAGCCTATGGCGAATACGAAACGGGGAAACAATGTTCATGCACACGAGAAAATACATCGTGTTGAACAAACGTGCTCGGATGTTCATTAACAATGTATTAATGTGCGAACTTCTAGAATACGTGTACTAAATTATATAATGCGCTAACTTCCTAAACTATGTAATACAATGCGTTAATTCCTTAAAACCATGAATAAAATTTGTTTTTATGAAAGTGTAGCACAACAGTTCGTAGAAGCATCCACATCCGCCGATTTCTGCAATCGGCGTTTATAAAAAAGAAATATCCACCGATTCCTGGTGTTCTTCGTGATTAAAGAGCACCAACCCAGAATTGGCATACGTGATCCATCGTATCCACTGGTTCTAAATTGATTAGCTTAAATTTTTTCAGAATTTCTCATATTTTCATGTTTTGATGATTGCTTAACACTAGTTAATTTTACAAGAAACACGATTAATCAACTACTAATTAGATTAATTAACACTAATTAATCAGGGATACATCAGTTATTAATAAAAATAGGTGGATAAGGGTTTTTAAAATTATTTCATGATGACCGTATTATAGCTTATTGAGTATGCCTTAAATAAAATGCTTAGGTCTCACATTAGCCAGACATAAAAGAGATTTTTATTTTTATTATTTTAGTTTAAAAATAGATAAAAAAATATTATATAATAGATATTTCCACCAATAAAAATTGTCTCGCTCTTTAATTTCCGCCCCTTTAAAAAGTGCTTGATATTACAAAAATAACAGAATCTTGTAATGAGCTTCTTGCTCATGGTAAGGACATGTTAGTAGTAGGTATAACTAGACTATCTACGGTACCAACAACAATACCATCTTCGTTCTACTGTAAGAAGAGGACGGAGGACCCGTTTTTGGATGTTTCCCTTTGGATTAGGCAAAATTGCTGTCCACATTTCATATGATCAATGCCGGCCGTTTTGATGTGGTTGTACCTTAATCTTGTCTCTTCCACTTGGTTAGCGCCTATTTTAATTTTTAACTGTATGTATAAAGGAGGAAGTGGTGTGACATGATAACTTGCAAAAAAATTGAAAGAATTTGAGGTATATCAATGGCAGATGTTAGGCGAGTAGAAGAAGGCTTGGTCAGGAACGAAGAAGTTCGGGATGAGAAAGATGACAAAATCAGTGGCGCAGAACATCAAAGTAAAGATGTGGAAGCAAAGCCAAAAAGCAACAGAATTGCTACATTAGATGCATTCATAGGCCTTACTATTGTGGTAAAATTACAAAACCGAAAACTGTTTTAGGATCGGATCCATGGGTACCTGCCCTCCTCGCACATCACATCCTCAAATGACTTCACTTATCTTGTCCTAGGCTCTACCTTATGTCTGCTATTTAATCCATTAGCTCGTTCCAAAATTGGATTTCATGTTTCTGGCCCGTTTTAGCAACATACATATGCGTACGCATCCAAAGATCGCTTCCTAAAGAAATTGACCTGGTTGGCTTAATGTATCCGCATATTTATATAACTCTTTATGATTAAGATTCGTGTTCTGTAAATGCAGCTTATGATACTGGTCGACGATGCTGGTGGTGTATATGCACGTATTGATCATTCACCTTGGAATGGTTGTGTAAATGAACTTATAATGTTTTGTTTTTTTGGTCTTGGTGGGAATGGATCTTAGGACTAAGAGGTCACTAAGGAAACTAGCTCATTTTCACTTTTGTGAATGAACCTTTAGTCTCATATTGGAGAAACTAAAGATGATTCCTTTCCTTATTACCAAGAAAGTTGCATCTAAGGGAGGGCCCTTAGGGGTTTAGACATTTTTGTGGTTGGGAGAGGACTAAGGCTATGTGCTAGTTGGTGCAACCATACTTTTCACATATGCCCGGTGTTTCGCACCGAAGCACGCATGCTCGGGCTCGGGTGCACTTGCGCTTGCGGGCCAACCAAGACTTATTTTGGAAAAATTATTTCCTTAAAGAATTTAAAACTAAATTAAATTTCGTTTTAATGGGGGGGGGGGCGTCTGACCCGACGAGATTTAAGCTGAATTAAAGAGAGAATAAATTGACTGTTTTAATTCCGTTTTAAACATTAAGTCCATGCTCCATGCACGGAATTGAATTTCAAACATTATGTCCGTGCTTCATGCACGGAACTGATTGCCATTAAAACTATTCTCTTCTTCTGCCTATAAAAGAAAACAAATTTCTTCATTTCAACTCATTCCAGAAGGAGCTACTATCCTGTCTTCTTTTCCCCTCTTCTTGTTTTGTTTTGCGCACTGCTTGTTTATTTCCCTTCCATCTAAATTGTTGTTGAGTTCGTTTGAGGGTGACTATTATTGTGCTTATACTAGTCATAACGGGCAGTTTTATCCTGGACAGATCTCAGCTGTGGGGGTATAGCATCTCTCATTTTTGAGGTGTACCCGCGGACTATTATGTTAAGGACAATTTGCTGAGCAGGTGACTCTGTCCATTGTGTGTATATAAAATCAGTGATTTCTTCACCTTAACATGTTTAGTTCTTTCTATTGTTGTAGAACCAACAATCTTAACACAATATAACTTCTTCTGTAACAATGGGTAAAAGTGATGTTGTAGAGAAATTCAGTGGCAAAGATTTCAAAAGATGGCCATCCAAGATGTTGTTCTTTCTGAGTTTCCATATGCTAGATGAATTAGTTCTGAATCCTTTGATGAGACTTTGAATGATGCTGGAAATGAAAGGGATTTGGAAGTTGGGATAGACAAAACTATATGGCAAAAAATCATATTCTGAACTGTTTAGAAGATTCGCTGTATGATTTTTATAATGCAAAAGACAACTTCTCTGCTTTTGATTTATGGGATGCTTTAGAGGGAAAATACCAAGCTGAAACTGCTGGAAGTAAGAAATTTTTGGTAGCTAGGTTCCTGTAATACAAAATGTCAAATGAAAAATCTGTGGTTGATCAACTCCTTGAATTATAAATGAAATTCTTGCTGAAGGTATGGTGATAGATGAAACGTTTCAAGTGTCTGCTGTGATTGAGAAATTACCGTCTTCCTGGTCTGAATACAAACGTAGATTGAGACATGAAACTGGTGAAGTCAGTATGGTTGAATTAGGTAAGAAGATTCAAGTGGAAAAATTACTGTGCTACAAAGACAAGAACTTATCTTCTGCAAGGGACATATCCAACAAGGCTCATGTAATTGAACACAAGTCTTCCAATACTGAAAAGGGCGACAACAACAAACGCAAGCCTGGTCATCACAAGAAAGGTACGTTTCAGAAACCCAAATCTGGCATTGGTAAAATTAAAGGTGCCTGTTATGTGTGTAGAACTCCTGGCCATATGGAAATGCACTGTAGAAAACGTAAGGAATTTAATAATAAGAAAAACAATGCTAATTTGGTTGAAAACAACAAGAACGAGTTTTCAGGCACGGTGTCTGAAGTCAATTTGGTAACCAATGTGAGAGACTGGTGGGTAGACTCTGGTGCTACCAAGCATGTCTGTGGAAACAGAGATATGTTCACCTCTATCAGAAGTTAGGGGAAAGGGGAGAAACTCTACATGGGTAACTCATTCGCAGCACAGGTTGCGGGAAAAAGCAAAGTTGGGCTGAAGCTCACTTCTGGAAAAACTCTCACATTGAATGAAGTGCTTCATGTTCTGGACATCTGCAAAAATCTTGTATCTTGTGGTGTTTTAGATGATAAAGGTTTTAAACTTGTTTTTGAATCTGGGAAAGTTATTGTCACTAAGAGTAAGGATTATGTAGGAAAGGGTTATAAGACTAAGGGTCTCTACAAACTAAATGTAACCTCTAATGAAATGAATAAAATTGATTCTTCTGCTTATGTTTGTGTGTCACTGAATGTATGGCATGGTAGACTTGGACATGTAAACTATAAGTCAATGAATAAACTGGCTAGCATAGGCTGCCTACCCAAATTTACTTTGGATAATGAACATAAATGTGAAATATGTGTAGAATCAAAATATGCTAAAAAACCTTATAGGAAAAATATTCAGAGAAATTCTAAACCCTTAGAATTAATTCATTCAGACCTAGTTGACATGAAATCGGTTCAAACTAGAGGTGGTAAGAAATGGTTTGTCATTTTTATAGATGATTGTACGAGGTACTGTCACATATATTTACTTAAAGAAAAGGATGATGCCTTAGAATACTTTAAGATGTATAAACTAGAAGTTGAAAACCAAATGAGTGCTACCATTAGGTCTGACCGTGGTGGTGAGTACGTAATCCTTATAGGAGATTTTCGCATAGAACACGACATTATACATGAAGTAACCCCTCCTTATTCACCAAAATATAATGGTGTGGCTGAACGGAAGAACCGAACCCTTAAGGAGATGATGAATGCTATGTTAATTAGTTCAGGATTACCTGCAAACTTGTGGGGGGAGGCTGTACTCTCAGCTTGCTATGTCTTGAACAGAGTACCCTTTAAAGGATCAGACAAAACTTCATATGAGTTATGGAAAGGTAGACAACCTTCTTATGCATAATTTAAAGTGGTGTGGGGGGGGGGGGGGGGGGGGTGGGGTGGGGGGGAGGGGGGGGGGGGGTTTGGATAAGGTGTCCATTCCTCCACCTAAGAGAACCAAGATAGGACCCAAAATTGTTGACTGTGTCTTCGTAGGGTATCCTGAACATACTACTGCATACAGATTTATGGTTGTAAGTTCTGAAATTTCTGAAATTGGTGTGAATACTATTATGGAATCTAGGGATGCTGTGTTCTTTGAAAATGTTTTTTCCATTGAAATATGATTCATGCATGATATGTGTTGATCCCCTAGATGTCCCTTCGACTAGTCAGACATTACCTTTAGAGGAGGATGAATTTGAATCTGACCCTAGAAGAGGTAAAAGACTTAAAACTGAAAAATATTTTGGGCCAGACTTCATAACATGCTTAGCTGAGACTGATCCACAGACTAATAGAGAAGTCATAAGTTCTTCTGAAGCTCCATGGTGGAAAGAATCCGCCATTAGTGAAATGGATTCCATTATAAAGAATGGTACTTGGGAGATTGTAGATTTACCTCTAGGTTGTAAACCCATAGGTTGTAAATGGATCTTCAAAAGGAAACGTAAGGTAGATGGAACTGTGGAAAAATACAAAGCTACATTAGTAGCTAAAGGCTATAAGCAAATAGAAGGTGTAAATTTCTTTAATACTTATTCACATGTTACGAGAATTACTTCCATTAGGATGTTAATTGCTATTGCTGCCATTCATAACTTAGAGATACATCAAATGGATGTAAAAACAACTTTTCTAAATGGTGAATTAGATGAAGAAATTTATATGGACCAACCTGAGGGATTTGTAGTTAAAGGTTGTGAAAACAAAGTTTGTAAACTGAAAAAATCTTTGTATGGTTTGAAACAAGCACCTAAACAGTGGCATGAAAAATTTGATCAAGTAATGATCTCTAGTGGTTTTAAAATAAATGAATCTGACAAGTGTGTTTATACTAAACTTGTGAATAATGCCTGTGTGATTGTATGCTTGTATGTTGATGATATGCTTATACTTGGTACAAACATGGATGTAATTAATTCCACAAAGAACATGCTAAATGAGAATTTTGACATGAAAGACTTAGGCCCCGCTGATGTGATCTTAGGGATGAAGATTAAAAGAAATTCTAATGGATATAGTCTTAGTCAATCTCATTATGTTGAATCCGTTCTTAAAAAATATAACCAGTTTGATAGTAAACCTGCTTGTACTCTGTATGATCCTTGTTGTAGACTCAAAAAGAATAAGGGTAATGGAGTTTCACAACTTGCATATTCACGTGTTATAGGAAGTTTGATGTATTTGATGAATTGTACGAGACCAGACATTGCTTATGCTGTGAGTAGGTATACCTGTAATCCAGGGCAGGAGCATTGGGATGCACTTATTAGAGTGTTAAGGTACTTGAAGTACACTTTGAACTTTTGTTTAAATTATGAGAGATACCCTGCGGTCCTTGAAGGATTTTGTGATGCAAACTGGATATCATACTCAGAGGATTCTAAGTCTACGAGTGGATATGTGTTCACTCTATCATATGGGTCTGTATCCTGGAAGAGTTCCAAACAGACATGTATAGCTCGATCCACTATGGAATCAGATTTTATTGCTTTAGATAAAGCAGGAGAGGAAGCCGCTTGGCTAAGATATTTTTTAGAAGACATTCCTCTTTGGCATAGGCCTGTGCCAACTATATCTATACATTGTGACAGTCAAGCTGCAATAGTTAATGCTAAAAACAGCAACTATAATGGGAAGTCTATACACATTCGTAGAAGACATAATTCCAACAACTAACCTCAACTGGCGTTATTTCTGTTGACTTTGTGAGGTCTAAGAAGAATATCACGGACCCTTTGACGAAAGGTTTGTCCAAGGATATAGTTAGTAATGCATCGAGGGGGATAGGGATTAAGCTCATTAAATAAACTTGCCATGAAGGATACTCAACCTTGCTGACTGGAGGTCCCAAGATCAAGGTTTTGAATGAGACAACTAATTTGTGGTGGGTGAAAGGAAACACTATCATAGAATTTCATTCTCTGTCCCTTCCCTATGGTGTAGACGTGATAGTGTGACTGCATGTGAAGGATGACTTTTTATTAAGTCTTACTGAGTTTTATAGTTTCAATTTAAGATTGAAGTGGGGTGTAGTAGTAAACACTCTTGATAGAACTCACCTATCTGAATGAGGAAGTGGGCCACTTCCTATGAGAATAGAGCTGATTCTCTAGAGCTTTCTGAGAAGCGGGATACGTCCAGGGCCAAAATGGACACAACGACACGAACTTGACGACACCTAGAGTGATATCACGCGTGGAAGTTATTGATAAACTACACCAAACGATGGCATTTCAAGACATCGCGTTCACTTTCCATCAAGTAGTTCCGGTAATTTCTCACTAAGCAAAGGTTCAAGACCTTATGGACACCTATTGCCTATAGTGGTATTTCTCGCTTTCCGAATTCTGATTTTCATCGGGTTTTCATTCATGTGGGGGATTGTTTGAGAAAATGAACTTATAATGTTTTGTTTTTTTGGTCTTGGTGGGAATGGATCTTAGGACTTGGTCACTAAGGAAACTAGCACATTTTCACTTTTGTGAATGAACCTTTAGTCCCACATTGGAGAAATTAAAGATGATTCCTCTCCTTATTACCAAGAAAGTTGCATCTAAGGGAGGGCCCTTAGGGGTTTAGACATTTTTGTGGTTGGAGAGGACTAAGGCTATGGGCTAGTTGGTGCAACCATACTTTTCACACACGCGCGGTGCTTCGCACCGAAGCGCTCGGGCTCGGTTGTGGTTGCGGTTGCGGGTGCGGATGCGGGTGTGGCTGAGGCTGAGGGCCAACCAAGACTTATTCTTTTGGAAAATTATTTCCTTAAAGAATTTAAAACTAAATTAAATTTCGTTTTAATGTGGGGGACGTCTGACCCGACGAGATTTAAGCTGAATTAAAGAGAGAATAAATTGACCGTTTTAAACATTAAGTCCGTGCTCCATGCGCAGAATTGAATTTCAAACATTATGTTCGTGCTTCATGCACGGAATTGATTGCCATTAAAACTATTCTCTCTTCTTCTACCTATAAAAGAAAACGAATTTCTTCATTTCAACTCACTCCAGAAGCAGCTATATCCTGTCTTCTTTTCCCCTCTTTTTGCTTTGTTTTGGGCACTGCTTTTTTATTTCCCTTCCATCTAAATTGTTGTTGAGTTCGTTTGAGGGTGACTAGTATTGTGCTTATACTAGTCATAACGGGCAATTCTATCCTGGACAGATCTCCGTTGTGGGGGTATAGCATCTCTCATTTTTGAGGAGTATTTACGGACTATTGTGTTAAGGACAATTTGCTGAGCAAGTGGCTCTGTCCATTATATGTATATCAAATCAGTGATTTCTTAACCTTAACATCTTCTTCTGTTTACTGCTTTCTATTGTTGCAGAACCAACAGGTTATACCTTGGCTGACTTTGTTATGCCCTTTTTTCTCCTCATTGTGGGGGTAACAATTGCGCTTGCTTTTAAGGTATTGTTACGCATGCAGATATATACCGCATGTTCACCAGATTTATCTTCACCATTGTCATTATAGTGATGGTGTAAATACTTTCATTGTTATATTTCACAGAGAGTTCCAAATCAGCAAGATGCAGCTAAAAAGATTGTAATAAGAACATTGAAGCTTCTATTTTGGGGTATTATTCTCCAAGGTGGATACTCTCATGCTCCCGATGATCTAGCTTATGGTGTTGACATGAAGCACATTCGCTGGTGTGGTATCCTCCAGGTTCCTCTCTCTCTCCATCCCCTCTCTGGCGAACGTTTCACTTTGCTCATATCCCTGATCACTAATCGAACTTCATCTTGTTAACTATGTCAAATTAAACAGAGGATAGCTTTGGTGTACCTAATTGTGGCATTAATAGAGGCGCTGACGGTAAAGATGAGGCCAACAGTTCTAGGTTCTGGATATTTCACCATATTCACTGCTTATCGTTGGCAATGGTAAGTGCGCTTCACATATACCCATAAGCACAACTTGTGAGGATATTTTTTATATATGAAGCATTTGATTTATGGTTATTGAATCTTTGGCTGTATAGGTTTGGAGGCTTCATGGCGTTTATCATTTACATGATCACTACATTTGCCTTATATGTTCCTGACTGGAATTACACGTATTACGCTCATGATGGTTCAAAGAAATTCGGAATGGTAATGTGTATAAACTATAACATTGGGACAAATAGGAAAGATAGACCTTTTAAACGTTCAGTCCCAGGTTTCATTTTACGGAACGGTACGTATCTTGAGATTTTCAGGTTAAATGTGGAATGAGAGGCCATCTAGGACCAGCGTGTAATGCAGTAGGCTGTGGACAGACAAGTTTGGGGTGTTAACCATCTGTATACTCAACCTGTATGGATCCGATTAAAGGTCTGTATACAAACCGTTTGCAACGCAAATTATGTTGATCGTTTCCTTTTCTAATGTATCTAAATTTCATCAAGGCTTGTACACTCAGTTATCCTGAATTTGGTTCATTTCGCGATGATGCTCCTAGTTTTTGTCTTGGTCCTTTTGAACCAGAAGGGTTATTGAGGTTTGTCAATTTCACAACACTAGCAAAGCAAGGTCGCAAGACATAAGACTATCAAAATGCTAGTTAACAATCTGGGCTAAGATTTCTTTTGTTTTACATCTTTACAGTTCGATTTCAGCCACTGTCTCAGCTACAATTGGGGTACATTATGGTCATGTTCTTATTCACTTCAAGGTTAATCCTGCACACTTCTCCACATAATCTATTTTCTGTCACATTGCTAAGGACTGAATTAAGCTGATTTCTTTGCAGGGTCACGTTGAGAGGCTGAAACAATGGCGCTCGTCTTGATAGTTGTAGCCATAATTCTACATTTTACAGATGGTGAGCTAAATTCATAGTTAACCGAATAATGAGATATAACCATTAAAAAATCCTAGCTCTCTCTCAAAATTTTTGCAGCCATTCCACTGAACAAGCAACTGCACAGCTTCAGCTACGTTTGTTTTACAGCCGGTGTAATGGGTATTGTATTCTCCGGTTTCTACATCCTGGTAAATATATTAAAACAACTGGATTTCTCGAGTGTTTTTGCTTCTGATTCTATTGGTTTTGTTGTAACGAGAGATTGAACGAGAACAATAATAGAGATCGAGACATAGAGATTTACGTGGTTCATTAACTGTTACGTTAGCTACATCCACAACAGAGAAAGCAGAGTTTTATTATAGAGCAGAATACTGAATTACACACATTCTAGGTACAACGTGTGTATATATATAGGGCAAAGAAAAAACCCTAATTCGACTTATAACGGAAAACAAGCCCAGTGATAATACATTATGTATACCGTTTAGAGTTCCGGTCAATGACTGATTCAAGGCATAACAACAAATCTCCACCTTGACTTGAATCCTCCCAGCAACAGAAACAGATGCACCATGACAGTGCCAGAACCTTTCTCTGCCTCAGATGCCCCTAGACAAGGGCTCAGACTACTGACTTGTGATATTGAGCAAGCCCAAGCAATGCTGGAACTTGCTCTCAGGAACTGGCTTGGTGAACATGTCAGCAGGGTTATCAGCTGTCCCTACCTTCTTCACTTTAATTCTCTTCTCATTTCTCAGAAAGTGATACCTGACATCAATGTGCTTCGTCTTCTCATGATGGACTTGATCCTTGGTTAAGCATATTGCACTCAAGTTGTCACAATACACTATAGCCTGATCCTGATGTAGGCCTAGATCATTAACCAGCCCCTTTAACCAAATTCCCTCCTTAGCAGCTTCTGTCAAGGCCATATACTCTGCCTCTGTAGTAGACAAAGTAACTGTAGGTTGTAGAGTTGCCTTCCAGCTTACAACAGAACCTCCAAGAGTGAACACATAACCAGTCATAGATCTCCTACTGTCCACATCTCCAGCATAATCAGAATCTGAGAAACCAGTCATTAAACATCGGGTATCGTTACATAACAGAGACCGACATCTGAAGTACCTCTAAGATACCTGAAAATCCTCTTAACAGCTTGCCAATGTTCCTTCCCAGGCTGAACCATAAACCGACTGACCACACTAACAACAAATGCTAAGTCTGGTCGAGTGCAGACCATAGCATACATCAGACTTCCAACTGCGCTAGCATATGGAACTCGAGATATGTACTCTTTCTCCTCATAAGTCTGAACCGTGTACATTCCCAACTTGTTGTTAGGTGCCATTGGAGTATCTATAGGCTTGGCTGAAGACATTCCAAACCTGCTCAAAATCTTCTTGATGTACCCTTCCTGTGATAGGAAAATATTTCTCTTCTTCCTATCCTTATAGATTTCTACTCCCAGAATTTTCCGAGCAGCACCTAGATCTTTCATCTCAAACTCCGCACTGAGAGACCCATTCAGCTTCTGAATATCTGACTTATTCTGAGCAGCAATCAGCATATCATCAACATACAGAACTAGATAAATGCGTGAACCATTTTGCAAATCATTGTAGTACACACAACAATCATACGGACTCCTGTGATAGCCAAGATGCACCATATAACTATCAAATCGCTTATACCACTGCCTGGGGGACTGTTTTAGCCCATATAAGGACTTCTTTAGTTTGCAGACGTAATTCTCTTTACCTGGAACTTGGAATCCATCTGGCTGGCTCATGTATATTTCTTCTTCCAACTCTCCATGCAGGAAAGCTGTCTTCACATCTAGTTGCTCAAGTTCCAGATCCTGATGTGCAACTATGGCTAGTAGCACTCTGATGGAAGTGTGCCTGACCACTGGTGAGAAAATCTTGTTGTAGCCACTCCCTCTCTCTGCTTGAAACCTCTTGCAACCACTCGTGCTTTATACTTGACACCCTCTGCAGCTGACATTCCTTCATTCTTTCTGAAAACCCACTTGCAAGTTATTACCTTTCTATCAGCAGGCAGTTTTACAAGCTCCCAAGTCCCATTTTTGATAAGGGACTCCATTTCTTCTACCATTGCGGCAAGCCACTGTGCTGAATGGTTTCCAGATACTGCAGCCTTGTAGGTGGACGGCTCGTGATCCTCCACCTCCTCGGCCACCTGCAATGCGTAACCCACCAAATAGTCAAACATGTACCTCGCTGGAGGTTTTATTCCAACCCTTCTAGGTCGGTCTGTAGCAATGCTCCGATGTTCAACTTCCTCTGGTGGTGCATTCTCAGACTCATCTTCATCTTGCTTTTCGGTAACTGATGGTGGTAGTTGGTCGTCAACCAACTTAGGTGCCTGATTCTCCTCTGGACTGAATTGCACCTCCACCTCCTCAACAACAACCTCATTTTCTGGTGCATCAGTGATCTTCTCTCTGGATTTCAGCATAGAATTTTCATCAAAGACTACACTTCTGCTCAGTATAATCTTATTGTCAGACCAGATCCTGTACCCTTTCACACCTGCACCATAGCCCATGAAAACTCCCTTCTTATCTCTTGGCTCCAACTTGCCTTCATCTACATGATAATAAGCAGTGCAGCCAAAGACCCTCAGTTTTGCATAATCGGCAGCTTTTCCAGTCCACACCTCATAAGGTGTTTTGCAGTCAATACTTGTGTGTGGGATCCGATTGATGAGATAGCAAGTTGTTGAAACCGCTTCTGCCCAGAACCGTCTAGCAAGACCTGCATTCAAAAGCATACACCTAGCTTTCGCTAAAAGCGTCTGATTCATTCTTTCTGCTACACCATTCTGCTGTGGTGTAGCCCTGACTGTGCGATGGCGAGCAATACCCTGATCTTTGCAGAAATCATCAAACTCATATGAACAGAATTCTAGACCATTATCTGTTCGCAGCCTCTTGACCTTCTTCCCAACCTAATTTTCTAACAATGTCTTCCACTCCTTGAACTTACTGAACGCCTCACTTTTATGTTTCATCATGAATATCCAAGTCATCCTGGAATAATCATCAATGATAGACAGAAAATACTTGTGACCGCCCAGAGACTCAACACGAGAGGGACCCCAGAAATCTGAATGGATATAGTCCAGCGTGCCTTTGGTCCGATGAACTGCCTTAGGAAACTTGCTGCGCTGTAGCTTCCCAAACACACAATGCTCACAGAACTCAAGGCTCTTGGTCTTATGACCCCCGAGAAGATCTTCCATTGAGAGAATTTGTATCCCCTGTTCGTTCATATGAGCAAGCCTCATATGCTATAGTCTGGTCAGATCAGATCCCTGAATTTCAGCTGAAGCAACAACTGCAGAACCTGTGACTGTTGAACCCTGTAATACATACAAAGTTCCATGCTTGACACCTTTCAGAATCACATCAGAACTTTTGCAAACATGCAAACCTCCACCTTCACCTTTGAAACTGAAACCCTTGTTGTCTAGCAGAATCAAGGATATCAGATTCTTTGTCAAGAGTGGCACATGCATGATTTCCTTCAATGTGCAGAGCCTCCCATCATGTGTCCTAAACCTGATTGAGTCGATTCCAACCACCTTCCAGACATACCCGTTTTCCATAGAGACATTTCCCCCATCTGCACGGCTGTACGTAGTAAATAACTCTCTTTTGGGACATATATGGTAGGACGCCCCAGAGTCAAGGAACCACACATCAGACTGATGTATGTAATCATCTGTTAGCAGAACAAAATCTCCCTCTGAAGTGTTTCCACATTCAGCTACTGCTGCAGATCCAGAGTTATGTTCTTGTTACTTCTTCTTCTTAAGACATTCCTTCTTCCAATGACCTTTCTCCTTACAGTAGGCACAGACGTCTTTTGGTAATTTATAGCCGGAATTTTTCTTGCCCTTCTTACCGTCCTTGCTTCCTTTTGCCATCAACCCGGAAGCCTGATTTTCTGTACCTGTTCCAGCAGCCTTATGCCGCATCTCCCTGGTATGAAGAGACGACCTAACCTCTTCCAGCGTTACAGTCTCTTTTCCGACAATAAAAGACTCTCTAAAATTCTCATACGACGGAGGCAGAGACACCAGCAACATTAAGGCAGCATCCTCATATTTCACCACTTCATCAATATTACGCAATTCAAGCAGAATAGTATTCACTTGATCTAGGTGATCTCTAAGAGGCGTACCTTCAGACATGCGCAGACTGAAAAGACGTTGCTTCAGCATCAACCTGTTTGTCAGCGATTTCGTCATGTAGAGGTTTTCCAACTTTAACCACAAAGCGGCGGCCTTTTCCTGATCTGCGACTTCAGTGATTACGTCGTCCGCGAGACACAACATAATCGTTGAGTGAGCCTTCTCCTCCATAGTCGCATACTCAGCGGTGGATGTATCTGCGCCCTTCTTATCCAAAGCTAACGGCAACCAAAGACCTTGTTGCTTCAATAAAGCCCGCATCTTGATTTGCCACAGACTGAAACTATTTCTCCCGGTAAACCTGTCGATCTTCATCATGGATCCGGACATCGTTCTCGGCGGAAATCGAACCTCGCTCTGATACCAATTTTTTGTAACGAGAGATCGAACGAGAACAATAATAGAGATCGAGACACAGAGATTTACGTGGTTCACTAACTGTTACGTTAGCTACATCCACAACAAAGAAAGCAGAGTTTTATTATAGAACAGAATACTGAATTACACACATTCTAGGTACAACGTGTGTATATATATAGGGCAAAGAAAAAACCCTAATTCGACTAAATAACGGAAAACAAGCCCAGTGATAATACATTATGTATACCGTTTAGAGTTCCGGTCAACGACTGATTCAAGGCATATCAACAGGTTTATATTAGAAAACCTGACTAACTGGTTTTGGAAATACTGACATTGAACGGATAGACGTTTGGGGATTTCGAACACCATTTCTATTCCTAGAATGGATAGGAATGAATGCAATGCTATTTTTTGTATTGGGAGCTCAGGGTATCTTAGCTGCATTCATATATGGATGGTATTACAGAACCCCTGCAAAATCACTCGTGAGTATAACGAAACAAATGCTCTCTTTTTTATCGCGCTTGAACCGATTTTATTTTTGCTATCAACATGTTTTCATTGTATAAACCCGTCCAAAAATTGTGGTATCTTCAACAGGTACATTGGATAGAACGACATGCTTTCATTAATGTTTGGAACTCACAAAAAGTGGAACGCTGTTATACGTGATTTTTGCCGAGATTACATTCTGGGGTATCTCCGGCATCTTACACAAATTGGGCATTTACTGGAAGCTATAAGGACGTCAAAATTTGTGTACCTATTGTTTGATGAAATACTTTATGATCTTCCAAAATTTGATTTATGATTTGGACTGCAGAAATTTGAAGACCGGAATAGTAGTCAAATTTTCTTAGTTCTAATTTTGGGTCTGTATCAGTTTGTAGTATTTGGTTCTAGTTACACTTAATCGATGGAAGCAAACTTAAGCCGTTTTTGACATGGTCTTGGTGAGGCTCAAACGTGAACTTGGACAGCTCAAACAGTTAGTGAGGCCATTTTTTTCGGCACAAAATATGATGTCCACTGATTCTGGCTGAGTCTGACATGACCAAGGCTGTTACATATCGGATTTCGGTTCGTACTGGTCGAGGGCGATACACTGGTACGCCGGTATATCGGGGAAATTTCGGTTCAAATATCGGTGAAATATCGGTCCATATATTTTATACCTATAATTTTATAAAAAAATACTAGTTCATATTTTATAATTATAAATATATTTTAACACGTTATAAGAAACGTTTTTTCACAAAGTTTAGAAAGAAAAACTATTAATCATCTAAAATATATAGATCCATAGATTTCATACAAATTTCAAACTGGAAACATAAGAAAAACAAGAACAACTTCAAAGTTTATCGTCTAAAATGCTAATTAAACAAGGATATTACAATTCTAATCGAAATCGTTAGATTAATTATAGATATTATCATATCCATATATAATTCTAAAATATGAGTAAAAATTGAAACCCTAAAACAAGGATTTTTTTTAAAAAAAAAAAATAATTTTTTTTTAAAATTTTTTAATTTTTTTTTTTTAAATTTGATTTTTCAAAAATAAAAATAAAAATCATCCATATCGGCCGTATCGGTCCATATCGGCCGATATTTCGGTCCAAAAATCGTTGGCCGAAATTTCGGATTTCGTCTTCGTTTCACCCAGAAATCCGAAATTTCGGCGAAATTTTGGCCATTTCGGCCGAAATTAACTACATAGGACATGCTATATGATATATTCTGATTTAGGAACCCTCGGTTGTAAGCAGCGGAGGAGCCGATGCTTCCACTTGTAAGCTGGTTCTGGCTCTAGAAGCCTATTTATGCTTCTTTCTTCTTTTTTTTTTTTTTTTTTCAGAACTCTCAGATAATTATGATTTTTATTTTTATATCTGTCCCATACAATGAGATTTTATTTTTGTCCATTTCTATCTTCAATCGTGACTTAGCGAATAAAGAAGCAAACTTAAACATTTTTTATTTCAGAACTCACGTTGAGCTCGAATTAGATTTGAATTAAAGGGCGTGAGTTAGTAATTATAGTTTTAGTTTTATGAGCACTTACCATATTTTCAGCAACGGAGACCCCAAATGTGGGCACATGAATGGATTTCCTTTGGATTTAAAGTTGAAGAAGATATATGGGCTGTCATGGGGTCAGTAAAATGGCTAAACTGAAGATATGTTTCGCCACCCGGATCCAATTATTAAAATCCCCTCCTTGGTGGAAAGGACCGGCCTATAGGCACTTTTCTTCATCATATGCAACTTTTATTTGCAAGAAATTGTGCTGGCCTTAAAACAGGACCCCAGCCATTACATCTATTATCCATCCATTTATCATTGATTTTTTTACAATTTTATTGCCAACTCTCAACGAATATTTTTTTTTTCCTTTCTGAATTTAGCATGTTCTTCTCCAGACTTTCAGTTCCACTGAGGATTCAAAACGTCTTCATCATAGAGGTGTGTGGTGTGGGTATTTTATGTTTGTCTTTTAAAATGTCAACGGGGCATGCTGCTGCTCTAAGGAATTTGTTGAGGTGGAATTGGATGGCGTAGAATATAATGTTTGGGCACAAAATGGGATATGGGTTTTGGATATGTTTTTAGAATTTCAGTGTAAAAAGTTTTAGAGGATTAGATGACTATGATCATATGACATCATCCATATCCGCATATTTTGTATTAGAAACAACATTTGTTCTACACGCATGCCGTTTTAGACAATATATAAAACTGTCCACTCATAAAAAAGTGGATGCTATGTTTTTCTGAGGTAAATAAGGGGCGGCTGGTTTTGAGCCCAGTATATGTGTGTGCGACCTATATATTTTCTATTTAAACGACATATTTAGTTTTTTTGTAAAAATAATTAGCTGTATAACTGTGATTATTTGATCATGGTTTGGGGTGTCTGCGAATCAGATCGAATATTAGTTGTATCGTGTTGGTATCAATCTCATAGTAATCAATAATATTTAATATTAATTTTTAATCTTCCGAATCTCTTCGGAGTACAAATAAAATCCACAAACCAAATAATTTTTTGATGTGTGTAATTTTGAACTCATTTGTTGAAACTGCAGTTTCTATAGACTTCGTTAAGTCAAAAAGTCGGAAGTTAATTTGAGATATAATTTTAAAATAATTTTTGAAAATGAAAAATCTAACTTTTTTTGTGAGGTGATTTTTTTTTTTGTTCTGACTCCTAAAACTAATTCATAGGGTGTTTGAATACCATTTAAGAAGTAGTTTTTTAACTTCTAGAAGCAAAAATATCAGAAATTAATTTTTTTTGTTAAGAAAACACACATATATTACTTAACAAGGTTTTTACAGACATCCAGTAAAGGTTTCATCCTTACAAGAGAAACCAAAAAAAGAGGGAAAAAAACCCAGTTATCCTTTACAGAGTACTTTCTAGCTCGGATAGCAATCCGATTAACTAAGTATTCTTTGGTACGCTTAATGAAAACAACATTGAAAAAACTATTACAAGATGACAAGCCTTTACAATCATCTAGGAGATCACTACATCTCCAACTAACTTTACAATTGTCTCCTTTAACATAATCCACTATTTGAAGACAATCACTAACAAAAATCACCTTGGACAGATTCATCTCTTGAACCCAAGAGATAGCAAAAAAAAAGGCAGTTGCTTCAACACCAACTACTTCAGGAATCAGTCCAAATTCAGCTCTAGACCCCTTTATTCTACCTGCAGAATCACACCAAATGATTCCCAACCCATATTAATTTTTTTTGAAAGAACCATCTACAAACATAAAGTGATCCACCAAGTTACTGTTTATTTTAACTTCATTTTCTAGTATTCCTAACAGACTGAGAAGGAGTTATATAAGTATTATCATTCTTCTAACTTCAAGTAAAACCTTATCAAGATCAATAGTAATCTTTCTGAAAACAACTTTACATCTTAATTTTCAAATACTCCACATAACTATAACACCAACATTTGGATAATTAACATAATACACTGAATCACCCAAATCTTTATCATACCGGAAAAGAAAGATATCTTTAATCTGAATCAAGTTCATAAGAATCAAATGTTGGAGAGTGAGACCAAACCAAATATGAGCAGCAGTTGGGCAATGAATAAATAAATGATCAATTGTCTCCTGGTAATTCTTACAAAGAGGACAACAATCATCTATAGAAGTATTATAAGTATTAAGAAGATAATTAATTGGCAACATTTGAGAGAAAATTTTCCACGTAAAACTTTATCTTGGGAAGACAATCTAAAGTCCATAGTTTCCTCAAGAAAGAAGCTTCATCAAAACTGCTTATATCATTCATAAAAACTTTATATGCAAACTTAATAATAAAGTTACCCTCTTTTGTTTGAGCCCATATTATCTTATCTTTTTTTTTATTAAAATTCATATTCAAGGAACAAATACTTTTTACCTCCTCGGGCTGGAATAATGTATTTAGAAGACTAGGATTCCAATATTTGTTTTGAATATCAATAAGATCACTAACATACACATAGTTTCTATGAAACACTCAAAGCAACTACTTTCGTTGTTGTCGTTCAAATGCTTTAGTTTTCTTGGATAGGATTAGTAGAAACAATTGGAAAAGAACCAGAAGGAATCCAATTAGCAAATCAAATATTCGTAGAAGAACCATCATTAATTTTGCTGACAGTGTTATTTCTTATAGAATCTAAACTATTGACAATTCCTTTCCAAACCCAAGAACTACTATCAAAAGCCTTATAAATATCCAACAGATTCTGATTTGGGAAGTACTTGTCCTTCAATTTTTTTGAACAAAGTTGTTCTGGGTTTTGCAGCAATCTCCAACCAAGCTTAGCAATAAAAACCTTATTAGTAGCATAAGTATTTCTAAAACCTAATCCCCCATATTGTTTAGGCCTACCAATACTTACCCAAGATCTAAAGTAAACAACATTCTTAGGATCCTTTTTAGACCACCAAAAAGTTTTTTGAATAGAATTTATCTTAGAGGCTATTTTCTTAGTTAAAGGAAAACAAGCCATAATATTATCTTAGAGAGCACATGTTTAGTAAGAACAGTCCTACCAGCACCAGTTAGTTTATTCCTTTTCCAGTTATTCACTTTAGTAGAGAATTTTTCAATAATAAATTCAAAAGTTTTAGACTTATCCCTTCCGATAAAGAGGGGGGTATCCAGGTATTTTTCAGATTTAGACATGAATTTAATTTTAAGAGTTCTAGAAAAAAGTTTAATGTGCTTATGATGCAGTTTAGTGCTAGTAATAAAGCCTGATTTTTGAAAATTTATAGCCTGCCCAGAGGCTCTAGAAAAAACATTAATAAATTTCATAAGATTTCTAGCAGAAGTTAAAGAAGCTTTAGAGAAAAGCATACAGTTAACTGCAAAAAATATATGAGAAATAGAGGGACTATCTTTTCTGATTTTAAAACCTTGTATCCTATTATCATATTCAGCTTTTAATAAGAGTTGGAAAAGAGACTCTATACACAAAATAAATATATAAGGAGATAGACAGTCTCCTCGTCTGATTCCTCTAGTAGGTAAAAAACGTTCCCCCAGAGAGCCATTGACTAAGACAGAATAAGATGCAGTACTAATATATTGAAAAATAATTTGACAACAAGCTTCTGAAAAACCAGGTTTTAAAAAAGCATCTATAATAAAAGGTCATTCCAGCATATCCAAAGCTTTCGAAAGATCAAGCTTAATAGCCATATGACCATTCTTAGACTTTTTATGTTAAAAGAATGAAGAATCTCATGACTAATAATAACATTATCATGTATTTGTCTCTTTGCAATAAATGCAAATTGAAAAGGTGATATGATATCATCCAGCAAGGGTTTAAGACGATTAGTTAATTTTTTTGAAATAATTTTATAAATAGTATTAGAAAGACTAATGGGCCTAAAATCATTAGGGGTAGAAGGGAAACTTACCTTAGGTGTCAAAGATATAAAAGAATGATTCATCTGTTTCAAAAGAAATTTAGTTCTAAAAAAGTTTTGAACATGAGAAATTACCTCTTCTGAGATTATATCCCAATTATCCCTATAAAAATCAGCCGGAAATCCGTCTGGACCAGAAGATTTCCAAGGGCCATATTCTTAACAGTGGAATAAATCTTATCCACAGTTCTAATAGAAATCAAAGAAAAATTCATATCATTAGTAATAATAGGTTTAATATCATTTAAAGCTTCATCAATAAAACAGTTAGTAGGGTTAGAAAAAGAATAAATGTTTTTAAAATGATTAGTAATTAAACAAACAATTTGATCTCTATTATCAATCCAAATACCATGATTATCCTTAAGAGTATGTATAGTACTATTCATATTCCTAATCTTAACTATGTCATGAAAATAATGAGAGTTTCTATTATATTGAGTAATGTAATTAATTCTAGCCTTTTGTTCATAAAAACTTTTTTCTATTTTATACCAGTAATCGAGTTGTTTTGACTAATTTAAAATATAATTACCAATATCATTAGTATAGGGTAAAGATTACAATTTTTCAATTTTAGAGTTTAATCTACTTATAGTATTGTTTATATGCCCAAAAGATTTAATGTTCCAATCTTTGAGTTTATGTTTCACATTCTTAATTTTGCCCGCCACAACAAAACTAGGAGAACCTGTAACATTGCAATTCCAAGCATTGTGAAGAGCGTTTTTAAAATCAGGATTAGTTTGCCAACATCTAAAATATTTATATGGTTTAGCTAATCTAGGTTCATTATGAAAACAATCTAACAATATAGGACTATGATCAGAAAAAACTCTAGCAAGATTACTAACTATAGTATTAGGCAACAGAGTTAACCAGTCCTCATTAACAAAACCTCTATCTAACTTTTCAAAAATAAGCTCAACAGGATTCTTAAACCTTCTATTACACCAAGTAAAATGGTTTCCTAAGGACAAAACTTCTTGCATATTCATATCTCTAAGTTTACTTCTAAAAAAATTAGGAGGAAAAAAATAATTAGGGTTCCCTCCTAGTTTCTCAGATTCATGCTAAAATTAAAATCTCCTAAAAGAATCCATGACTGAGTAATGTTCTCTGCCATATGACGTAGGAAATCCCACTGGTTCTTCTTACCCATAATATTAAGAGCACCATATATGAAAGAAACAACACAATTCTTGATCTTAGAAGTAATGTCACACATAATATGAATCATATTCAGAGAGTTATGAAGTACTTTAATATTTAAATTAGCAAAATAGCCAACAGCCATACCACCTGATTTTCCAATTGCAGGAATAATACTCCAAGTATCGTATGGGAGATGATGAACATATTTATTAACAATATCAATATCTACCGTTGTTTCAATAACACATATAACATCTAGCCTATTCTTTTTAAAAAAAATTAGAAGATGTAACCATTTTTTATTCGAAAAACACCCATTCATATTCCAACATAAAACTTTCATGATGAGTAGATTTAAAACAACACAGAAAGTTAAAAATATAGAAAAAAAAACTTTAAGAGAATCAAAAGTACTTACAGGGTCATGACCAGAAGAAGTATCAGCATCCATAGGATCCTTAGGGTCCACCATCATGAAATTCAGTTCATTTTCAAATTCTTCAGCATAAATTTCAGGTTCTTGAGGAAGGGAAACAGTAGGTATATGCTCCTAAACAACTTCCTTATCATAAAAACAATCTTCATTAACTGGAATCCTTGAGTGAACATTGTCAGTATCAGCATTTACGATGAAGTCCGAAGAAAAGTTCGTAGAAGATAAGGAACTAAATATACAACCAGATGAAGTAAACAATGTTTGAGATAAAGTAGTACAGGATGCATTCCATTGAACATTAGACTGCAAATGACTAGAAGTAACAGAAAAACTTCCCCATAACAGAAATATGATGAAGATAAAGGGACAAAATGAGGGTAAAAAACCATAGGTGGCCAATGAGGGGTGGGGATCAAAGCATAAGGAGATGCAGAACCAAAGTTATTATAAAAAACAGACTCATATGCAGTCCTAGATCTTTTTCCCTTTTTATCATGCATAAGGAGAGCAGGGTCAACATAGCAATCATCCACCAATGGAGGAGGAATCAAAAAAGAAGAATGTCATAAATTAATTTGAGTACACAATTTCAGAATAATTTCTAAAAGTAAAACAATGAACTTTTTGTGAAAAATACTTTCTGAAGAAGCAGAAACACTTATGCTTCCGGTATTCAAACACCCTGTTAATGGAGAAGCAAAAACACTTTCATATTTAATATCCAAACATGTTAATAGTAGTGCTTATATTCTTTAATCTTTGTAATTGTTGTCTCTCTGTAATCATACTAGTAGTCTTTTGATAGTCATAATTTTCATGGCCCTTAAGATCAAGGAAACAGAACGCTCTATCCATTTTAAAATGAATGAGGGTCTATATAAATGAGTGAGATTTGCACTATGGATAAAGGAAAAAACATACTAGACTAGTGAAGATTTTCCGTTTAAAAATTTCTTTTACGTGATCAGGTGATCATTACCCGTCCAGGTAAATATCTAGTTATTTTAATAATAACAAACCTAGGTAGTACCCGCGTTTAGAGAGTTTAAATATTGTAAAAAATACTTAGACAAGGAAACATCGCCCGTTTGGTTTAGACGGGAAAACATCACCCGTCTAGTGTAGACTACCGACCACTCCTTCGATCGAAAGAGCGCATGAAGGAGTTTAGGTGAAATGGATATGCTTTCCACTACCCATATGACACCTAATTTAATCAATTTTGATCAATTTCTGTGAGGGCATAAATCCTACTCGACACGTGGCGCGAGATTAGAGCCGAAGTAACTTAGCTAAGGATAACTGTGTAATTTCCATATCTCACCCTCCCACTTATAAAAATGAAATGTATTAGGTTTTAGAGGGGATTCTTCTTCTTCTTCTTCTTCTAATGGAGCTCATTTGTAATCCAATAATCACATTGAAACCCTCCTTTGGATGTAGGCATTAACACCGAACCACGTAAATCGCTTGCGTGCTTTTCATTTACACTTTGCTTGTATGTGTGTTAGATTAAGATCTTTGGGTTTAGTCTTAGAATTTCCCACAACTACATTTTAACGCTAGAAAAAGAGTAAAAGATTTATCATACCTATTATTATAAAATCTCAAGAGCTTCCGTGAAGTTAGCTACAACACTATCTGCGGCCCTAGATATTTAATGGGCCTTCCCTAGATGCTGATACAGGTTGTGGCATATATCTCCATCATTCAACAATACATTTGGTGTTCTTCAACATCACTTCGATGAACACCAAACAACGAACACATAGCACAAACTCTCTATTACAGACTCTCAAAAACTCCATGGAATTACCCAAAAATTTATGTGTTTAAAACTCAACACAAAGATCAGTTTATATAAATTTTGAAACAGTACTTTTGGTGACGGTTGGTAACTTACAACTGTTGCTTTTCAAGGGACATGACTGTTCCAACAGTTTCTTCACAAATTGTCACCAATTCGAATGGATGTGGCTGTTCCAACAGTCACTTCTCAACAGTTAATTAACTGTCACTAATTCAAATGGATGTAACTGTTTCCAACAGTTATATTGCAACGGCTAGAAAGGGTTGCCGATTTCAAACGGTAGCAACTGTTCCTTGACATTTATTTGCAACTGTGAAAAACGTTGCCAATTTCAAACAGAAAAATTTGTCCACTACATCTATCTTTTGGATATGAATTAATTAGTACCGTTAGATCGTAACTAACTATATTAAATATAATCTCGACCGTCCATTTGATTTCCCTTATGTTTCAAACTTAACACAATTGTCATTCATATTGGATATGGGCTTGGGTGGCCATTCCAAGCCTAATTTCCAACAAGAACCCATACATTTAACTTTACCAGCTTGAATCCTCAAAGCTCGAATAATTCTAGACTGCACTTAACTCAAATGAAACGTCAGTGTGAATCACATATGCCATACATGCTCAGCAAAAACTTATTATAGCTTGTAGCCACCATGTTTGCTCCTTAAAATTTAAATATCAATCCATTTAATTACGTCATTGACATGAATATTTTGAAATTTAATGAAGGTATACAAGCAAGTTCCGGAGTTGCAATCTGAAAAGGTAGCAAAAAAGTCTCTTCGTGGATAAGGGCAACAAGGGAATGAGAAACTTCAACATTCAGCAAAGTTGCAGCATTAGCAACAAAAGAGGGCGCGAGCAAAAAGTGATCCAGTCAAATCAAAGGACGAGGTCCATAGTGATGTGAACACTCAATCTCCAACTAAGAAGCAATAATCCAAGTAGCAACAGCTTCTGGTCCTTTGGTCCAACCAGATACAAGAAATTGAGTAACTAACTGATTTAAAGAACAATGAAGATCAATGAAGACATTAAAATGATGACAGCTGAAGCTCCGGACATATTTGCGAAAGCCCGTAATTATCCTATGAGAGGCCATCTCTTTGCAGCCAAAAAGGAGACAACGGACCTCCAGAGGATGACTCTTCTAACGTGTTGTTCGTCGAGCGAAGTTTCTTTGATTATGTTTTATGCAGGCTCATTGCAGTGGTCATGCGCTCCTAAGATTGTATGCAACAATTTAGTATACGCTGACAAGAGCAGCAGCCCAAAGTCATGGAGAATACAACTCCAGCGAAGGGCACTTAGAGCGAAAAATGTTGAAAATGATATTGATCATTTAATTTTTCATTATTACAGGATTCGAAAGCCATAGCTCGGTCGAACATGTGAACTGCCATCTCAATGAACAAGAGTGATTAATTCCTTCGTTTCAGCAATTCACCAGCGCTTTCATTCATGAGGCAATTATGCAACCAAGAAATACTCGCCCGATTGTGGCAAGAGGCAGCTAAGACCTCGTTAAGAGGCAATTAAGACCTAAAAAACCCTGCATTACAGGCTAGAACCCCATGTGATGTGATCCGAAAGCCGCCTATAAAGCGAGGGTAGTCAAAACATAAGACATACTATTCGCTCAAGAAACAAGAGGCAAATTATAAGACCTATGAGACATTAAGTGGAGAGGTTCTAGGATCTTTCGCCTAAAAAGGTAAGAGGCACACTGAGTAAGTCCTATAATCAATTAAGACCTCATTATGAGACCGATAAGACCTTATTGTCTTAAAGGCAAGAGGCATTTAAGACTTAAAATTCGTCGAATATCGTCGGGTTATGGTTCACCGCTTATCGCCGCATCATAGCCTGGCTAAAGACATTCGGCAAGAGGTATAGACTATGCAAGAGGCGCCGAGGTACACGGTTGAGGCATGGGTGTTCGGCGCGTTTGAAGCGTGACCGACCATTTCCATATGGTCAAGTCCTTGATAGTTTATGCCTGGTCGCCAAGACACCCCTCCTAGGATGTGGACCTCGTACCCTAAGCCAAATCGGCGAAGGAATAAGGGGTCCACGAAAAAAAAACTAGTTGTTGCATAACGGGATGGTAGGAGCTAGGTAATAGCTACCAGAAGTAAGCTTCCTTGAATGGGCAGCTAGGGGGAACATAAAGGGATGACACCCTCCTCTAGGAAGATGAAGTAGTCTGATAAGGCGAGGTTTGAGAGACTATTGCTTATGGGAGTATTTAGGCTCGCTTACTTCGCCGACGAAATAAATGACCATCAAGAATGCACCGTTTCGTATAAAGACAATATAAGATCTCACGAAGGAAAAATGGAGAATTGAAAAAAAAAACCAATGACCTAGCTATTGCTAGGAAAGTTTGAATTTCTAATATTCTTTTATGGGTCATGTTACATAGCGGATACAACCTTATAAATATTTATGGGCATGGTGAAAGAACAAAGATTGCATTTAAGCCTCAGCGAAGTCAGGATGCTACTGCATACGAATACAAAATGTCATCCGAAGAAATGCCTTTGTATTTCTCATCGATTCCTTCGTGGCAACAAAGAAGTTGCATCATTATCGCCGGAAGAGGAGCCATAGATGAGGCAAACTAAAGCATATACGTGAGCAAATATCCGGATAGAAGCTCAGTCACTACATCGCCACGCGTCTCGTTCCAAAAGTCACACCAAGATGAATTTTTCCTTAAGGATTCTTTTTCAAACAATACTCAAGAAAAAAGAGGCAAAATGTGAGGACATAAATCCTACTCGACACGTGGCACGAGATTAGAGCCGAAGTAACTTAGTCCCTATAGAGTGTCTATACCACATCTAGTTTTATTAGCTTATTTTGTAAGCTAAGAATAAATGCATAATTTCCATATCTCACCATCCCGCCTATAAAAAGGAAATGTATTAGGTTTTAGAGAGGATTTTTCTTCTTCTTCTAATGGAGCTCATTTGTAATCAATAATCACAGTAAAACCCTCCTATGTAGGCATTAACGTCGAACCACGTAAATCTCTTGCGTGCTTTTTATTTACACTTTACTTGTATATGTGTTAGATTAGGATCTTTGGGTGTAGTTGTAGGATTTTTCGTAACTACAATATTTTTCACTTTGAATGAATATTCTCTAGTTTTTATCCATGGCTCTTGTTCTGATAGAGGATACAAGTTTACTAAGAAAGGTACGACAATCCATATAAAACAAATTTAATTTGTCTTATATGAATATTTTTTTTGATGATACACCATACGAGAAATTATGATTGTGGACGTTGTGGTCTGGTGATTGACCATATCCCACTGGTTTCTTAGTTTTCTTGAAGATCTAGAATTGTTAGTTAATGAATAACTGAGAGCTAAGCCAGCAGCCCAACAGTGTGGTAACGTGTAGATGTACATTATCTACGTCATGTGGATTAGTATTTTTAGGTTATTTTAGTATTATTAATAGCCTGACAGTAACCACTGTATAACGACTACTTAACCAAATTTTGCACTAGTGTTTATTATTAGTATAACAAGAAGGATAATGATCCACGCTATAGTGCTGAGATAAGGTATCTAAGTGGCGTTGCCTGCCTAGTTCTCTATTGTTTGCATAATTGAATGAATGCCGACTTCGCCAATTATTTTGCATTTGATTAATAGAGTAATCAATACGGAAGAGTTGTGTGGCTAATATGGTCGACAATGATAGAATCCCACCTGAAATGTTAAGTTTTCACTTATCTGCATGTGGAAAAATCCATGGTGTTACAAGCTCTCCATTGTATTTGTTAATCCAGAGCCAGAGGTGGTAGTGGTGGCATTGGTGAGATTGGTTAAAAGGTTGGAGAAGGCCAAATAGGCGAGTGTGCGTAGGTCCCAATAGATAGTGAGGAGAAGTCCATTTGAAGGTGCAAGAGAACTAAACCACGAAAGGCAATGAATCAAAAGCTCAATCGCCCACTACTACTAACCTCATTATCAACAACCTAATTCCTCTCTTCGTGGACTAATACTACTAATATTTAAACTCTATCCAAAAGCTGATTATTAGGTTTTATAATCCAACAACATTACTCAGCAAACTTCTTAAGAGAAAGGTGGGGTTTTACACTGCCACCTATCTAACTTTTGATCAGAATATACAGGGAATTGTATTAAAATACTGATCAATAAAATCATACTTCCGGTGACACTATCTACGACTTTTGAGGGTTGCACAAGGCGGGGCTCAATTTTGACTATGTAGCTAAAAATGAATAGTTAAACTTAAATACACATATCAATGAATTACTATCATATTTTGTCTGTGTTGCTGGATGCATTTACAAATCTACAGTGTTTATCATAAAAACCAACAAAGTCAACTACCCAAACACTAGTTATAATTAAACACACATTACAGTGATATAATGTGTGATCACTACATTCTAATCCAAAACCAAACTCAACATGCCCGAGTTTTACAGCCAGCAATCATTAAAAAATCTCAAAAAAATCATTTTTATTAGCATAAATTGAGATGAAATCGACTAGACATCAAGGATTATTTCCATGATTAAACAGGAATTAGGCATCTCTTTACTTTTAGTTTGCTTTCGGAAGGGTTCTTTCCGGTCGGGCCATGTTGGGACCTCCATTATTCCCCTCTCCAAATCCCCACCTCAAAACATACACCACTTTCACCGAGCTTTCCGCCTACGTATAAAAAAAATACACTAAATTATGCCATGAAAATTCAAGTTCATTTAATCAAGGCCGTAAAACAACATTGATCAAAATTAATACTAGTATCATTCTCCACCGATAAATAATAAAATCCAATGATCAATGAGACATTAAAGACGGTATTATAATAATTAACTTACTGTCATCTGTACTGAATCACCATTTTTGTATTGTTATTTCTCATTTCCCAAGAAGCTTCAAAAGGCTTCGAAAAAGATAAAGAAATCGAAAGTCGGTTTATTGCACGAGAGGGTCACAATTATTTTATTTCTTACAGAAAGCTCCACTCATTATAAAAAGCAAACTTTTATCTACTAGGGGTATTTTAGTCTATTGACCTCTTCAAGCCTAGTTTTCAAGAGGCTAAATCAATTTAGGCGCTCAAACTCTGAGAATCTGATTAGCTAACAACCTTACTTTTGTTGAATAATACCGAATATACCCATATTACCCTTTCCATAATACAAACCTTAAAATAATGAAATCTCTATTTTACCCCTCTATATATATATAAAAAAGAACCCCCACGCTAGAAAATGAAAGGGAAACATCAAAATCCAACCTAATATTGAATCAATCAAACAAAGTTTGCCAGAGAAGAGAGGAAACAAGAAAACAAACAAATACCCAAACAACAACTAATTGCTGATAGACATTATTTTCTTCTTGCATCATCAACATCTTCATTACCACAACATCATCATCCAGAAAAATGATAGCTCCATTTTACCCACTTTTTATCATCACACCTATCTCAATCTCTTCTATCTAGATAAACACATTTCCCTTTGTTGTTTTGGTTTCCATATAAACATTTGATGAAGAAATGTCGGAATTTAATAGATTAAGGATCTCTAAATATAGAGGATTCTATAATGTCAAGATGAACAGAGATCCTCATCATCATCAGAATAGTAATAATAACAATAATCATAAGAGGAGTTATTATTTCTATAGATATTTCAAATGGGTTCTTTGGATTTCATTCTCTCTTTATTTCTTCACATCTTTTCTCATCACAATCAATAACAACATTAAACCAATTTCCTCTCTATCAAAAACCACAATTATTTCAACCTCAACAAACCCATCTTCCTCTGTTATTTCTAGAGCTCTGTTTGAAGATTCTTCTGTTCAGAAACCAAAATTAATCCCATCTCAAACAGAGTCTGAGATATTACCATTGAAAGTATATATCTATGATCTCCCATCAAAATACAACACCGATTGGTTAACAAACAAAAGATGTAGTAATCATTTATTTGCATCAGAAGTAGCTATACATAAAGCTTTATTGAAAAGTGATGTACGTACATTGAATCCATTTGAAGCTGATTTTTTCTTTGTACCAGTATATGTATCTTGTAATTTCAATACTTCAAATGGGTTTCCATCACTGATTCATGCTAGACCTTTATTAAAATCTGCTATTCAATTTGTTTCTGAATCGGTACCATTTTGGAATCGAAGTCATGGTGAAGATCATGTTTTTGTTGCTTCTCATGATTATGGGGCTTGTTTTCATCCAATGGTAAGTCTCCAATTTTCAATTTTTTGATCAATTTTTTTTTTTTGTGTGTGTGTGTGTTTTTGAAACGATGGGGTTCTTGAAAATCGACTGAGCTGTTACTTTTGATTGCAGGAGGACATTGCAATTGAAGATGGTATTCCAAGTTTTCTGAAGAAGTCAATAATTCTGCAAACATTTGGGGTCAGATTCCGGCATCCATGTCAAGAAGTTGAGAATATTGTGATTCCACCATATGTTTCACCACACAAAATTCATTCAACTCTGAAAAATGCGACTAATGGCAAAAGAGATATTTTCGCATTTTTTAGGGGTAAAATGGAGTTACACCCCAAGAACATAAATGGTCGAATTTACAGCAAGTAATAAATTCTGACTTTTCAACCTCCTTTAAGCTTTTACTCTTCATTTGTGGCATTGTGAAATTTACCATCTTGCCCTAGACTGATACTAATATTTCCCTGGCTTTTATTTTATTTTCAGGGGCATTCGGACGAAGCTATGGAAAAAATTCAGTAGAAATAGGAAATTTTATCTAAAACGGCATAGATATGATGGATATCAATCAGAGATCGTACGGTCAGTATTTTGTCTATGTCCATTAGGATGGGCTCCATGGAGTCCCAGATTAGTTGAATCAGTAGCCCTAGGTTGTATACCCGTGATCATAGCTGATAACATTCGATTACCCTATTCAGATAAAATCCAATGGTCAAAAATCTCTCTAACCGTACCCGAGAAAGATGTAAACAAACTCGGTACAATCCTAGAACACGTGGCAGCTACTAACCTCACCATCATACAAAAGAATCTGTGGGACCCATCTAATCTACGGGCACTGCTCTTCAACGGAGTCATCCAACAAGGAGATGCCACGTGGCAAGTGTTGGATAGTCTATCGAAAACGCTACATCTATCGTACAGAAGACATCAACCTAATCACGTGGTGACACGTGAGATCGGAGGTTGAAGAGTGGAAGACAGCTAAGCTTTGTAGTGACAGTGGGGTCAGTTTTTTCAGTGTAGTTGTTTTTTCTGTGACGTGGTACTACTTGGTGTAAGAATAGGTTTAGGTAGTACCTGAAATTTTACAGCCTGTACATAAAATATACAGCACCCCAAAAAAAATGAAATAAAATAAAATTCTTTGATTTTTTTTATTGATTCTGATATTTATATCCAGCTTGATTAATAATAACTGTTGGGTAATGCATTGAATGTTGGTACTTAAATTTTAAAGAATGGAGGTATAAAAAAAGGGCAAAAGGAGCGGTGTTTACATTGAGAGTATAAAAAGTCACGAGAGTGTCAGAATCTCTTAGTAAATGCTGCAGAATTTCTTTGCTCTTATTGAAAATGTTTTAATGTCTCAATCTGTGAATGCATCCAATGCTGCTGTCATTCGCGTCCTTTTTTTTAATCATGGACAGACAAAATTTTATACTAAAGAGTTTGAATTCCCAAATATTACGTGGGGCAGAGAGTCTCGTGAGAAGGAGAGGGAGAGGTTCAAAAATGATCAGTTTGGGAATTGGGATCATATGGCATTTTTGTTAATAAGTGTTTATCTGGTAGTGGTGTATCTGCATCAGTGTTAGTATTGGTCACCTCAGATGCAAATCCGATTAGGAACTATAGTTAGACTCAATAATGCAACGTCTTTTCCTTTTGTTGCAAATATTTCACCCTCCACACGAAATTCCACTCTCCTCTATCTTACCCAAGTTCATTGGTTTCAAAAGCAATCCGCCACTTTTTGGCAACTTTCACTTTCAACCGATGAACGGCCTACGTGCCCTTTACGCCCAGTCATTCTGAAGAACACTCGCCCCCCCCCCCCCCCGTATTATTGCGGCTGCTGGCACGAAGTTAGCCGGGGCTTCTTCCTCAACCTCTACATACATGGTTACCAGATACCCACGGAGAAGCACATTACAGTACATGTATGCTTCTAGCCGGAATCTTATTAAAAATGGGAGCATATGGGTTGGTTCGGATCAATATGGAATTATTACCCCATGCTCATTCCTTTTTTTCTCCCTGGTTGATTATTGTAGGCACAGTGCAAATAATCTATGCAGCTTTAACATCTCCCGGTTACTGTGTCAGCATCATGAAATTATAAATTTTGGAATGAATTAATTTTGGAGGATATAAAGATCATGACGTTCTGAGTATGAAATCCATCCCTTCCTGAATTGAACTTGTGAAAGTTATTGTGGTCGGTATCATGACTCATTCAAATAGGCCATGAAGAAGTTCATTGTGGTCGACATAGGCATATTTAAAAAGATATGGATGAGTATGAACAGCCAAAGGGAAATTAACAATCAATCCACAAAAAAATAAATATAAGAACTACAGGTTCAAATTTCAAATAGGCACGCAACTGAGACTGATTTACGTTAGGTTGGTCGTGGCTTGATATATCACAATAGATAGAGACTCCTCCTTAAGTGTTCTTCTAGAGGAAAGTGTTTTGAAATGTTGGTATTCTCATGGTCTTTGTCAAAATAGCTAAGCTTATAAGAAGCCCAAACGAAAGACGGTAGCCCAAATTCGAGACAGAATGCATTATTTAAAGGATGAGATGCTATCATGCTGTAGGGTAATGGAGCTAGTGGATTCCGTTCTATAACTTGCGAACAAATCGGTTTCTCCAGTGGTATGAGACCATGAATGAATGACATGAAGATGACAAATCCAGTTAGAATGTAAACCTCATTTTTATTGTGGAAATATTGACAAAGAAAGCATGTTCCACGCCACCCCTATGTTGTGTGAGGCGCAAGGCGACCAGAAAAAAAAAAAAAAAAAAAAAGTTGTAGCTCCCGCCTTTTGCGCATCCTTCACGTTTCGTGTGCCTTTGGCGCCTAGGCGAGCGCCTCGGACGCCTTTAACAACATAGCACCACCCCCCAACAGAAAGCAGAAAGCTGAACTCATCTTCCTCTCCATAACTACCTTACCTCTCAGTAAGCATTTTTCGCTCACGTAATGTAGTAGCAACAATAAACTCAAATTTGGAAAGACACAAGGCGAGGCGTTTCGTGCATTGCGGTAATGATTACTCACCCTGTTGTTTTAAGCTATTTACATTCATTTTCATATTTACATTTTTTAGTTTTAATTAAGAACTAGAAATTCTTTAAGAAACTGTATAATGCGAGCTATGTCTGAGAAGGGTTTCTTACCACTTAATGTTCCCGTGGAAGCATTCTTCGAGTCGTATAGTATTTACGACTCCCCGCCCATCAACGTGTTCCTCACTTCACCTTCAATCTTTTTGGTCGATAGGGAGAAACCATTCCCTTCATCAAGATGGATTTTATATACTTCCCATTCTCGATCTCTAATTATATGTCTCCCAATCTTAGCCTGAAAAACAAAGGGATCAGTAATGTGTATTCGAGGAAAGGAATCCGAAGATTGTTGAAAGAAGATTGTGTAAATGTTTGACGCTTTAAATAAGTATAATAGGAAAGATGCTACCGAGAATATGCATGTGCCAAGCCTCTTGAGGGCGAGAGTAATGTCATAGAAAACAAGAGGACGTCCTTTGCTGGATAACTCCACAGGATTAGCAACTAGAAGTTCTGTGTCGGGACCCTGGCTGACCATTGTCACTCTGAGTGGATGGGTCAGTTAGGCGTGAGCACAATGAAGTCTGTTTGTTCGGGTCTACAACCTTCTTGCCATCTGCTTGTACTACAAACAAATCGACCTCACACTTTCTTCTTTGTTTCGTGTTAAATCGCCCATAAGAAATCTGACACATAGCAAGGCAAGCTTTTCCAATAAACACAACTAATAAAAGATCAATGTACTGCAAATGGTTCACTATGCAAATTGTCACCTAAGTTTTCGGATGAAGATCTTCTTGGCGGAGGATATACATTATCGCAAAATCAGTTTTTATTTGGGTAGTCTTCTTAAAGCAACATAATCAAGGCAAAACAAAAACTAAGATCACTTTGCACTTGTTGAAAGTAAATCTTAAGCACAGAATTGAGCACAATAATGCTGGTGGATTTGTTAGAAAAGTAGTAATCCTGGGTAAATCATTAAGGACGAACATTCCGGACAAGCAAATTTCAGCAGTAAAGGAAACACTTATAAGAAATACTAGGCAGAACATTAGGGGAAAACGTTCGGAACAAGTAAGTTTCAGCAGTTACTGAATTTAAAAGAGAGAAAAGCTCCTAAGTTTACTGGTGGGGATTCGCAGTTTTACCAACCTGAATGTTGTAATCCTTTAGAGTTCTCATGATGTCATAGAGTAGTCCTTTGTGGTCCTCACATTGAATTTGGATGAGAGTGTGAGCTGGGCTGAGGTAGTTATCCATAGTGACAGATACGTTTTTCTGATCGGTATATACACTTGTGGGTTCTTTTGGCATCTCTAAGCTAAACATCTCTTCTGCAAGATCAGGAGGAAGAAAAGTGTTCCCTTGCGAAGAAGTTGCCATCTCCGTAACAACTAATTGTATATCACAGCTTATCGCTACATCCCCTAAAACCGCTTTCAGATGGCTGTATGCATCCTCTTGTCTGCTCTTTGTATGTAGAAGTTCCCTAATTATCAACCCACAAACGAGAATCAAAATGCAGTACAAAAAAAAAGAACATCCTAACTCACCTAATGTAAGCATAGTCAAAAGTGAGTAACTCATGATGGTACAGCATAATGTGCAAAACGCAGAACCTTTACATCGAACATTTCCTTTCCTTTTTATTCTTTGTTTTCATTTGTTTATCATTTGAAATTCTGAATGGGGTACGAAGTGAGTGTTCTTGACTAGATAAAAGCTATTTCAACATTCTAGTTAGACTTGTAATTGCTTTCTATCGCAAAACATGAAAATTAATCCAACTAGTACAATGAAAGTGATTAAAACACACTACTACTTCAAAATGTCTGACAAAATTAGGAAGTAAAATGTCGAACCTTGTGTCCGTTATAAAAAACAAATCCATCACGCTCCTATCCGGAGTGGTCGATATCTTCACTCTCTTTATAACAAGCTCAAGCTCACATAGAACCATTGTAACATCTGCCAAAAATCCAAAATTAATTAAAAATAACAGCCAAGTTCCAATTTTTTGCCTTCACCAGTAAACCCTTGATTCAAAATCTATAGTATACCCATTTTAAGATTGCATTACTAGGAAACCAGTGAAATGCCCCAAACCCCTAAATTTGAAAACCTCAATTCTGAAATACAAGACAAAAATTAAAAACACAGATCCAAACTGAATTGTTCTAAAGTAAGTAAAGAAAAGGAGATCTTACCATGCACAAGACCACTTCTATCATTACAACATAACTTCAATAGAAAAACCTCAGGAGGTTTAGGTTGTTGAATGGATTCAGCCTTATAATAGTAAATCTCAGAAGCTGATGAACAAGGTGGACATGCTTCTACTAATCTGTTCTTCAATAAACTCCATCTTGTTGTTGATTTCCCAACTACCCAAAACAGTAAATAGCACCATTTCCCATCTGTTGAAACATCTACACACACAAAAAAAAACACAGTAATTACTTAATAGCCTAAAGGAAAACTGGTGTGTAAATAGGAAAGGAAGATCTTTCTTACCTCCCTTGACAATGCTCAACTGAAACAAACAGTGGCGAATCACGAGTAAAAGTTGTATGGCGTAAGAGCACCGACACTAGTGGGAGTAAATGATGGACCAAACCCAAATTTGGTCTTTGATCCGTCCAAATTCAATCATAGTGGGATGACTGAATTTAAGTTTTCGTCCGGATTTTTTTATTATTTGGGATCAAAAATGATCCCAAAACTGGTCCAAACCCAATTATAATGGACCGTTAACCTAACCGTGCATCTCGTGTCAGGCGTGACGCTGGCTCTCCGTCTAGTGCCAGACGATTAACTAGATGTGTGTTTCATTTGTCAGACGTGAATCAGAACTCCGCCCATCAAACGTTCACCCAAGAGCACGTCCAATCAAGTGTGACGCTAAAAGCACGCTTGGTAATCAAACATTCTCCTAGATTAATACTTATGTTGGGCGTCTGGATAAGAAAACGTTTGTTGTAAGCGTACGCCTGTTATAGGCGTACGCCTAAGAGAGCGCCTGTTTAAATAGCAATCCACTAAAAGTACATAATAATTTGTTGCTTCCTTCGTGTAGTTAAGTCTTTTACTTTTTACTGGCTTAAACTTCATTACTAAACATTCTGCAACCTATTGTTACTCTTACTGGCTACAAGAAGTATGAACCCATTGGTGAACCAATTTAGCAACACCTGACACTTGTAAAAGATATCTATGGACTATGGTTCAATACCAAACATTTTCACCTCTCTATTAGAGCATTATTTATGGGCATTTGCAAGTAGTGAAATCAAAACGTAACCTTATGACTCCGCCGTCTTCTTAAGAACACGTACTAGTTGCACGTGATACGTGCGTTGTGCTAGGGAAGCGCCTGGTAATCAAGCGTAACCTTAAGACTTCGCTCGTCTTCTTTGAAACACGTACCAGCTGCACGTGTTTCCAGGCGTGTTTTTAGGATAACGCCCCATCAAACGTTCGGCTAAATACACGCTTGTCGGTGGGGCGTGCTAAGCGTGTGTCTATCATCAGACGTTCTTTTGGATTGCGTCTCCCACCGAATGTTCATCCAGCCTCCACCCCAGCCAAGCGTTTTCACAGGCGTACGCCCGTAAAACATAATTTCAACAGGCGTTAGTTTAGAATTACGCCCGATCAAATTTTAATCACTGACCGTTGCGTTTCAGGCGGAATAAAGATCAAAATTTTTACTCTTTAATCTTTGGGTTTGGTCGTCCCACTGTGGATGCTCTAAGGAAATTTTTTTTCTCAAAAGTCACCAAAACAGAAAATTAACCTTTATTAAAAGTTATAATCAGGGTTACATATAAAAAAAATTAATAATTTTTGCAAAAAAAAAAAACAGTAGTGATCTTAATTTTACTATTTTTTACAAGTGTGAGCAGTGATCTTGATAACTATTTATCTAGACCATGAAAAAGTAAGTTGATATCTGATTATTTGCTATGATCTATTTTTCCTCTCCATTTTTTTTTGAAGTAAAATTGAAGATTATTTAACTAAATTAAACCTTAAATTCGGAAATATTGAGAAAACATTGAAACAGAGTTTTGGGGATCGTTTCTATTTAACTTTGGGTGAATAGTAATCAAAATTTGTTTAAATTCCTCTATTTCAGGTAAAGGTAATTATTATTGGTGGAAAATTAAATATTTATTTTTTTAGAAGATATAATTAGATATATTTAAATAGTCTGTGGGTTAGAACCCCACTACCCTATACCTCTTACTACTAAAACCCCAGTCAAAACAAAATGAAATAAAAATTCAATTTGAATAAATCTGTCTAAACTACTCTTTACATTAATTCAACCCAACAAAAATAAAACTCAACCCCATTCTTAAACTACCCTTTACATTAATAATTCAACCCAACAAAAACAAAAATCAACCCCACTTTTAATCTTTATTCTCTCTCACCGCCAACAATATCAACATCAACTCACCACCACTAACCAACAACAACCACCATCATCCAGCAACACCACAACTACCATCCATAACCTAACAGAAGCACCAACCACCACCACCAACCAGCACCGCCATCACCCATCACCACCACCAATGAGCACCACTAACAACCACCAGGTCAACTACCAAAGAGCACCACCACCAACCACCACCAGCAGAAACGAAAACTAGAACCAACACCCACCACCACCACCAACCACCACCAACAACAACCAACACCACAGCCAACACCAGCACCACTTTCACCACCAACACCAACATCAATGAGCACCACTAACAACCACCAGATCCACCACCAACGAGCACCACCACCAACCATCACCAACAACAATGAAAACCAGAACCAACACCAACCACCACCACCAACCAGCACCACCAACAACCACCACCACCACCACCAACAACATAAACATTATCCCACTACCATCAACCGGAAAACACCACCACCGACCAACACTATCATCAACACCACCACCACAAACCAGCAACATCACCATAAAAAACTTACCATATTATTAAAACATTGGTTTTAACGATAAAAATTAGGCAGAAAAATGATGAAACCAAATTTGGTTTCAAGATAAAATTTGTATTTCACCAACACAACTTCAACGAAAAAACCAAATGCACCAAATTGAATAAACTAGGAAAAATTTAGTTGAAACCAAATTTGGTTTCAATATAAACGTATTGTTTCACCATTAAACTTTGGTTTCACGGTAAAAAGTAGGCACAAATCAGATGAAACCAAATTTGGTTTCTATAAAACTTATTGTTTTCACCAACACAAAAATTGGTTTAAGCGTTGTTTGTTTTTCTAAAATTTGTTGAAACAAAAAAAGGTTCCATCATTTATTTTATTCCAGATGAAACCAAAAAAAGTTTCATCATTTTTCAGACATTCCTCCAACATAAAACATTGGTTTCAACGTTGTTTAGTTTTTTTAAAAATTGATGAAACCAAATTTGCTTTCATCATTTTTCTGACGTTTCACCACCAAAAAACCCTAATTTCGACAATGATAATGTATCGTTATTTTTTTATGATGATTTTCGACGATGATGATCTGGATGTGTTGGTGATGCTTGTAGAGGATAGAAGGACGAGGAAGAGGTGTTGTTGGTGGTGGATCTGGATATGTAGTGGTGGGGGAGAAAAAATTACAAGGAGGAAGCGATGAGGGAGGAGGAGGTATTGTTGGTGGCTGATCTGGACATAGAAAGAGAAGGAGGTACGGGTGATGTTGGTGGAGAAGACGGAGGTGCTGTTAGTGGCTGATATGGGTGACAGAGCTATTATTGGTGAACATAAAAATAAAATAAAAAGAGAGAAGAAGAGAAGAAGACAGAGGTGTCGTTGCTCCGGATCTATCTTTTCTCACTGGTTTGGTGGTAGCGGAGCTACTGTTGGTGGTGGGGAGGAGGAGGAAGAAGAAGAGAAGAAGAAGAAGAACCCGTTGTAAATAAAAAAAAAGGTAAGGGTGACATTTTTAAAAGTGGTAAAAACTAAATTTAAACATTATAAATAAAAATGGGGTTTTTATTTTATTTTTATTTCAAATGATTTTTATTTATGAAGAATAATATTGGAGGAGTTTTTGTATGCTAAGTATGGTTAACTTGATTTATTTTCACTTGTTATGTTATTTAAATACATATAATTAATATTCTCTTTAAAATTTGGTGGGGGCCAGAGTCCCCACAAGCCCCTTACTAGATTCGCCAGTGGAAACAAAAGTATTATCCGACAAAGATCACAACCCAAACCAGTTTTGTCTAGAAATTTACAGTAATTATGTGTAGATTTTCTTGGTTTTCAGATTGACTGATAAGAACAACATCATCTGAAGGTATACCCATTTTTCTTATCGAAAAATGGGATTATGTTACTGTCTTCTCCCTACTGCTATGTTTTTGTTTAAAAATAGGAGGATGTGTATGAAAAATTTTACATAAAAAGGAAAGTAGAATCAAAGAAAGTATAAGTGAATTCAAAGCAATAAAAGATTTTTCTTTTTCCTTGGAGATTTTTGAGTCTCCATCAGTATCCATTCTAAGAACATCTTATATCAATATTATAAGTATTGAGATTTTGTAGGGGTTTTTCTCGCACGATATATCAAAAACCTGGTTTAATTGGAGGTTTGTAGAATTAATAGAGGGTTTTAGGAAAAAATAAAATAGGGTCACCCAAAAGTAATTCCTAGAACGTCTTAGCCATATATTTTTGTAAATGGCTAAACTACCCCATTTGATTAGCCTTAATATATGATTAATTTAGTTAATTAATTAGATTAGATTAGTTATATAGATTATGGTTATGATTAAAGTTAGATAATTTTTTATTTATTTTTATGAGTAGAGGAAGAAGAGGGGCTTTTAGAGGGAAAAAGTGAAAAACAAAATGAAGAACCCATAACTCAAAACACTCAGGTTAATTACCAATAGCTTACTAATGGTTGATTTTTTTTTTAAATCGTCAAATCATTATGGGAAAGCAAACACACAGTATAAGGGTCGTCATGGTCATAACATCCAACACTGACGACCCTTACCTGTAAATTCACCAGGCTATGAAAAATCGTCATGATTGATAAAATAGTCCATGACAACGCTAACTATATTATCTTCACTTTTTCTTGGATGTTTTAGTGTGATAGGGTCGCATCGGTTCACATCCTAAACCATGACGACTCTAATCTGCCATTATTTGGGTGAGTTGGAGTCGTCATGGTCGACACCAATAGACAATGACGACCCAATTAGATTATGAGGTCGTTGTGGTTTATCGAAGGGTCGTTACAGATTATATAAATAGGGTCGGCATGGTTTTAGGTAAAACCAATGCGACCCTAAATTGACTCTTCGTCTTCAGGAAAAAACCAATAAGGGTCGTCATGGTCGAAAATAAAAAACAATGACGATTTTTCATAATTTTAAAATGCACATGAAAAGTCGTCATGGTCTAAGATTTAGAACCATGACGACCTTTACAGAATTTTAAAAAAAATATACGGAGGAATAAGGGTCGTTAGGAAGAAGAGAAGAGGAAAGACTGAATGATTTTAGAATAGAAAGGGGGCTGATGATTTTAAAGGTATTAGGATTTTAGGTTTAATTATTATGGGAAGGGTAAAATAGTATTTCCACCACCACTTAACCCCCTATAATTTTTGGTGTGTGGATAAATTTGGCATAGCCCCCTATTAATTCTACAAATCCTCAGTTAAATCAGGATAAAAAACCATACGGGAGACTCTTAGTTGTCACATTAGCATATGCAAAGATTTTTTTCTTCCCATTTCTTAGGGTCCAAATGTCCGACAGTAGGGTAGGAATATCTTCTTTGTAAAGGAATATGTCATGCGTTCGTCAGAGATGGTATGAGATAAAAAATTATTATACTTCTATTGTTTTTGAGCATATTTATAAAAAAAGCAAATTTTTTAGCGGATGCTTTGGCTAATAAGGGATGTTTATTCTTTAATGACAATGGTATGAGTTTTAAGGGGAGACCGGATTTTTTAATTTCTGTAGAATACCCAAATATCTCGTATTTTAGATTTAAATAATTTATAAGTTTTTGAAATCTTTTGACCTGTTTCATTGTATTTTTTTTTGTAAATATTACTATTCATTAATATAATTTTTGACTTATAAAAAAAAAGTCATGCCATTGGAAAATATTTTATGCCTTCCTTTAACTATTATTTTGATGGAGTGGTGATGCCATGTCCGACCGCTGATTTGACTCCGCCACTACTGGTGATGCTATATCCAGCAGCTAATTTGTTTAGCTTAATGGGATAGCACAACTGAGAATCTGAAGGAATGAAGTGATAATTAATCGGGTTAATTAGATTTTGGTACCTGGGTTTTGACCAGATTTAGTGTTTTTTACTTACATTTGTCCAACGTTAGTGTTTAGTACCTGGAATCATTGTTCACCCAGATAAGACAAAACATATTATGAAGGAAGTTCACGGGTGAACAGTGATTCCAGGTACTAAACACTAACGTTGGACAAATATAAATAAAAACACTAAATCTGGTTAAAACTCAGGTACCAAAGTCTAATTATCCTTAATTAATGAGTCTACCTAATTAAAAATTCATGTCAAATGCCATCTTAACTTTGACGATTCTGTGTCATTGGTACATGTTAACCACCTCCAACATCTTTGGAGGTGACAATTTGAGATGATAGCATAACTAATGACTATAAATTCATAAATTTCTTATCCATGAGAAAAGAAATTTGGTCTAAGAGAATCTAGAGTATCACCATATCATTGTCCAAAGACTATGTAAAATCAGCTTATTTTTTGGCATTAGAATATTAGATAACCAATAATAGCTCATTCATTGTATCTTCGGAGATACCAAGTGGCATGAATAAATCCCTCGAATCTTTTAGCATCTAGATTCGAGCTCTGTGTCCAGTACTATTCCCATCCAATGCAGTACGTATCGACCGGTAAGGTCGAAATTTTGGCGGTTTTATCGGTATCGGACATACAGCGATACGAAATACATTAAACCGGCGATACGATATTCATCCGAGAAAATCGGTCGGCACGGATAAATATTGGTTTTACCCGATATGTCTGGTACGTTTTTTTGGTCGTTAGATTAAAACTCTAATCTAATCCAACGATCCTTATTCGCGTCAGAAGATTAAAACAATCAATCTTCTTTTTCATTTCTCTCTGGCTTCTTCTGTGCCTCCATCTTTGCCTTCTTCTGCGCCTCCATCTCTTCATTCTTCTTCGTATCAATCAACAACAACAATGTTAAACAACAGAGAGGTATGGTTACTATCTGAGTACTTTTTTATGGTTTTGATTTTGGGTTTCTGGGTCTATCATAATCACATGCTTTTAATTTTGTTGGGTTCTGAAGTAATATTTGATTGATGTAAATAGTTTTGGTTCAGGGTATTAGGTAATTGATAAGGTTTAAGGCTTGATTTGATAAAATACAACTCTGGAAATGATGAAATTTTGTTATTTATGGTTTGATTTTCTTGATATTGTAGAACTTGAACAATTTGCTACAGTATCGACCGAAACCTAGATTAAGAAGAAGATATTAGGGTATCTCTGTACTGTATGTGGATCTAGTAAACTCTTCGAAAGTTATTATTTGCATCATAGATGGTTTCAGATAGTAATGGAAAAGGCATAGAGGAAGAGGAAGAGGAAATAGAATTAGAGTCAGGGTCAGGGTCAGGGTCTGCTAATAGAATTAGAGTCAGGGTCAAATTACTCAAGGAATGTTTACAATGTTATCTGAACGGTTACACCAAGTAGATAATGATGATGTTATTATAGTTGTTAACTAAGTGGATGTTGGTTTGCTTTCAGGTTCTAGTAGGAGAAGAAGTTGCTGACACTGCTTTCACAGAACTCTTCTGATTTGTCATTCATCACTTGGACATTGTAAGCACTCTTTTCATTGAGCACAATGCACAAAATAGATTATGCCCAAAGTATAGTACGCTACCAAAGTATAGATTGATGTCTTTATATGTACATGTATTGCCGTAACCACCTTTTGGCTCTTCACTGTATGTACATGTTCAATCCAGCTGCACTATTTACTTAATTTCTCCATTTCTGCATTTGTCATATCTAATAGTTATGCATTGTATTTGTGTTGTAGGGTTGTCGTATACCGTAGAGTTCTGTTAACTTGTTTGTGTTCAGTTAATTAAAATGTTATAGTAACTTGTTTTGTTTCAATTTTGTTACTTTAGGTTGTGAATCAGGTGATTATGGATTCTTCTAATGCTAATAAAATGTGAGCTAGTATTTTTTTTATAAAATTATAGGTATGGACCAATATTTTGCCGATATTTAAACCGAAATTTCCCCGGTATACCGTCGTAACAGTGTATCACTCTCGGCCGGTACGAACCAAAATCCGGTATGGACTACATTGACTCCCGTCCCATTAAATATTGTACACTAGGAAAATTCCGAGTTGTTTCCTGATGTGAGGGTGTGGCCTGTGTGTAAGAAAGAAAACTAAAGAAAGTCACTATCACCAGCTTGACTTGAAAGACAGAAAAACATGTGGTGGAATTTGTTGATGTTTAAAGATTAGTATTTCTTGTGGGCACTAAACCTAATCCTACATATAACCATCAACTTCAATTGTCATTGGTCGGTCAGTCTCAGTACTAGAAAACAACTCTTTATTCTATGGAGATAAATGGGTCATTTGAGGCCGAAAAGTCAATAAAAAAAGTGGTGCATTTTGCACTCAGTTTGGCATGTGATTCTCTTTTCCAATCTCTTTGGAAGACGACGAGGAAGTCTTGGAGCACATAGTGTAGTTGCAGAAAACCTATACCACACCCAAATAGCTATTCTAAGTTAATCTCTATGGTATTAGTTAAGATTTGAGGTTCAAGTTCACGGTATAAGCAAAATGAAAAACATAAAGGATTTACGTGATTTGGTGTTAAAACCTACATCCACGAAAGGAATTTCACTATGATATGATAAAGATTACAAGTTCTCAGATTTAGTACAGATATGCTCTCAGCTATTCACGCTCTCTATGTTTTGTACAATGTTCAACCCTTTCTACATTGTTTACAATTGTATTTATAGGCAAAATAGTAAGAATTGATTACAATTTATTTCGCTCGCCAAAGGTCTTCGCAAGGAATCCCTCACTGCAGCTTTCTTGGAGAGGAGGTCATTTTCGCTGGCTTTTTGTTTCGCTGACTGATTCGCCGAGTAGTCTTCGCTGTCACTATCCCTTTGTGTTTCGTCCAATTGTATCTTGCCATCTGTCTCGACAAGTTAACAGACTATTGATCTGACCGTTCTGTTCGCACATTAAATGTCCAACTACCTAATTCAAACTTAACTGTTTATCTTCCTTTAGTGCTTTCCACATGTCGATACCTTAAAGAGAAGACGGAAATCCCTATGTTGCATGAGGATAACTTCAATGTTTAGCTCAAATTTGTCTCTCTTTTATTTGTGTCTTAAGATGCGACCACGTGGTGAAGTGATTTTCTGTCTCCACATTTTTCCTCTTCGTTTGCCATCCGAACGAGGGTAGGATGGGAAGATAATTTCTCTGATATTGAACCGTCGCCACGTCCCCGAGATTTACGCGGGACCATTTCCACGCCTTCAATATGACTGGCACGTCATTGTATTCATCATCTTTATGACCTCCCACCTCCTTAGCCAGTAATCTGTGATATAAATTTAACCTCGAAATGATCTTCCTCATTAACTCTTTTATTCTCTGACCTTCTTTGTTCTTCATTAACTTCTTATGCAACTCTGCTCCTCGTTCTCTGTAACTTCTTTTAAGATTCTCCAATTAATTTCTACTTCTTCAACATTCTTTGTGTGTTCTTTCTCCTGCATCTTTGATCATCATGTCTCCCAAGCGAGGTGTTTCTCCTATAACTGCAGGGTAATTTTCCTGTCGTTGATCATCACTAACTCTTTAGTTATGAATTTGCTTGAATTTTCTGTCCTATGATTTCTGACTTGCAGCTTTTCACCATTAAAAAGGACATCTCTCAAGGAAATTTCTGATTTCACCGCTGATTTTCAACAACTGGGTATTAGACTCATTGTCCCTGAAGGGTCTCGTAGAGGTGCCAGTTTAGATCTTGAATGGATTGAAAAGGAATAATGGAATGCAAATGGGGTTTAGTCTTCCTGGGACAACTGAAGGCTAGTCTCCTAATTCCCATGTATAATCCAAAGAGTCACATATTATGCGAAGTGTTGTCTCGCTTGAACCCTGTTCGCGGTGTGTTTCAATTAAGCGGGAACGTCATTCGCCTTTTAAATGAGTTCGTTGGGCGCTCTTAAGATTCATGTACCCTTCCCGAAGATTCGGACCCATATGAAGCTTCTGACTACACTTCTAATTCATTTTTATCGAATTATATTATGAATCTTCTTGAACGCAAAGAAAGATGGGTTGTTCGTTTTAATTGAGCACCCGTTATTCCTGATGACCAAAAACTTCTCTTTCGCGACCTTGATCAGAAGGGAAACTCAAACAACAAGTTTCTTCGCCACTCCAACGATGAGGTTTGGATAAAGACTCCACTAATTCTTGAAGGTTCTTGGCTATGGGGTCGGAATGATGATAATAATACTCGCCAAGGCCCCTATGAGAATCATAAAGATCTCTCCAATATCACTCATTGGGTATTGGGTTGGCCTAAGAAGACGCCTGAGGTAATATTTCTTTTTTCCTTATTTTCTTCGGCACTAATCTTCGTAATTTCAGGATGTTCTCGTTGATGCCAGGATGAATCCTAAATCTTCTCGTAAGCGAGCAGTTTCGTAGCCTAGTAAGGTAAAGAATATATTTTTCTTTTACTATATTCTCCATGTCTGCCTCTATTCTTTATTTGACATAAGCGAATTTGTAGTGCGAAGGCGGGAGAGAGAAGTGGCGAATCACAACCCGACGATATTCAGCGAATATAGGTCTTAAATTCCTCTTGCCTTTAGAAGGATAGGTGTTATCTGCCTCCTAGCTAGGTCTTAGCTGCCCCTCGTAGGTCTTACTCAGTACGCCTCTTGCCTTTTAGGCGAATGATCCTAGGACCTCTTCACGTAATGTGTTATAGGTCTTATAAATTTTGCCTCTTGCGTCTTGGGCGAATAGTAGGTCTCATGTATGGACTGCCCTCGCCTCGTGGACGAATTTTGGATCACATCACATGGGGTTCTATCCAGTAATCCAGGTTTTATTAATTATTAATAGACTTATTTAGGGATACTGTTGTACCTTCCCCAAGAGCTCTCGCTTTCCATTTCGGCTTTATGGGTAATACATTTTGATGTATCTAGGGTTCCACGGATGATCCAGCTTCTCCCTTCCTGGTTCACCAACTTATATGCTCCACTACTAACAATTCGTTTTACTATGTATGGTCCTTCCTATGTTGGCTCTAAATTTTCTCCAGGTCCTTTTTGATATGACGGTATTTGATAGACACCTTTTAGTGTCTAAATTGCACCTTAATTTCT